>CAWUFW010003800.1:1321102-1716320 GCA_963921515.1 Calotriton arnoldi | reverse complement strand
GACAACAGTCACCTGCACATAACGCACACACCACTGTGAGCACAGCACATCACAGAGCAAGCCCTGGCATCATCAGTTGTACATTGCTAAAAGTGCCCTAACTGAACAGGAGAAGTCAATTGTCAGTCTGATGCCAAGCATGGCACTCACATCCCACATGGCCTTGCACCCATCTGTCTGGTGTCTGTTGGATTGCAACACCCCAGTGTTGACACATGCACCATGTACACAGTAGTTGGACAGTGCAGAGGACACGGTGTGGACACATCACAGCTCTTGCCACTGAGTCAGTACAGGTTTCCGGATGAAAGGGATGCCCAGAGTCAAATAGGAAATGCATGTGATGCATACCAGCGACAGACACCATGATGCACCCATGTCCTGATAGCCAGCGCCACTATGGTGTGCATGTAGCACATGTCACTCCCCTGCAGGCTCACCAATCAGTAGACACATGCCATGGCGGAGGCATGACTGCAAAGTCATACATCACTGTCTCAGTGATGTATGGCTTTGCAGCCAGACAACAACACTCTGCACTGTGTCACAATAGTAGGTCATGGGGAATGCAAGTCCTGGAGCTGCACAAGTGCACATGTACATCCCCCACAACACATCCTCTTAACCCTCATCTGTCCAGGTCATACCTATTGGACATATGGGAGACCTGTGACAATACCCTCTGAACCTGAGCCCCTCACACTCTGCTGTGCATGGGGAACAGCTGCCTGAACTTCACATTTACATGCCCCAGTCTGCATGGGCAGCTGATCAGACACCTATGTGTCACACAAGTATCGTCTCCTATGGTCACATCTCCAGTGGCATGCTGAGCCCCTACCAAGAAACTCCACAGCAGTCCTGGCGACTAATCTACAGCACACTGACACAGAGGCAGACACCTGAGGGGTCAAATCACTGTGCACAATGTGTCCGCTGATACACGGGAGTGGGAGTACAGAGTGTATTGTATGGCCTGGAGTAGGCATGACTGTCCAGCCCCACATGAATGAGGGATGAGCCCTGGACTGTAGGCAGCTGGCTAAGTATGTGTGACACACGTCATATACATACTCCTGGGGCCCAAACATTGTTCCCACCCGCAGCATGGGTGTGTGCCAGATACCCCAGCCACATGTGGTGGATCAGCTCAGCAATTGGACCACAGATCAAAGTCACACGCTGAATACATGTCAGAATACAGGCATTGTGTAAGCAATGGACCCACCCATGATGCCCACCACAGAGTCAGGGAAACAGATGCTGTCTCCCACCTTGAGTCAAGCAAACTGCAAGGACACAGTCCTAAGTGACAGAATTCCCTGCATGTAAGGGCCACACCTGGGTATCAGATGAGGAGTGGGTAGTGCACAATAGAGGGACATGGCTCCTGGACAACATGACTGCTGTACTGTGGCAGTTTAACCAGGCCCGAGGAGGGCACATAGCATGTTAGACAGAGTACACAGTGCAGTCTTTGACTCACCCCTCCTTGCTGCTCTCTGGCCTTCAGCTGCCCATCCAGGTCTGGAAAGACCACCGCCAGGATCCTGAGCATGTGGGGGGTCAGGGTCCGTGTTCCGCCCCTCCTGCGAGGAGGCGACAGCTTCAGCTGGACCCGTGCAATCCTCCGGGTCCAGCCCCGAAGGTCCTGCCACCTCTTTTGGCAGTTGCGGATCCGGCGCTTGTAGACCCCCACGGACCGGACAGCCCGGACGATGTCCTTCCATATCTCATACTTCCGATGGGCAGAAGCCTGTCAGGATGACAAAGTGATAAGGCCATTACTACACATGCAACATATCCGTGCATGACACAGTTGCATATACATGTCGCAATCACAGGGGCACATGGTGTACACAGGCAGTGCACGGCTGCCCATGGACAGTTTTCCAGAAGTCACTACATGGTATCATTGCATGGGGAGTACAACCCTGTTCAGAAGCACTGTCACTGCACCATACCTGTCCAGTGCAAGTCACTACACACTATGGGGGGTGACAACTACTCAGTGAGCCTGCTAGCCAGTGGCGTGCTGACTCTCAGCCTTGCTAGTCAGACAAAATGCACATTCAGAAAGGCAGTGCACAGGACACTCACCTGCTCCCCTGGTGTCCCATACAGCTTGCTGTACTGTGGAAGTAGGCTGTCCAGCAGGGCCTGGTTCTCCTCAAGGCTGAAGGCTGGGGCTCTCTCCACAGTACGTGCCATTGCAGGGTCCAGAGGGGCAGAGACAGCAGCAGTGCAGTGGCAGATGTCGTCCTGGAGCATGTAGTGCAGGCAAGTGGGCTCTCAGGGGAACAGCCAGCAATATATATGTGCTGGAGAGGCAGATCCTGTCCCTTGTGTCCAAAGTGATAGGTCCAAGTCGTTTGCATCTTCTGAATCTGGCCAATCCATGGAATAGCAGCACCAAAACACGCCCACAGCATCCTTCAAAACTTCAACTTCATGACATACATGATTTTGCAACATTGTTGTGGGTGACCAACTGATTTTCCAGCAACCGACTCGTTCGAAATTCGAAAACGCGTCCGTTGCCAGGCAAGCCCATTGTCAATGGGTGCACACCGATCGGTCCATTGCGGTACAACGCGCACAGGGGTACAACGCGTACCCGCACACATTGAAAGCAATGGGCCGGCCGGAGGCACCGATCGGTCCATTGCAGTTCAACGCGCACAGGGGTACAACGCGTACCCGCACACATTGAAAGCAATGGGCCGGCCGGAGGCACCGATCGGTCCATTGCAGTTCAACGCGCACAGGGGTACAACGCGTACCCGCACACATTGAAAGCAATGGGCCGGCCGGAGGCACCGATCGGTCCATTGCAGTTCAACGCGCACAGGGGTACAACGCGTACCCGCACACATTGAAAGCAATGGGCCGGCCGGAGGCACCGATCGGTCCATTGCAGTTCAACGCGCACAGGGGTACAACGCGTACCCGCACACATTGAAAGCAATGGGCCGGCCGGAGGCACCGATCGGTCCATTGCAGTTCAACGCGCACTGGGGTACAACGCATACCCGCACACATTGAAAGCAATGGGCCGGCCGGAGGCACCGATCGGTCCATTGCAGTTCAACGCGCACTGGGGTACAACGGCGTACCCGCACACATTGAAAGCAATGGGCCGGCCGGAGGCACCGATCGGTCCATTGCAGTTCAACGCGCACTGGGGTACAACGCGTACCCGCACACATTGAAAGCAATGGGCCGGCCGGAGGCACCGATCGGTCCATTGCAGTTCAACGCGCACAGGGGTACAACGCGTACCCGCACACATTGAAAGCAATGGGCCGGCCGGAGGCACCGATCGGTCCATTGCAGTTCAACGCGCACAGGGGTACAACGCGTACCCGCACACATTGAAAGCAATGGGCCGGCCGGAGGCACCGATCGGTCCATTGCAGTTCAACGCGCACTGGGGTACAACGCGTACCCGCACACATTGAAAGCAATGGGCCGGCCGGAGGCACCGATCGGTCCATTGCAGTTCAACGCGCACAGGGGTACAACGCGTACCCGCACACATTGAAAGCAATGGGCCGGCCGGAGGCACCGATCGGTCCATTGCGGTTCAACGCATCACTGTATATGTGACTGGCATAGGTCAGCATGCCTGTCTCAGATGGACATATGCCAGCCTCAGATAGCTCCCAGGGAGTGAGGGGCACACCTACATCACGACAGCCTGTCCAAACCTTATCATAAGGCATGTAAGGCTGCATTTCCTATTGTGTGTATGTTGGTGTACATGTTGTCCTGTGGGTGTCACCTGTGGGCAGCCACCCCCAGGCTGTGCACGTGTTCATGGGGACAGGATCCTGGGTGTTACGTGTACGTGACCACTGTGATGTGCAACTGTTCATATCTGTGCATGTGTCATGGTCACATTTCACAGTGGTGTTTGTGTATGTCATGTCACATACCCCGTGAGTCCCATGTGGGACGGTATGTTTGAGCCAGGGTGTCCCAGTGGCACAATAGTGATGGCCCTCCACAGTCTTTGTGCATGTAGTGTTTACAATGTCTCTGATTTCATGTGCACAATGGGAGACAGTCTCCACATCCACGTTGTGTGTGCATGGACTCTGATGTTGTGCGTGTGTGTCACAGACGTCCATGGCTGTCCTGCCATGGCAAGTGTGGCCACTACCTGTGGGGGTCATGTTTGTTTTGCTGTGGTGTACACATGATACTCCAGGTGATGCCAGTGTCCATGTGGCATTACAGGGTCCCTGGGAATGTGCCTGTCGTTGAGCTGTGGTGCCTGGGGCACATCTGTCCTCACATGTCACTGTGGGGGTGACTGTGACACAGCATCATGATATCCAATGGGCCAACCTGGGACAAATTGATGCCACCTGTAGGACCGTGTTGACAGATGTTGGCCATGTATGTACCATACATGTCGTTCCGGTACTGCACACTTCATGTAGTTGTGCCTCATGATGATGTATGTTGGGATCTTGAGTGTGTTCAATGCCGCATATGTGGGGTGACTGACGATCTTGCTTACTTCTCCTCTGCACTGCAGGGCTCCTGCTGTCCATCGGCCATTCCCAGACCTGGCAACGATGGTGGAACGGGACAGCATCCGACGGTACCGCTTCACCAGGCAGCTGATTGAGGATTTGGCAGTGCAGTTGTCCCCACATTTGCAGCCTGGCCGGCCGTATCCTACAGCGCTGACCCCCAAGGTGAAGGTGATGGCAGCCCTACACTTCTTTGCCACCGGTACCTTCCAACATACTGTGGCGTCTGCTGGTGGGATGTCACAGACCATGTTCAGCCGTGTGCTCCGCGATGTTTTGGCGGCAATGTTGCTCTTCCTGAACCGGTACATCTATTTCCCTAGACTGCGACGATTCACTGACGTGAAGAGTGACTTTTATGCCCTGGGGAGGATGCCGCATGTCATTGGCTCCATTGATGGGACACATGTGGCTTTGGTACCACCACAGGCCCAGGAGCAGGCCTACAGGAACCGCAAGCACTACCACTCGGTCAATGCACTGGTGGTGTGTCTTGCAGACATGACCATCACACACGTGTGTGCCCGTTTCCCTGGTTCAGCACACGATGCCTTTGTGATGAGGAGTAGTCGCATCCCCAGGATGATGGCACAGATGCAGAACCAGCGTGCCTGGCTTGTCGGTGTGTACTGACTTTGTGCCATTGTGTGTGATCTGATATGTAGTATTCCGCCCACTTTTCCAAGTCAGCTGATGTGCACTTGTCTGTCCGTAGGTGACTCGGGATACCCCAACATGCCGTGGTTGCTGACACCCCTCAGGAACCCTGTGACACCTGCCCAGATGCGCTACAATGAGGCACATGGTCGGACCAGGAGAGTGATTGAGCGGACCTTTGGTCTCCTGAAGAGCCGCTTCCGCTGCCTGGACAAGACCGGAGGGTCCCTCCCATATGCCCCTGCGAAAGTGTGCAAGATTATCATCGTCTGCTGCATGCTACACAACCTGGCAGTGCGGAAGGAGTTGCCTCTCATCCAGGATGACGATGACCAACATCCGCCACCTGTGGAGGATCCTGGCCTGGACCACGATGCCAGTGACGATGATGATGATGATGATGGTGATGGTGATGTCCGCACACAGCTCATCACCAACTTCTTTAGCTGAATGTGAGTATCCTGAGGTGTCATGTGAATGATGTGAGTTGGCATGATGTGTGGGTGGTGCTCTGGTGCTGTTGGAGTGTGTCCATGGGCTACTTGACAGGATGTGTGTTGCGATGTGTGGTGACAGGTGGGCTGTACTCCCCAACAGTGTTGACATGCTAACTTGGTTCTGGGTGGGTATCTTGTAACATGTATTGTGCATGAGTTTTGCCGATCTGTCCTGTACTGCATTGCTTTTGACTGTGTGTCATTTCTGTCCTTCACAGGGTACTTTCAGATTCGTTTGGTCAACTGTGTCCACCGACGACGTGATTGCACATCCAGGCTGGTAGCTGTTGTGTCCCTACAGGTGATGTGCGCCACACCCATGGACTTCCTTCCGTCTACAGTTGTTGACTGTGTGCCCGCTACCAGGTGGGGTTACCTTGCATCTGTAGTGGTTACGGCATGTTGCTACTGTGTAATAAACCTGTGCTTCACTTAGTGATGTGCGTTGTCTGTGGTCACACATTTGACTGCCATTTGCTTACTGCACCTGTGGGCTACTTGACTACAACTGGGAATGGGTGTGGTGTCTGTGCATTGCACCGTCTTCCCTGGCAACATCAGTGTAGGCAATGAGTCAGATGGCCTAGGTGTGTATGTGTTGTGTACCCCTGGTGGTGTGTCTCCCTCATATGTGTCACGTTGCCTGTACTCACATGCCTGTGTTGTCCTTGCTGTTGCAGTTCGCATACACAGTGTAATTTTGCAGTTCATCATCCCCATAACAGCACCCACGTTGGAATCACGACAGAGGCAAGTATGGTGTATTAGTGTGTTTATTGTGATACATCTGTGTTAATAGTGCATAGGATGGGTTGTGCTGTACATGAATCTTGCAATCCCAAGTTCCTAGGTGAATTGAAAGTCCAGGTAGACAGGATCCCCAGTATCGGGGCCACAGTTGTCTGACACATTGTTCCAACTTGTACTCCCCATGCAATGTGTGGGAGTAGTGTTGCCATCAACAGGGTGAACAGTCTGTGCACAAAGGCGAAAATCCAGAACAGGTTCAGGCTTCCTGGGAGTTGCGCTTGGCCATCAGCCTCTCACTTTCCCCTCCTCGGACGACCCCTCTTCTTGGGGGGGGGGCCCTCAGGTGCAGGCTGCTGCGGTGCAGGGGACTCTCCGCCAGAGTCCTCCTCCCTCCCTGTGGCAGTTGCAGTTTGTTCGGTACCAGATGTTGTTGGCACACAGGGAGGTGTGGACTGGTTGCTGTTCATCTGGCGGAGGCATTGTAAAATGTCCCTGTGCACCGCCGTCATCTCATGTAGTACATCCCACTTGGACTCCAGGCGGGACATGTGGGAGTCCACACGTGACATGTGTGACTCCACGTGGGACATGTGGGAGTCCAAGCGGGCATGATGGGCAGCCTGCTGCTGTTTGATGTCTCTGAGGAGCCCCACTACCTGGCTGAGCTCTCCGGTGCTGGACTGGTACGCATCAGCTATGCGTACCAGTTGTGGGTCTTCATGCACACCAGCAACGTCTGCAAGCAGCGACCTCTGTCTCCCACCCCTCCCACCACCCCTGCTGACATATGCAGTGTGTGCAGTTGCACGCACAGATAACCCTGGTCCACCTTGGGGGTTGGTGGTGGTGGTGGTGTCCATGGCCCCAGGTTGGTCCAGGGTCACTGCGCTGGTGTTGCTCCTTATTCCGTCCATGTCGGCAGGGATGGTATTCGTGGTGACAGTCGTTGGAGGGGTGGGTGCAGGGGGTGCAGCTGGTGGACCTGCTGGTGCTGCAGCTGGTGGTCCTGCTGGTGCAGCATGTTGACTTGCACCGGATGTGCCAGGTTGTTCATCGTCCGAGGAGGACAGAGGCTGTACGACGCCAGTGAGCTCGGCATCCTCTTGAGCCTGGGACTGGGACTCCTCAGCGTCTGCTGCTGTGTCCCTATCATCACCTGTTTTTGGGAGACACAAACAATGTATGTCATGTTTCTGCAGGCATCAGTGGTTGACACACCTGACAGTTGTGACTGTGCCTCGGGGTGCGGGCCTGTACATTGTATTGTCCTAAGTCGTCACAGTCAGGGGTTGATATTGGTGTGGCACATTGTCCTGCATTATTTGGGCATTTCTATGTATTCTCTGGGGTGTGAACATGGTCTGCATTGATTGTGTTTGGTTGACAGCCAGACCTCCTTTAGCCAGTCAGTTATCCCACCATGGAACGTGCTTGCATTGCAGGGAGTGTAAGTTGTCTCTCAGGATGTCAGTCAGTGGTGTCCTGCTGTTTGTTGGTGCACAGTTGGCAGCAGGGCCTTGTGCTCCCCACAGCAGTAGCCAGTGTCAGCCATCTTGTGAGTCCTTCTCCACTCCCTGTGATGTGAGCATGGTTCAGGGTGGTGTTGATGGGACAGTTGTGGGGGTGAGCTATGTCTGTGACTACGACTCCCATCATGCTATTGCCTCCACCCCCTTCCCAGCATGCCCATGCTTCCTTCCTTTTGACTCTGCTTCCCTGTGGGGTGGGCTGGCTGTGCTGACAGGATGGCTGGGAGTGTTGTCCTGGCAGTTGTTTGGCTAAGAGTCCCAAGAGTGTCCCTGTGCTTCACACAACATAACCCAGGGTGGTGGTGCTTTGTGGGATCTTGTGTTAGGATGGAGGGCATTGCATTCTACCAGGTGGGTACTGTGGAGTTTGTGTTGGGGGGGTGAGGGGAGGTGCTGGTGACTATAGTCAGTGCTGCAAGTCCCCCTTCCCACCCAGCCAGCCAGATATCCCACCATGGAACGTGCTTGCATTGCAGGGAGTGTAAGTTGTCTCTCAGGATGTCAGTCAGTGGTGTCCTGCTGTTTGTTGGTGCACAGTTGGCAGCAGGGCCTTGTGCTCCCCACAGCAGTAGCCAGTGTCAGCCATCTTGTGAGTCCTTCTCCACTCCCTGTGATGTGAGCATGGTTCAGGGTGGTGTAGATGGACAGTTGTGGGGGTGAGCTATGTCTGTGACTACGACTCCCATCATGCTATTGCCTCCACCCCCTTCCCAGCATGCCCATGCTTCCTTCCTTTGACTCTGCTTCCCTGTGGGGTGGGCTGGCTGTGCTGACAGGATGGCTGGGAGTGTTGTCCTGGCAGTTGTTTGGCTAAGAGTCCCAAGAGTGTCCCTGTGCTTCACACAACATAACCCAGGGTGGTGGTGCTTTGTGGGATCTTGTGTTAGGATGGAGGGCATTGCATTCTACCAGGTGGGTACTGTGGAGTTTGTGTTGGGGGGGTGAGGGGAGGTGCTGGTGACTATAGTCAGTGCTGCAAGTCCCCCTTCCCACCCAGCCAGCCAGATATCCCACCATGGAACGTGCTTGCATTGCAGGGAGTGTAAGTTGTCTCTCAGGATGTCAGTCAGTGGTGTCCTGCTGTTTGTTGGTGCACAGTTGGCAGCAGGGCCTTGTGCTCCCCACAGCAGTAGCCAGTGTCAGCCATCTTGTGAGTCCTTCTCCACTCCCTGTGATGTGAGCATGGTTCAGGGTGGTGTTGATGGGACAGTTGTGGGGGTGAGCTATGTCTGTGACTACGACTCCCATCATGCTATTGCCTCCACCCCCTTCCCAGCATGCCCATGCTTCCTTCCTTTTGACTCTGCTTCCCTGTGGGGTGGGCTGGCTGTGCTGACAGGATGGCTGGGAGTGTTGTCCTGGCAGTTGTTTGGCTAAGAGTCCCAAGAGTGTCCCTGTGCTTCACACAACATAACCCAGGGTGGTGGTGCTTTGTGGGATCTTGTGTTAGGATGGAGGGCATTGCATTCTACCAGGTGGGTACTGTGGAGTTTGTGTTGGGGGGGTGAGGGGAGGTGCTGGTGACTATAGTCAGTGCTGCAAGTCCCCCTTCCCACCCAGCCAGCCAGATATCCCACCATGGAACGTGCTTGCATTGCAGGGAGTGTAAGTTGTCTCTCAGGATGTCAGTCAGTGGTGTCCTGCTGTTTGTGGGTGCACAGTTGGCAGCAGGGCCTTGTGCTCCCCACAGCAGTAGCCAGTGTCAGCCATCTTGTGAGTCCTTCTCCACTCCCTGTGATGTGAGCATGGTTCAGGGTGGTGTTGATGGGACAGTTGTGGGGGTGAGCTATGTCTGTGACTACGACTCCCATCATGCTATTGCCTCCACCCCCTTCCCAGCATGCCCATGCTTCCTTCCTTTTGACTCTGCTTCCCTGTGGGGTGGGCTGGCTGTGCTGACAGGATGGCTGGGAGTGTTGTCCTGGCAGTTGTTTGGCTAAGAGTCCCAAGAGTGTCCCTGTGCTTCACACAACATAACCCAGGGTGGTGGTGCTTTGTGGGATCTTGTGTTAGGATGGAGGGCATTGCATTCTACCAGGTGGGTACTGTGGAGTTTGTGTTGGGGGGGTGAGGGGAGGTGCTGGTGACTATAGTCAGTGCTGCAAGTCCCCCTTCCCACCCAGCCAGCCAGATATCCCACCATGGAACGTGCTTGCATTGCAGGGAGTGTAAGTTGTCTCTCAGGATGTCAGTCAGTGGTGTCCTGCTGTTTGTTGGTGCACAGTTGGCAGCAGGGCCTTGTGCTCCCCACAGCAGTAGCCAGTGTCAGCCATCTTGTGAGTCCTTCTCCACTCCCTGTGATGTGAGCATGGTTCAGGGTGGTGTTGATGGGACAGTTGTGGGGGTGAGCTATGTCTGTGACTACGACTCCCATCATGCTATTGCCTCCACCCCCTTCCCAGCATGCCCATGCTTCCTTCCTTTGACTCTGCTTCCCTGTGGGGTGGGCTGGCTGTGCTGACAGGATGGCTGGGAGTGTTGTCCTGGCAGTTGTTTGGCTAAGAGTCCCAAGAGTGTCCCTGTGCTTCACACAACATAACCCAGGGTGGTGGTGCTTTGTGGGATCTTGTGTTAGGATGGAGGGCATTGCATTCTACCAGGTGGGTACTGTGGAGTTTGTGTTGGGGGGGGGTGAGGGGAGGTGCTGGTGACTATAGTCAGTGCTGCAAGTCCCCCTTCCCACCCAGCCAGCCAGATATCCCACCATGGAACGTGCTTGGATTGCAGGGAGTGTAAGTTGTCTCTCAGGGTGTCAGTCAGTGGTGTCCTGCTGTTTGTTGGTGCACAGTTGGCAGCAGGGCCTTGTGCTCCCCACAGCAGTAGCCAGTGTCAGCCATCTTGTGAGTCCTTCTCCACTCCCTGTGATGTGAGCATGGTTCAGGGTGGTGTTGATGGGACAGTTGTGGGGGTGAGCTATGTCTGTGACTACGACTCCCATCATGCTATTGCCTCCACCCCCTTCCCAGCATGCCCATGCTTCCTTCCTTTGACTCTGCTTCCCTGTGGGGTGGGCTGGCTGTGCTGACAGGATGGCTGGGAGTGTTGTCCTGGCAGTTGTTTGGCTAAGAGTCCCAAGAGTGTCCCTGTGCTTCACACAACATAACCCAGGGTGGTGGTGCTTTGTGGGATCTTGTGTTAGGATGGAGGGCATTGCATTCTACCAGGTGGGTACTGTGGAGTTTGTGTTGGGGGGGTGAGGGGAGGTGCTGGTGACTATAGTCAGTGCTGCAAGTCCCCCTTCCCACCCAGCCAGCCAGATATCCCACCATGGAACGTGCTTGCATTGCAGGGAGTGTAAGTTGTCTCTCAGGATGTCAGTCAGTGGTGTCCTGCTGTTTGTTGGTGCACAGTTGGCAGCAGGGCCTTGTGCTCCCCACAGCAGTAGCCAGTGTCAGCCATCTTGTGAGTCCTTCTCCACTCCCTGTGATGTGAGCATGGTTCAGGGTGGTGTTGATGGGACAGTTGTGGGGGGGCAATATGTGTGACTGCGACTCCCATGATGCTATTGGCTACACTGACTTGGCCAGCATACACAGAATTCCTTCCTTTGAGTGGTCTTCACTGTGTGTTGGTGTTGTTGTGGTGGCTACATGTGTGGATGTGTGTGTTAGTTCTATTTGTGCCACTGCATAGCTGTAGTTGTGGTTGTGTTTGTACATGTGTTGGCACAGTTGGATGTGACTTTTTTGATGGCATGTGTTGTGTTTATCTGACTGACATACACATTTTGGGATGATTCTGTTCTAGTTGCTGTGTAATTGCTATGAGTGCATGGTTTGACTCTCCCTTGACAGTGATGTGTGTGTTTTGTGGCAGTATATTGTGTACATTTGTTGTGTACTCACCAGGCTCTGGGATGTCCTCTAGTCCATATACGCTCACTGGCGGAAGGATGGCCCGCACCTTCTCCTCCCAGGGCCTGAGGTATATTGGCTTGGCAGGAGGGCCACTGCCGGTGTGTTGGCTGTTGATGTAGTCTTTCTTCAGCATGTCCCGTACCCTCCTGCGCACGTCATACCACCTGTTCTGGATGTCCGTCTTTGTGCGCCGACATGGTGATTGGGCGTTCACCCTGTTGATGATCCTCTCCCACATCTTGGTTTTCTGCGACATGGGGGTCTGTTGGACCAGAGTGCCAAACAGCTGTGGCTCCACCCTGAGGATCTCGTCTACCATGACTTCCAATTCACTGTCTAGGAACTTGGGATTCTTCTTGGGGGGCATGGTGATGGGTGGTGATGGTGGGTGATGTGTGTGTTGGTGTGCAGGTGAGGGTGTGTGGGTGTGTGTTGTGCTGGGTGTATGTGAGGTAGGTATTTGTTGGTGTGTTGATGGTGTGTGGCTTGTGTGAGGGATGAGCTGTGGGTGTGTGGTTGCTTTCTCTTGGGTGCTGGCAGTGAAATGGCATTTGCAAAGGCTCATGGTAGTGATTTGTGTCCTTTATATAGGTGGAGTTGTGGGTGTGTCTTTGTTCTCTGTCCCCACCCCCAGTATTTATTGGCTTGGTAATTGCTTGTTTGGCCTTTTTTGGTTGATTTTTCCTTTGTGCTGTTTGTGTATGTTGGAAACGTTCTTGTGACCGAGTCGGACCCTGCATTGGTCTCGTACGGTGTTTTCCGTTTCGTTCACGCTGTGTTTGTGCAGTTTTCTATGCTGCGTACGCGTCGGTCGCGGTGTATTGTGTTGCTTCGGCTCGGTTTTGTATGCGTGTCGGTCGTACGGCTTGTCCTCCGTCCGACTCGGTCGTGTTTTCGTGCCTTGCATCGTACTTTGCGGTTTGGAGTTGGCGGGTACGATTCGGTCGGATTTGTTCCGGGTGCGTGTCGGTCGGTTGGATTCGCGTGTTTTTCCGGCCGGATTGCTATTTTCCGAGCGGCTCGGTCGGTCGGCTTGGTTTCCTAACGTGTCGGTCGGATTTATCGCGGCTTGCATCGTACTTGGCGTGTCGGGCGCCACTGGTACGTGTCGGTCGGTAATTTTTCCGGCTCCGTGTCGGTCGGTGCTTTTTCCGGCCCGAATCGGAATCGACCCCAGTATGTCCCAATTTGGTAGTCAAATCCTTAGTTATCCTATCAAAAGTGATTTCTTCCAATGCTAATTTAGCCGTAGGGGCTGCAGTGTTTTTAGATGCTCTCACCACCTTCGGGTTTTTGTCTTTTAACTTCCCTCCAGGTCTTTTCCTTTTCACTACTGGTTCAATTGGAGAGTCTGAGATCATAGAAGACCCGGAGAGGGGTAGGGAGATCAGGGGAGGTTCGAGAGAAATGCTTGGGTCCTTACCCCCATCTGGAGCACCCTCATGATTAGAAATAAAATCTTGCAGGGGGCCGCCATTCCTACCTTCCTCCAAGGAGAGGCGGCCCTCCGTTATCTCAATTTCTTGGGAGAGGACAATAGCGGCGCGAGTGAGGAAGGAATCGAGGGTGTTTACAATTTCCCCCCTGCCGTTTGAGCTGTAGCCTTTCGCTTACCCATCTTGAAAATTTGGCTTCTGTTAAAAGTTCCCAATAATCATATACACAGGATCTCCCATAGAGCTTAGAGGGGTGGCCTAGCCCAGCCTCCTCCGGGCTCCGACGGGCGTGGACGGGCCTGCCCTTGACCCGGGTTTCACCCGGGCGCATCCCGCTCCGCGGGACCGTGGCGCACTTTTAAGCGTGAGCTGCAGCAAAGGATGATGGGAGCTGTAGTTTCTCCCCAACGTTGAAACTCAGCCTCTCCCTGAGCAGAGCGTTGGCGGGTAGATTTATCAATCCCACTGCAATCTTACCCTCATTAGAGATCATCTTGGACTTTAACAGGGGTGTATTAAGTAATAAGACTTTACTAAAACCAAAATTGTATTATAGTATTCATTCATTTAAAAAAAAATGGAAAAGAATATTTTTATTTAAATAATACATCTAATAAAATAATAATAAAATACATAAATAATAATTTAATTTTACAAAATAAATTCATCTCAAAATTATTTAGAAATTCAAAAATTGTTCAAAACATTACAAAATGTTGAACTTTAAATTCTTAAAAAGCTAACTTTTGCCTCCTTTTTATAATAAAATTATATCAACATTTGATCTAAACAATTTTTCCATAAAAGAATATAAATGTAAACAATATTTTCCTTTAAATTATATTAAATATTACAATTAATTTTCTAAAAACCACCAACATAAAATTAATGTTCTAAAATACGAAACAGTTTCATAAATTTGTAAAATAAAATATTAATATTTAATAGTAAATAGTTTAAACATATGTAAAAAAATAAACAAATATGATATTTTTACAAAAAATAAATGACTATTAAAAATTATTGGGGAGAGGAGTTGGCCTAACGGCTAGGACAGTCGACCTCAAATCTGGGGAACCGGTTTTGAGTCTCGGCAAGGACGCACAACATCCTGTGATTCTGGGCAAATCCCTTAATCTCCCCGTGCCTAAGAAAAATGAATGTGTCCTCATGTAACGCCACTGGTGCTCATGTAAAGCGCTCTGATACCCAATACCTTCGGGTCAAGTTTGTGCTATATAAAACTCAGTTAAAAAAAAAACACAACAGTAATGCACTAAAATTGTACATAAAAAATCTAATAATATAAAAAATTGTTTAAACAAAAAGAATATTTACATGTAAACAAAAATATTTAACCATACATTTTTAAAACTACCCACCTAATTCCCCTACAACATCACCATCCCAGTCCTAAAATATTTAAACATTTGAATTAAACAAATATAAAACAATTAAAAATTTCATAAATCTATAATAAAATTGACAAAAACAACATTTATATTTTTATATTATAGGCAACACATTTTTTGCAACAATACTAAAGTCAACATTAAAAAATGTTATTCTTACCTGGGATATTCCTGACAATGATATTTTGGATGACATGATTTAAAGGCAACAGTATTATGGTAATACATCATTTCCAATTTCCTATTTTGTTAACATATCCATTTCTCTGTGTGTGTTTTCATGGAGATGCGCTAAAACTGTTCAGAATCTATGGTCAGTGCCCACAAACATTTTCATAAAGTATATAAATATACTTTTTTCTGTCAATCAATATCAAGATATTCACACATAGGGGTGATAAATATCACATAAGTCCCTTTTTCAAAGTTGCTGAACGGAGAACTAGCTCAGCTATAAATCTCTTTTTATCTTGATTTTGAATAAAAACTTCTGTGTTACATCTTTACAACCAGTACATATCTTTCTGTTCATCCAGTCCAATGGTGAGCTAGGCAACATCCATAAATCATAGATAGAGCAGGGTAGGATGCTCCTCTCACACTAAAAAATATAGTAACTCAAATTGTAAAAAGTGATGGTTAATTACTAATGTAATAGCAGTTTCAGGTTTACAAATTGGTGCAAGAATATATTCAACCTATTTGGTAAATAAACATGGGACCGTCAACATATGCTTGGGACTTCTGGCAGATCAGATTACTGGGCCAATTAAATCAATTTGTACATTGAATGTGATAATGTAATACCATTCTTCTGAAAAGGTGCTCAATGGGTAACTCAATTTAGCTGAAATCTGGCACATATAATTCATCCCCTCAATAGCCTTCAACATCTTGCATTTGATGTGGCTGATACACCAATAACACCATTGTTTAAAAATCTCAAAAGTCTTGAAGCCTTGATATGCAGATTAAGGTGTACTATTAGCATCAAAAGTCAAGAGTAAAGTATGAGATGTTTGGTCAGCTATACATTTCCTCACCAGCATCCCATCATGAAAATTACAAGAATGTCTTCATGTCAGTAATAGAGTAGCTTCTTAATTTCCACTCTTTGCCTTAAAAAATAGAGGATTCTTTCTAGGGTCCTCAGAAAATGTAAAAAAAATCTACCTAAGACAGAGTCCTGCTTCTTTGCCCCAATCAAATATATATTTGGGGAATCAACACTCCAATCACTGGTAATCATTGGTGTGATCTCCTTTATAGGAGGTAGGATCCTACACCAAACACCCAGTAGCATGAGGTGAGAAATGATTACTCCTCTGAAGGTTGCCAGCAGGTAGTTATAGTTAAGACCATGTTCCATGAGAAAAGTGTTTTTTGACTTGCCTATATCTTTGGCACCGGTTGACGAATCTTCATGAAATTTTTCAAAAAAGTGCCCTTGTGATATTTTTTGTGCATGGAAAGTTTCAAGGCGATATGTCAAGCGGGGCCGAATAAAGGGGGGGTCAAAAAACATGCATTTCCTTTTTTTTTTTTTTTCTCATTTTTTTTATTATTGCATGATGTCATAAATACCAATATCAATATTCGTCATAACATACCAATTTAACACTTACATAATAAAAGAAAAGACAAAGTAAGAGAAAAAAGAAAACAAGAGAACAATAAATTGCAAATAAAGATCATCATCATGCAAAATTATTAATTTTTTTATCCACCCACTACCACCCTCCACCCACCATGCAGATATATTCACTTTAGCTACGATTTATGGAAGTATCTTGGATGACCCGACAATTTTTGACCAACTGAATAATGAGTTGGCCACATGGCCTCTACCCCTGCTTATATGTGGAGATTTTAATATAAAGCTACCTGCTAGCAAGAATATTAATACTGACAAGAAATGGATTTATAAAGGTAGGAAACCTAAGGTACTGAGAGCTTTGATGACATTATGTCATGAACATGCACTCACGGATGTCTGGCATGCACAATACCCCCAAAGACCCTGGGTATACATATTATTCCTATCCACATAACAAACTTGTTAGGTTAGACTATATATTTGCATCACATTCTATTCTGCACCTTTGCTCAATAGAAAAAACACCATGTATAATAGCAGATCATAATCCTCTAGTAGTTGAATTCAAAGGGACAGGGTCGGGAAGTAGAAGAATGATTAATTGGAGTTTCGAACATTCTTTACTTATGAACAACGACTATTGTACACATATGAAACTGTGGATCCCTCAATTCCTTAGAGAGAATTTGGGAAGCACGGGGATAGAAGTAGTGTGGGATGCATTGAAAGCAGCAATACGAGGAGAAACATTTAGGTTTTCACTATCTAAGAATAAAGAAAAACGCCAACTATTAAGCGATAAACAAAAGTGCCTGGCGAGGGCAGAAGAAGAATTGATAACAGTAATACAAGGTGGGGGAGATCCTACAGACTCGCTTGCAAAAATATTGGCAGCCAAATCATCCCTTATGGAGATAACAGCAAAAAAAGCAGCAGAGAGACTAATTGCATGGAGGCAGGAAGCTTATGAATGTAGCAAACAGGTTGGGCACCACTTAGCGATTAAGGCAAGACAGAAAGCTACACGGAATTCAATTGCAGCTTTAAATGATTCTCTACAAGGTAAAATTACTGACCCAGAAGGGATTCGCAAGGTATTTTATCGATATTATCAGGAATTGTATTGCGAGACTAATCCTGATAACCTGAGAGATATCAAGGTTTATCTTGATCAATTTCCTGCTGCACGATTATCTCAGGATGAACAGATCCAAATGGAAGTGGCCCCTCAATGGATTGATATTTTATTATGCATTAATAGTCTCCCTAGTGGCAAAGCCACTGGCTTAGATAGTATCCCAATGGAATTCTATAAGAAATTCTCGATTGAATTAAAGGGAGTTATGCAGCAGCTAATCGAGCATGTATTTAAAGGAGGGAGGCCTCCTGAATCATGGACACAAGCAAAAATAATCATTTTTCTTAAGAAGAACAAAACAGCTCTAGAACCTGCCTCTTATCGCCCGATTACCTTGATAAATGCCGACAGCAAGATTTATTCCAAAATCTTAGCTGTTCGTCTGTCGGGGGTTATTCATAAAATTGTTTCACCAAGATAACATGGCTTTATTCCGGGGCGTGGTACTATAGACCACATTAGAAGGGCTATATCACTTTTTGATGCCGCTAACATTACAAAGGATCCTACTGTGTTAATCTTGCTGGATGCGGAAAAGGCCTTTGACAGGGTCTCCTGGCTTTTTTTATGGGAGACCCTGGCAAGGGCCGGAATTGGCCCAAAACTTATACAAGCATTTAAGATGCTTTATTTTCAACCTACAGCGAAGCTTTATATAAATGGGGAATTGACAGATTCATTTAATATAACAAGAGGTACACGGCAAGGATGTCCGAGTTCGCTGCTTCTGTTTGCCTTATATATAGACCCTTTTTTACAACAACTGGAGGCTAATCCAAACATCAGCCCTATTATTTCTCAAGGCAGGGAAACTAAAATATTGGCCTATGCCGATGATGTAGCTATACTGACTGCTAACCCGGAAACAACTATGAGTGAGATTGAGACAGAGGCGGCGAGATTCGGTCGACATTCCGGATACTCTCTTAATAGCTCTAAAACACAAATTTTATGTAAAAATATAGATATGAATAATGACATTAGGCAGGTTGATAAGGCCACATATCTTGGAGTTAATATTATGACAAATATAGAGGATATTGTTGAAGATAATATTGATCCCTTGATCGCTAAAACTAAAGTTGAGTTAAACAGGTTGCACAATTTACATTTGTCAATTATAGGAAGATGCAATATAATAAAAATGCTTTTTTTTCCTAAATTCTTATATTATTTAAGAGCAATACCATTAGAATTTAGTATTAATTGTTTGAAGAAAATCGAAGATCTGTTTTCACGATTTATTTGGGCATATGAAAAGCCAAGAAGAGCTTATAAGTATTTAGCTTTGCCAAAAGAAAGGGGTGGACTTGCGCTTCCAAATATAAGATTATATTATTGGGTTATTACTCTTTTGAGTAATTTAACCCTCATTGGAGAAAAACCAAGAGAAAGAACTCTAGAGGATATACCAACACCGATTGAACTTTTAATGTGTGAAAAAGCATGGTGATGTGCGTGGAGATTCCTGAATGACTGTCATTACAAGAAGGTACGCTTTAAGACACTGGCTGGTGGATTTAAGGTTTTGAAATCAATTCGTAAAATGCTTGGATTAGGCCGGTTAAACTGTTATACACCAATCGGCAATAATCATAATTTGCCAGAAATTTTTAGAGACCCTATAGCTAAAAAAAGGCCTATCCAAACTGGGGGATTTCTATTCAATAGCAGGCATAGTTTCGTTTGAAAATTTGAGGGAAAAGTATGATTTAGACAGGAGGCATTTTTTAAATACCTTCAAATCCGGGACTTCTTAAGTAAAAAGTGTGGAGGCTCGAGTGGTTTTGGTAATAATTATATTATAGACAATCTGAGAAAGATTGAACCACCACCTATTAGAGCTATTTATAAGTTATTCAATCAACTAATGCCAGATGACTTAGAAGTTCGTGCAAGAAAGTGGAAAGAAGAAATAGGAATCTCGGAAGAATTATTCAATCACTTAATAGAACTAGCGCAAAAGATTTTAATCCCGGCCCGACTCCAGGCCCAGTACTATAAATCTTGTTTTTCACTTTATTATACCCCAAAGAAAATAGCAAAATGGGGGACAGGGAGAGGGACTTTATGCCCTAGATGTTCATTATATCAGGCGGATTTAAACCATATGTTTGCCACATGTAGTGGTTTAAATAACTTAAAACAAGAGATTTCTACTTTTTAGGGAAGTGCTTGGGAATGATATTATCCTCTCTCCATCTTTGATTGGATTAGGGGTGGACTCGGATCTACAAGGGAAACCGGGAGAAAAATTGCTGTTTATCGGTATGGCAATACTACGATTATGCCTGGCTTCTGCTTGGTTGGATCCTTCCCCCCAACTTTTTATCAATGGTTGTCACGCCTGACGGCTAATTATAACTTTGAGAAAGCTATTTATGAGAAAAGAGGAACACAGGCTTGGATGAAAGGGCTAAAAATCTGGGAACCAATGACTAAATGGTTTGAAAGATAGAGGATTTTCTTAGAAGATAAGGGATGTTGCACAAAAAACATGCATTTCCAATGCAATTCCCATAGGAATTTTAGACACGACTACAGCCCGAACCACTGAACGGAATTACACCAAATTTGGCAGAACTGTGTCTGTTGGTCCAGAAAGCGACCTTTTTGTGAATTGGTGTAAATCCGTTCAGTAGTTTTAGAGATATTAAAGGAAAATCAAATTTGTATATATAGGGACACAAAGGTTCCTCAAACCTCCCGATCTCGTGCTGAGATCTGATTGGCTGCCAACACTTCATGCAGGAAGTGTTGGCAGCCATCTTGGGACTTGGCTTCAGCCAAGTCCCAAGAAAAACTTTTAAAAATGAGAAAAAAAATGTACCTTCTTTCCCCCATTTTTTCTTTCTCTGGCACTAACCTCTCCCTTTTCCCTCCTACGTTTCTCCTCTCCTTTCAAGTTTCCTCCTTTAATCAGTCTTTTCCTGTACTTTTCCTAGGTATTATCTCCCATTATTAAAACATTTATAACGCTGAATTTTTTACTATTTGATTTTTAAATTGTAGAAGTAATACTTTCAAAATGATGCTTTGACTAGCGATAATTTCTTATTTGGTATACAGCAACATAATCCAGAAGTTGAGGAGGGACAGGAAGACCATGTCTCAGCTATCAGCAAATACAGCAAGGCACTGCCATTTCTGGAGCTGCTGCAGGCATCAGGCCCCACCGTTCCCCACAGCCAATCACCTTCCCCACTCAACCACAGAGGCCCTCCTCCAGAAGGTTTTGGAATGCCTAGAGACAGTGAGGCAGGGCCAGGAGGAAATAAAAGGTCCAGGAACATATACAGGAAACTGGATAATTTATAGGGTTATTTTCATTAGGGAGGGGGTAGAGTGGGTGGGTTGACTTGGGGAACAGGTAGTAGATAGTAGCGTTGTTAGGATTTAAAGGGGGGTGGGTCTGCTGAAATGTCTGCTGTAAAAAAAAAGAAAAAAGAACAGAAAAAAATGTGTTTTCTTTTCATAATTGATATATTCATATAAGATAGATAGATGGATCCCACACTTAGAACAGGTAACTTGTATAAAAGATAGATGATTCATGTGATTGATGGGAGGGACTTGGTTTTGTTATTTGGGTGATCATTCTGGATAAACACTTCCATGCGTCGTTAGGAGCCTTACTTGGTTGGGATTTCATTAACTGCACTCCAGCATCTCTTGGTTCTTCTGAGACGTCTCAATTTATCTTGACTAGACTAAGTCTCAATTTCTCTTTATTTTCTTGTTCAACAGGTCTGTCTCTTTTTGGAAGATATATAATCTGCAGGTTCTGTCAACAACATACAGTAGAAGGACCCGTCCCTATCTACTTGTATAGGAAAAAACTCTTCCTAAGGACTAGAAAGAGCTCATTTGTTTGGAATAACGCAAACTAGTTCCTCAATTTGCCTATCCTAAGTGATCATAAAATATAGTGAGCGTGATTGGAACAGGTAAACTTTTAAAAAACTATTATTGTTTAAGTGATCAATCATTCAGGGTACATGCAACTATTTGTCTGGTTGTCTGTGATTGTTTAAATTGCCCCTTAGTTAATGGTACACCAGCATATGCATCACACTTTGACTCCTCACATACCATGTTACCTTGACTCTCAAATGTTGTCAATATCTTTTCACAGTCAACAGACCTTGTATTATGCAAGAAACCTGCATAGTGCTCCTGCTATGTGGTTCAGCTCTGTCCCCAAGAATCACATTGCCAGGGAACGCAGTTGCTCAATTTGTATGCAATATCATTTTCTTTACTAATATTATACATGTTTTAAACTGCGTGCATATCCAGCTTCTATTTTGCATTCCAGCCCCGGTGATTTGGGAAACCACAGGATGCCAAAAACTGTTTAAATAATGTAGGAAATTGGGATCTGACACATTTAACCTCTTGGATTTTTTGGGACTACCTGGTTTTTGGGCTTTCTCTGTGTGTCTCTCTAATGGAGTCTTAAATTCTGTTAAAATGGATTGGGAGTGCTAGCCGCTAGTGTCTGCCTGTTAAAACAAAATCCGCTGCTGTGCAACTGGGGTAAATGACTCTGGGTTGGCTGCACATGAACATATGCTCATACATGTGTGCGTACATGTTTGGGCTGAATGAGTGGAACTTTCATCATCTCATCCCAGTATTTGCACACAGGTCACCTGTTGCAAAAGGAACACTTCAGGGATAGGTGCTGACCTGGTACAGGCCTTATAATGTGAGTGAACCTCCCTTGTTTAAGTCTGTAGTGCTGCACTGGAAAGGGTGTATGCCTTACTGCATTGTAAATTAAGGGTGAAATCTGTACCAAAGTGCAATTTTGCCATGGTTAGGTCTGGAGATTAGGGTGACACACCAATCTAAAAGTAAACATGAATAGAGAGTGCAAATTTAATGCTTGTTTGTCATATCTGCACTCCTTTTGGCAGTTGAAGATTTGTATTATTTTTCTGCCTCGGCTCCTAATTAGGTCCAGCCTTTTGTTCAACCTGCTGGGTGAAGTTAATTTCTCTGCGGAGCCGCTAGAGGATCAAAGGACCACCCACAAAGTGTCCATTTGCCAGTGATTAGACCTGTCCCTGGGCAAAGACAGGGTGGGAATAGAATATGCATGTAATTATTACTTTTGACACTGCACAAAACCAGGGAAGGCTCATCCCTAGAGATCAAAGGGGGCGAGCCCTGTCCTCTGAAGCCATTCAAGTGTATCATCAGAGGGATGCCCCCTGACTTCTGCTACTGCCACCACGGCGTCATACAAGTGACCAAAGGGGGCCATGGGAACTGAAGATTACAGGAAAGAAGAATATTCCGTTTTGAGGGTTGCGGTGTCTGGCTGGATGTGGCCCTGGGATTAGGAGAACACCATGTACCAGAGAGAGAGAAGGTCCTGACCACAGGGCTAAGGGCAGTAGGTAGGCCTTGAGCTCGCCCTCACCGAAGGGAGAGAAGAGCAGAAACTGAAAATGAAAATTCAGTTTTAGAGAGCAGGACGCATGGAAAAAACTCTCCTGGTGGCTGGAGCCCATCACCAAGAGCAAAATGCAACTCCCTCAAGCTCCAAAAATGGTCAGTTGGGTCCAAGAAAACCAAAAGAGGAAAAGTGGAGGGGATGAGCTTGGCTATGACATGAGTAGCAGTCCCCCCTCCAAAAATTCCAAAGCTCCTCAGGGAGAGCCAGGATCCTGTAAAAAGAAGATTGCGTGGTGGGGTGCACACATGGGCACACACATTATTATGGTATTGGCAGTGGGGCTTGAGCTCCCACGTAACAAAACAGAAGGTGAATGCCCCACAGGTGGGCCAGATGCACCCAATCAACAAAAGGTCGGTGCCAAGAGTAAAAGGGTATGAAAAAGTAATTTCTAATTTGTGGCATGAGCCCGCTCATAGGAGATTCGCAGTCTCAGGCAAAAGAAGCACCCCAGAATTCTCTGACTCATAACAAAATTTGCATTTTCTGTTTCCGTGGTGTCCTAGAGAGGGCTGAGCACCACCAACATTTTACCATGTGTTTTGAAGGCTGCCAGGAGTGCAGCAGCTGCCGGAGGCGTGTCTCTAAATGTTTCCAAAATGACATCCTAAGTCTCCCGGGCGGGGGGGGGGCAGGAGTGGTGATACTTGGAGACGATTTACCATTTTCAAAGCTAACCTGGAGTTTGGCGTTTTAGCCTGATGACTCTTGAGAGCAGGGCTCTTTGTTGTTAGGCCCTGCATTGCAGCATGTGGAAAAGTAGAAAAATATTTATGCCCACTGCCCATTCAAAATTGAAATGCTTCAATATGTATTACTGAATGTTTTTTTAAAAACGACATAGTTAATCATGAATAATTACATGTTTTAATGAATGTCATTGTAACATGGTCTTTTGTTGCTTTTAATAGTGTTGCATTGGCTTTTCATGCCATATTTCTGCTTTTAATAATGACAAAGCCAGCATTCATGACTTTATAGTTGTGCCCCATGACTGGACAATGGTTGTATTGGGTGTTGTTTGTTGCATGGCTGCGAAATAGAGTCATAGCCCACATTACCTCCCCTGAGTAGGCCTTCAACTGCCCTGCTTCACTATCCTTTGAGACTCTAGTACTAAAATGGGGTACATAGGGTCTGATTACGAGTTCGGCAGTCCGACCCGTCGTGGTGGTCCTTGGACTGCTAGACTGGCTGTCCACCCACTGTTTTACGAATAAGGCGGTGGAACCGCCACAGGACCACCACAACTGCTGGGGATCATGGATCCAGCGGTGGTGGCACGGCAGTCAGAGGCCCTAATATCCTGGTGGTGCCGCTGCTGCAGTTTCCTCACTGCCGCAGTTTTCATGGCGGTGAGGCTGCAATGAAAACTGTGGCGGTGAGGAAACAAAGGGGGCCCTACAGGGCCTTTTGTTGCCTTAAGGCCATGGGATACCTGCAGGGGGGCACATATTGTGTCCCCCTGTGTGCAGTCACCCCCTTTCTTGCACGGCATGGACTTTGCAGTCCATGCCGTGCAGAAACAGGCTTTTGGATTCCCATTGCGATGCCTTTTTAATAGGCAACACTGTGGGAACGACAAAGTACTAACCACCAGACCACGAGATAATTCGTAATCTGACAGGCAGCCGGCTGTCGAGTTATGTGCTCTTGGAGCAGGGCGCTGGCATGCCGCCCACTCCAAGACTGCCAAACTCGTAATCATGCCCTTAGTTCCCAGTAAAGGGAGAATGCAGACATATTACTTTTGAAGCCTCCACATTCTTCACAACCAATAACCTGATTCTTACAAATAGGTTAACTTAATTTTCATCGCTCTTACATGACAGATGTGCCATGCACATGGAGTTACTGAATGCTGTCATTTCCTCTCTCTCAACTTTTCCCTAATTCTCCTTACCCATCCATTGATTGATTCCCTAAACCTCTTAACCCGAAGTGTGAGATCTATTGCACTGTAATTTGTTTCCACTATCAACAGATTTCATACTTCCTGGGACATATGTGGTGTAAGCAATGCTAAATTGTTAGAGGATAACATTGAAAAGTTGCCCATACCATCCGCCATGCCCTGGCCATAAAGTACAACATGGTGCAGAAAATAGATTATAACAATGCTTAATGGCAGGCCATGGAGAGGTCGTGTGCACTTTTTTCACAATTTATGTCACACAGAGAATCTACGCACCTAAGTAACCTCCTCCAGAACTGAATTTTGGGATTTCTATTGTATTATCCATTATGCTTGCTTTAGTAAATGACTCTATACACTATGGGCCTAATTACAATGGTCAGAGGATTTTCAACCGACATTGTAGGTTTAAACTCCGACCGCCGTATTGCAATGGCGGCAGTCAGAGTTTAAACCGGGCGGGGAATCCGACTCGGTTCCGAGTCGGGAAGGACTCATAATCCCTTAAGGACGGCGTTTCCCCATCGGGATTATGATGGCACTTTCCGACAGCAGTTCCATGTCGGCCTTTCCAACATGGAACTGCTGTAGGAAAGTGTCTTTTGGGCCCCTAGCAGGAGCCTCCTTTCCCCCTGGTCCTCCATGAGGTGCCTGCCACTCGGTGCAGGGATGTGTAAAAACTTTGATTTTTCACTGAGAGCTTGTGCTGTGAGCAATTCGGGCCGCCACACAAGCTCCCATTGAAAAATGGAAGTTTGCAACTGCACCATGGGCCTGATTACGATGTCGGTCGGAAAGGCTCCGAACGGCATTCGGATTCTCCTAACCTGTGTCGGAACCCATGTTTCCAACCGACTCAGAAACATTTCTGACTGACCGATTACGATGAAAGGTAACCGCACCATGGGGTGCCTGCAACAGGGCGCAAGGTTTCCCACAACAACCCCATTTTTCAGTGGGAGTCTGTGTTGTCGGTTGGAACATAGGCTCCCATTGAAGTCAATCCGATATTGTAATTAGGCTCCATGTGCGCATCCTAATTGCGGTGTCAGAACCTCCGACCTGAGGTCGGTTGGTTCCCCATCTCAGCGATGTCGGTCGGAGGCAACTTCGACCGACATCGTAATCAGGGCCTATGTTGGTCTGTATCTTGGATATTCCGCTCACTCTGTCTTTTGTTTTAGTTTCATGTTGCAGAATGAGAATCATTTTCCTGTATCACCTGCTCCATTCAGAATAAGAAGAACCTTGAGATTCCTGTCACAAATTTGGGCTAAGAAGAAACACCTTGTATTTCCTGTGACATCTTCCATGTTTGGGCCTGTTAGAGTCATTAGCAGCCTTTAGCAAACCTCCTGCACCAACTGCTACTCACAGTATTGGGGAGGTGGCACGCAATACATTCCTCCTCAGGTAAGAACTGGAAGAGGGGAGGGATTGGGGTTGGGGTTGGCAGTATGCATAATGTGACTTCTATTCTATGGATTGTAAGCATTACTTAGTGGTGACTGCAGAGGGTAGGGCAGTGCACCACTACTAGTCAAGTGACATCAAGTTATGAAGGGGGTCATAGGATGGTTGTGGTCAGTTTTAAACACTGATTGCAGGAGGGTAGGCTGGAGGCCCATATTGTAGATAGCCTGGCAAAGGAGCTTGGAAAGAAAGAAACTAGTTGGAGTTTGATTGATAGTCATTTGGACATTTTCTTTGTATTGTCCGAGGTTCAAAGTTTGGCCTCTGCTAGTAATTAGGTGTAGCTTCCTGGTTTTAACGGGGATGTTACAGTAAAAAGCAAAGATAATGACTAATAATATATTAAACAAGCATTGGCATAGCCAATAGGTCTCGCCTTTGGGACCTTATAAGTGTTTAGTTATCCAGCACAATATCCTTGGTGCAACAACATCAAGTGTTGCATGGCTAAACACTTATAAGGTCCCAAAGGCGAGACCTATTGGCTATGCCAATGCTTTTTTTTTTTTTGGCACAGGGAGAGCAAGTGATTTGCCCAGAATCACAGGATACTTGAGTCTCCCACCAGACTCGAACCTGGTTCCCCACTTCAAAGTCCGCTGCTCTAGCCTTAAGCCACAATCTGTCCCCTTTCCAGGGGTCTTTTATTTACAAACACTACATATTTGTAATCAAATGTTGGAGCGTGCAGGCGCAGTTATTTTCCTGTGTAGTAAATGAGTATTGACCAGGGCACTCATAATGTGAGCAGTGTCTTGGTCACTGGCATCAGTTTCTGCAGCTGTTTACGTCGCTCGCAGGACACAATGTGTACGTCCTTGGGGCTAGGGGTGGGGTCAGCTGCTGACACTGACAGGCGCCCGGGGCGCAGGGGGCGGGGCTGCACAGCTGTTTCAGGGCTGCCACTTCCTGCTCTGAAGTCACGTGACGACGGCGGCCGCAGAGCGCGAGGATGTCTGCGGGTTGAAAATGGCGGATTTCTCTGAGCTTCGGGTGAGGGGTGTGCGTGTCTGGCAACTTTGGGGGCGTGGCTCTGGCTGGCGGGAGCGGGGCGGGTCCCGCTTCTAGGGTGGGGATGAGGCCATGAGGGGCGCTGTGTCTATGAGGGGGGGAAAGGGGAACGGGCCACCAGCGTCAGCAGCAAGCAGACACTTCCGCAAGGTTTTCACTGTTTATAAAGCCATTCCTACCTAGGGGCTTAACCGTCGACCGTGATACGTAACGGGATAGTGCTGAAGTGAAATCTAAACTGGTTGTCATTGGACTGAAATAGTTTGCGAATAGCGACATGCCCTCAGCCTGTTGTATTCCCTCAGTGGCAATCTGGTGCTTTATTATTTGTGTGTATGGGTCTGTAAAATAAGAAACAGGACCACGGCAAGGTTGTTTTCTCGGTGACATTCCCAGAACCACATCGTTGGCCATTGTAGTGACATGCCTTCGACCAATGTTTATTTATATTTACAGTTTTGTATAGCGCGAACTCGACCTCCTGGCATCGGAGCGCTTTACACGAGCACCGGTTACACCTCACAATGTCTTGTTTGCTTTTAGAAATGGGGATATTATGTGAATAGCCCAGAATCACAACATGTTGAGCTCACGCCAAGATTCGAACCTGATCCCAGTGTTTCAAAGTCGGCAGCTTCGGCCGTACCACCACATCCTCTCCCGGTATTACAATGATGATCATTACGGGCAGGGCACAAGTCCTAAACAAGAGCGCATGCCGAAAGTAAAAACAAAAAGTTTGACAAGGAGAGGAGGAGGCAGCAGGGGGAGGAGAGAGAGGAGGGGGCCTGCGCCTGTTTCCCTTGCAGGAGCGAGCAGGAACCATCTGTTAATTACAAACAGATGGTTTCAAAGCTCGCTCCCGCACGGGATCCGGTCCACACCGTAGGTTGCAGCGGTTTCTATCCTGAGACAAATGGTCCTCATAACAGAAAGTTCCACTGTGTGACAGGATCCATGAATCCATACACACGCGGAGTTAATATACTCATCGCGCAGGATCTGTAAGTAACAAGATCCCACCACACTCACAGCGCACTTTAGGGTATGCGCTGATATATGGATATATACACCACAGTGGCCACCAATTCTTTTTGGCCACACTCACTCCATTGGTCCTGAAGAAAGCCTCATGAATATCGTAGAAGACTGAAACTAGTAGACCTACACATGTTTTAGGGATATTGAGGCACATTGTTACCTCATGTATATCCAAACCATGTTTTTACTCATGTTCTAGGACCCTTCTATTAAAACTTTTATAAGGGCATTTCCTAGAGACATTTTTAGCATTAAATCACAATTCACATAGCACTTCTCTTTCTCACAAAATAACCTGCTCCGCTGTAAATCAGGCGTTGAAGCACAGCTGGATTGCACTCTGCAATCCAGCTGGACCCCGATGATGAAGCATGCCACCTACTAGGTAGGTGGGTGAGGGGTTTCCTAAGACAACCACTGTTTGTCTGCGTTCCTCTATTAAGGTGAAGGTCGACAATTATGACCTCAACCTGTTAAGGACTTGTCCAAGTTGTTTTTGTATATTACTCTGGGAAAGGGACAAGTGCCTGTTCCATTTCCTTACTCTCTAGTTGTTCTTTTGTAGCCCAGAATCACAACATGTTGAGCTCACGCCAAGATTCAAACCTGATCCCAGTGTTTCAAAGTCGGCAGCTCCGGCCGTACCACCACATCCTCTCCCAGTATTACAATGATGATCATTACGGGCAGGGCACAAGTCCTAAACAAGCGCGCGCGCCAAAAGTAAAAACAAAAAGTTTGACGAGGAGAGGAGGAGGCAGCAGGGGGAGGGGAGAGAGGAGGGGGCCTGCGCCTGTTTCCCTTGCGGGAGCGAGCAGGAACCATCTGTTAATTACAAACCGATGGTTTCAAAGCTCGCTCCCGCAAGGGAATTGCCAAACATGCACGCGTTGCCATTCAAAGCAATGCAACGCGTGCACGTTTGTGGCAGAAAAAAGGAATCGATTGCTAAAGGTCTTTTTCCTATGCAGCGCATGCGCGCTGCGTAGGCGAGCCCTAAAAATGGCCAATATGTTTAACAGAAAGGTATTTCTGGAAACAACAGCCACCTGCTCTACATGCTATAGACCCAACCCTCTGAACCTTGAGAACACACTACTGCCTACTTCCCTAGCTTACACCAATCACTCCAGCCACAACAGACACACCCTCCCCTAAACCCTAAAAAATCTACTATTTCAATAGACGTTTCAGTTGTGTTACTAGTGTATTCATTTTTATTTCAGTTTCTAGAGTTCATCATCATATCTGGGGAGTTTTCTGGAGGGTTATTACTCCCCTCACTTGTGATATCCTAGAAATTGCCCTTAGCCAATTGTGTGTCTTCTGGAGCCTTATAGGTTTTGAGGATGAACTATTTATTCATTTTAATCATCATCAGTCTCAATATATTTCGGCGAGAAAGACTGGTTCTTTTGACCATGACAATTATACCAGCTGCATTGAAATGCAACTCCGAGGATACACTGGCTGTAGGACATGCTAGATTCTTTATTGACAGCCTACCGAGTTCTGGCCACTGTTGCATTTTCCCATGCCAATCGATCAATGGCTCGTGATACAAATAGAAATCTGTTTGATCATACTAGCAGTCTTGTACTATCTTCTGTCTATCATCATGTTTGTTGATATTTGCTGTTTCCTTGCTCCCTGAAACAGTATGCTTGATTTAATTCCTGGAACATTCAGAATAAACCAACGCATCACAGCCTTTGGACGTAATGGTGCTGACATTATGAATTTTATAGCAGGTGTGCCTTGGAATGGAGATTGTTGTAATGGTACCTGGTGATACTACTGCAGTTGTGACATGCTTCTGGACCTGTAACTATCACTGCACTGTGTAGAGATGGAAGGCAGTAGTTTATTTCTTCCTTGCCCAAAAAGTGGCAGTCATTCATCTTCCAGTTCATTCACTTTCTTGACAATCCAGTTCTAATAAATGGAGACATCCAGTGCTAAAAAAGGAATGAAAGGGATAGCCATTTTTAAACAGTGAAAACAGTATAATGAAACAGGTGTACTCTTCAGAACATGCAAATATCTTTTTGTAGTGTGAAAGTTGTATTCGCACAGAGGATTAAGATATTGACCTAAGCAGCTGCTTCCTCATTGGCATTAGAATATGAATCTTCTACCTTCTACAAATGGACCTGCAATTTGTGCAACAATAGGATGACTTGGGTCATGGTACAATACTACTTGATAGCTTCCCTATCAAAATCTCAAATGGCAATAGGATTTGAATCAGGCACTTCATTAGACCTAATTGTCAGCCTTCATCATCACTGCTATGGCAGTAGCAGCCCCTCTTCTTTGTAGTGTATAATCATTGATAAACCTGTGCTGCTCAAACAGGCATCGCAGCATGTAGGTGGAGTTCCAGTGGGTCTGGACCTCCTGTAGGAGGGCTTTAATAGGGAATCTGACATGCTGAATGGACCTCGTAGGTTTCTGGGTCTTTTAAAGAATGACTGAAATGAGTGCAATATACTACAATAAATGACCACCATGTCGTTCACTACTTTTTCTTTTTTAACAAAGTCCTGCACAATTATGTTGATGCAATGAGCTAAATATATCACTCTGAAGTATTCTCCAGCAGCCATGGCTTTGGCAATATAACTACCATTGTTTGTGGCAATAAAACTAGTGCTGAGACATCTGGGTTGAATCCACTCGTAGACTTTTGTTTTTAGTTCTTCCAAGATGTTGACAGCTGTATGTGCTTTCTCCAAAGAGAACACTGCAACTGCATGACCATGTATGCCTTGAAAAGCATCAGCAACATTGCCAATGGCAGCTAGTCTTTGCTTAACCCACTTGAAGATCCATCATGCAGTGATGCACATATAATCTGTAGCTTGACAACTGGTGTACATATCTGTATAAAGATGGATGAACTGCACAGTGCTCTCCTTCATTGTATCACCAACTAGTTCCAAAACTTGATGGTGCAGATGTGGTATAGCAAAAGTTGAAAAGCTGTATTGGCTTGGAATGTCCAAAAATTCCATAAGCCCCTCTCTTTTCAGCAAAGAGATGATTTCAAGTAATAATAATTTGGCCAGTTTGCCATTGCCTAAGCGGACCAGTTCATAGGTTCAGTGGTATGGTGACTCCTTACTGAACATTGAGTTGATAGTGGTTACTGTGTTTTTTTTCTTTGAGATGATCCCACCTGAAGTGACCTCTATGGAGGAGGTAGACTACTTGGACATCCTGTGATTTGCCGAAGTATTCCTCTTTTCCATGTGCCCATCTGAAGCGCTGCAGGTAATGACCGTACACTATGAGAGACAGGGCTCCTTTGCATGAAAACATCTTCTTCATCAACACCTTCTTCTATCTGTTCAAATATTCTTCCCTTTCTTGGCAACAGCTATGTTTTTGAGGTGTATATTGGGTTTTCATATGTGTCAATTGGACCCCGGTACCAAAACTGTGATCACTGTCTGCTGCAAATGGTACAGTGTGCAATGTGGTCCTCATGAGGCCTAAGACTCAAACCTAGAAGGAAAACTTCCTTAGAGAGCCTACGCAGGAAGTTGTTGTGATAGGGCTGGATGGTTGTTTTTGCTTCTCTCTTAGATGAGCTTCAACTGCAGTGGGAAGGGTGGTTGGTGCAAGTTTTTAGGATTTTGAAAATATGACAGCAGGTAGGGTTGGTGGTACTAAAGGAGCAGCCTGAATAGAAGTGATCTGCACTTCCTCTGTGCCAGTCCCAACATGAATTATTAGCGGTCCATCTTCCTCACTAGTGATTAGGCTTTCTGGAACATTCCTTTTCCCTTGTCTCCTGTGGTGGAACTCGGGGTACACTGCATGTCACCTTCCTCTAAAGGTGGGCTAGGAGAAGATAGGGGAGTTTACCTCTTTTTTCTTTGAGGAGGAGATGGTGAAGGTGATATGTATGGTGAAAAAGAAGTTACATCTTGCTCAAATTTGTGCTCTGCCCCTTTCTCAAAAGGATGAGGTGTAGCAGATTCTTGTTGCTGTTGAGTTTCCTGGGAACATTCGTTTGCTGGGATGATTGAATTTCAGACTCACTGCTCTCAGTTATGACTAATTATTGCAGCATTTACAGAAATTTGTTTAATTTGTTTTGGTTTTGGTTGTGGTGTTAACATGGTTGATTCCAGGGTAATTCTTCTCCCACTGTCTTTCTCCTCAGAAGAGGGTGCAGCAGGGACACCTCATTCGGTACTATGGCTGAAAATGGATAAGGATTTATATGCAGTGGTGGCAACAGACTTCTCCTCACTGGCTGCATTCTTGTCATGAGCCTCCTTCTTTTGGAAATCTTCTTTACTACTTGTTGGTCAACAGCACAAGCAGTAGCACTTAGTAGAGAGGTCTCTGGACTCCAATATGAGCTAATTCACAGACTCATTTCTACATCCGTCTCCATATTGTCTTGTGCATCTGCAGAAAACAAAATAAAAAGAAAGAAGACAGTGAGACTTGCCCATTGTGTTGTAGTTAAAGCAATAGAAGTCATCCTCATCATCAACTGTTTTGTTAGATAGAGTGCTTTTTAAATTCAGCAAAAAACACTTAATAATACCTTGTGTCCCTCCCGGACTCATGGGACCTCAATGGGAGCTGGGGAGGGGTGCTAAAAATCAATAAAATTAATTTAAAACAACTAACATGACCTCCATGTTACTACATGCAGCCAGAAACACAAATAAATGTAACAGGAAATATATATTAAAAATCAACAAAAATAACTGGGGTTCTTAGTGGGCCATATCAATCAATGTTCCTAGCAACAGGCTTTTAAAAGTGGCATTGTTTAATTGATTAATTATCAGATACGCACAGTGGATTAAACAAATGGTGGTTGATGTGGGTGACCACATGGGAAGGAAGGAGAAGGCATGGAAAACAAACAAAAAAAAGATCTATGGCATACACACGCTTGTTCCACAAACTGGTGGTCAACCACATGGCAAGTAAAGAGAAGGCATGGAGAAAAAAGACAAAATGGCCACCTTTGAGGCACACATTGATTTCACATAATAGTGGTCGACCACTTGGTAAGCAAAGATGGAGCCATGGAGAACAAAGAGAACATGGCTGCCCTACCCTGGCCGGAGCCCTTTCCTCTCCAAACCAACACAAAAATTAAGCATTGGAGGGACAGGATTGCATACATATGTATCCCAAATATACCTCAGCTCATCTGTGGGCCTATGCACACCCCAGTAAAGCAGCAACAATAATAAAAAAAAATAACCAAGATAAAGCATATAATGATAGCACACTGACATTGAAACTGTTGAAAAAGATTCCAAAAAACTGTAAAAATGACTCAAAAAAAGCGCTAAGTAGCAATTACCCCAGTAAGAGACTTTTAAAAGTCGCAGAAAAGTACATTAGTCAACCATTTCACACATGAAGAAACTCACACACAAAGTGAAGGCAAGCACTTAAGGAAGAAGGTGGCAGAGAGCAAAGGAAAATGTTTGACTACTTGGACCTGGGCTCCTGGACCCACTCCCATTGTACCCACGAACTGGCACATGCAGATTAAAAAAAGAACCACAATTTAGCATGAATTCAAGGCCATTCATATGCCCCTAAAATAATACAAACATCTCTAGATGAACAGTAGTAAGAACGTAAAACATACATAGAAAAATACACACACTATAGCAGACTGGGTTCCAAACAGTAAAACACCACATTGTAATGACAAATCTGGACAAAAGTCACACAAACACAAGGAAAACACAAGAAAAGGGTAAAATATATATATAACCCTAGGCTTCCAGCATCCCAAAATGTCAATTGGCCATATAAGCTTGCCCCTTAAACCTACATGGGCCGGCGCACAGCGTACTCCAAACTCTAAGCCACCCAGTGACAACCAAACAGAATGAAATAGTCCAAAACAGGGAAAAATAGTGGTGTCGTCCCTCTCTCCAACAACAAACAATTCACAAAGAACTGTACTGAACTTAACTAAATCTACACAAAAAAGCAAACATTCAATGGGTGGTTGCTATAGCAGAGATTTCAAAAAAAGGGTAATTCATGCTTTCACTCCAGAATCCAAAATGACTAAGGGCTGAAAGCAGAACAGGGAGTGGTCTTCAGAACTGTTGCTACTTATACGTACAGTAGCCTCACAGACTCTAAAGTCCTTTCTTCTGTAAAGAAAAAAAGTGCCTTTCACACCAAGGGGCGGATTCCGATCCCGGTTGGAAACCGTACCGACCGACACGGACCGGGACTGGAGTCCGGCCGACACGTACACGCGCCGTACGACCGGCCGAGTACGATGCAATTCTAGTGAATTACAAACGACTCGCACGGAGCACAATCCGCACAACCGAAACGTACGGAAAATTGTGATTCGGCCGTAAATTGACTGGGAACCATTCCGAATGACACGGACCGGGAATGGGTCCGAATGACACGTACACACGCTGTATGTCCGGCCCAGTACGATGCAATGCGTGTGAAATACTAACGACTCGCACGGAGCACAATCCGCAAGACCGAAACATACGGGACATACTGACTACCACGTAAAAGAGCCCGTCGCGCCCGACGCGTATGCGAACGCTGCAACATAGCATAATGTGAGTGTGACAGACTCGGATTAGCCCGCAATTGCCGCTGTAAGCGTCCGTCCCGGACAACTGAACGTGTCCATCATGCTCACCAAAATGACATAGAAACAAACTGAAAAACACCAAACAAGCATCACCAAAGTCAATAAAATAAAATAAAAAAAATAATGGAACAAAGACACACCCACAACTCCACCTACATAAGGGCCAAAATGCCTACCATGATCCTTTGCAAATTCCACACATATGACAGCAGAGAACACCACCACCCTGCACTCAGAGACACACTCACAAATCACCCACCACACAACCTTTACACCATTTGCACCTCTCAAAAACACACTCACAAACACCCAGATAAACTAACACCCACTCACCCTCACTTTCCCCCTCACACACACACATCAATCTCCACAACCACCCATCACCATGCCCCCAAAGAAGAATCCAAAGTTCACAGATAGTGAGTTGGAAGTCTTGGTTGATGAAATCCTCAGAGTAGAGCCACATTTATTTGGCACATTGGTCCAACAGACCCCCATGTCACAGAAAACAAAGATGTGGGAGAGGATTGTCGACAAGGTGAATGCACAAGCACCTTGCCTACGCACAATGGAGGATATCAAGAACAGGTACTACGATGTGCGAAGGAGGGTCAAGAAGCTGATTGCCAGAGACCATGCCCTGAGCCAGCAGACCGGCGGTGGCCCTCCTGCAAAACCAACGCACTTCACTTCCTGGGAGGAGAAGGTGGGGGCTATCCTTCCACTGGAGGGCATCCATGGATTAACAGGAATACCAGAGCCTGGTGAGTACATAACGAACTAGCCAATATTGTGAGGCAATACACACACAGACATCACTGGCAAGGGGACAGTGAAACCAATCACTGTTAGCAAAGCCATAGCAACGGAAAGCTAATTATCCTGCAATGTGTATGCCCCTTAGATAAACACAATACCTGCAATCTCAGAGTAATATGGAACTATGTCATAACATGCACAAACTTACTAACAAATACAGCAAGGCATTGGCCCAAAACACCAACAAACACTGTCAGCCATTTTGCCAGCACTATTTCACCCACTCACAGGGAAGCAGAGTCAATAGGAAGGAAGGTTGGGTATGCTGGGAAGGTGGGTGTAGCCAAAAGCATGATGGGAGTCGTAGTCACAGCCAACAGTCCTCCTCCCACATGGCCCATCAAGCCCACCCTGAACCATGTTCACCTCACTGTGAGTGGCATAATACTGACAAGATGGCTGACACTGGGCTCTGCTGTGGGGAGCACAAAGCCCTGGTGGGAGTACTGCTCAAACAAACAACAGGACACCACTGTCAGCCATCTTGCCAGCACTGTTACACCACTTCACAGGGAAGCTGAGTCACAGGAAGGAAGTCTTGGTATTCTGGGAAGGTGGGTGTAGCCAATAGCATGATGTGAGTCGTAGTCACAGCCAACAGTCCTCCTCCCACATGGCCCATCAAGCCCACCCTGAACCATGCTCACCTCACAGGGAGTGGAAAGAGACTGACAAGATTGCTGACACTGGGCTCTGCTGTGGGGGAGCACTAGGCCCTGGTGGGGGTTGTGCTCCAAAATACAACAGGACACCACTGCCTGACATCCTGAACGTCAACTGTGACTCCCTGCAATGGAAGCATGCTTCATGGTGGCCCATCTGGCCTGGGGGGGAGAGGAGGAGTGCTAGCTCTGACTACATCTACCAGCAGGCCCTGACACACACACACACCCCCCCACCAACACCAAACAACACACCTGGGACTATGCTCTCCAAGAGAGTGAGTCAAAACCCACTTCCAAGATGTCTGTCACTAGGCTCTGCTGTGGGGAGCACAAGGCCTTGCTGGGAACTGTGCACCAAGACCAGGCCACCACTCACAGGGAAGCTGATTCACAGGAAGGAAGGTTGGGTATGCTGGGAAGATGGGGGTAGCCAAAAGCATGATGGGAGTTGCAGTCACAGCCAACAGCCCCCCTCCCACATGGCCCATCAAGCCCACCCTGAACCATGCTCACCTCACAGGGAGTGGAAAGAGACTGACAAGATGGCTGACACTGGGCTCTGCTGTGGGAGCACTAGGCCCTGGTGGGAGTACTGCTCAAACAAACAGCAGGACACCACTGTCAGCCAACTTGCCAGCACTGTTACACCACCTCACAGGGAAGCTGAGTCACAGGAAGGAAGTCTTGGTATTCTGGGAAGGTGGGTGTAGCCAATAGCATGATGTGAGTCGTAGTCACAGCCAACAGTCCTCCTCCCACATGGCCCATCAAGCCCACCCTGAACCATGCTCACCTCACAGGGAGTGGAAAGAGACTGACAAGATGGCTGACACTGGGCTCTGCTGTGGGGAGCACTAGGCCCTGGTGGGAGTACTGCTCAAACAAACAGCAGGACACCACTGTCAGCCCTCTTGCCAGCACTGTTACACCACCTCACAGGGAAGCTGAGTCACAGGAAGGAAGTCTTTGTATTCTGGGAAGGTGGGTGTAGCCAATGGCATGATGTGAGTCGTAGTCACAGCCAACAGTCCTCCTCCCACATGGCCCATCAAGCCCACCCTGAACTGTGCTCACCTCGCAGGGAGTGGAAAGAGACTGACAAGATGGCTGACACTGGGGTCTGCAGTGGGGAGCACCAGGCCCTGGTGGGGGTTGTGCTCCAACAAACAACAGGACACCACTCCCTGACATCCTGAACATCAACTTTGACTCCCTGCAATGGAGGCATGCTTCAGGGGGATTACCTGGGCTCTGTGGGTGAAGGAGGACCTGCAATGACTCCAAATACTATCAAGTCCAGCTCAACACACACCTTCTCAGCCAGAACAAATAGCACTCTTGGGACTAGTCACCCTGAAAGTACATGCCCTGGCAAGATGGCTGACACATGGGCTTGATGTATGAATTGGCTGCAAGTCACACCTAGGCACTGGCCCCCCCAAACACGATCACACCCACAGCCATCGCAACTGTATGTTTCCACTCACTGTCTGGGGAAGCAGTATCCCAGGGGTGCCCCCTGGCCTGGCTGTGAAGGTGTGTGGGTTACATGACAATTGGGGAGATGCAGACATAGCACATATCAAAACACACACACAAAGCTACATATACATCATTGACAGGGGACATATGACAGTGAATGGAATGGCCAAAGCAAGATAGCTGACACTGTTGCTTGGTGTCATGTACACAAGGTGCTGTTGTGAGCTGCATTCCACTCCTATATCAAGCAGCATTGTCAGCATCCTTGACACAACACTCCCCTCACTGTCATTGACACTTGCAACACAAGGAGTAACCTGGACTGGGTAGGAGGCATACAACTTACAGCAGCATAACTCAAACACACAAACGTCTGGCCCTCACTGTCATGAGCATTGAAAATCAAGAGAGCTGCCTTGGTTAACTCCTCTTTCCATGGAGGACATTGACAAGATAAAAGACCTTATCACGTACAAAGCTCAGCAGCAACATCATTTGCTACGGTAACACCATCACATGTGTGCAATGAGATGTAAACCAGGAACACGTACATCAATATGGTAGCTCACAAGAGATCTCAGACATACCGGACTGTGACCATGTTGTTCCGACACACCAATGTGACTCAAATAAACATGCACAAAGGCCAGCACACATGCCCCAATCTTGCAACACATCGTAAGAGGAAGTGCACGTATGTCCTTGTTAAAGCACAAATGATGATAAGGGAAACACACCTGTGTCAGGCACGGGATAGCACTTGAGCAGCAATGGCCATGTACAGTACTTGAATCAATATATGAGCAGACCACGCACACAGCTCCGACTGCCCATCAAAACGCTTCAGGTTGCCATGACAATGTGCTTAACCAATATAGACCTCTGTCTGTGACAATGGAGGACAATGCAATGTACATACACTCATCATGAAGTACAGTAGCAACTGTAATGTGTGTGATCTGTTGATGTGTGCTGAACCCCAACATACATTGTTTGTTTCTTCCACCCACAGGGGATGCTGGGGACACTGCAGGGACCGAAGAAGGATCCCAGTCCCAGACTCTGGTTGACCCTGAGCTCTCCGGTGTGGATGTCTCTCTGTCCTCTTCGGATGACGACGAACGACCTGGCACCTCCGGTGTGGCTCTGCGTCCAGCCCCAGCAGCTGTAACATCAGCACCCCCTGCCACCACTCCTGCCACATCTGCAAACACACCAATGACCTCTGCCGACACGGACAGATCAAGGCAACAGAACACCGACGGCACAGCTACACAGGGCACCCTGGAGGTGACGGACAACACCACCAGTGCCAACACAGAAGGGGTCCCAGTGTCGTCTGTGCCTGCCACGCAGGTCCTGCCCATGTGGGCAGGGGTGGTGTGAGGGTGGGCAGGCTGAGGCCACGGCCTGCAGATGGGGCTGGATTGCAGGATGATCCACAGTTGGGATGCATCATAGATGCATACCAGGAAAGCACCGGAGGCTTTGGCCAGGTAGTGGGGATCCTCAGGGACATGCAACAACAGCAGGCTGCCCATCATGCCAGATTGGACTCCCACATGTCCCGAAAGGAGTCCAAAATGGACAAAATTGATGAACTCACGGCAGTGCATAGGGACATACTCACATGCCTCCACCAGAGAGCTGACAACATGACCACACCTCCCTGTGTGCCCACTACATCTGTTGCCACTACATCTGCAACTGCCACAGGGAGGGATGAGGACTCTGGCCAAGAGTCCCCGGCATGGCAGCAGCCTGCACCTGAGGGTCCCCCTGAAAAGAAGAAGAGGGGTCATCCGAAGAAGGACAAGTGAGAGGCAGATGGCCATGCATACCCCCCAGGAAGTGAATACCTGTTCCAGACATCCTCCATTGTGTGCAAAGCGTTCACCTTGTTGACTGTTGCTAAACTCCCACACATGTGACGGAGGGTCTAAGTTGGACCAATGTTTCAAATGACTGTGGACTTTACTCTTGAAATTTCATCTACCAACACTACCAACTCCTCTGTGAAATTTGGATTCCTATCGCACTGTACAGCACTTTCATTTACGTATACTATTCAAACACATGCATGTTAATAAATTCACAATCACACAAAACTTGCTTCTGTTGTGACTTAAACTTGGTTTGTGTCATAGAGATGCTGACCTGCTAAAAGAATACTGTGCATGAAGACTACTACAGCAATGTAAACACAGTTATGTGAGTCATGGTGATGTGACACATATGAGGGAGACACACCACTACGTCAACACAACACATACTTACCATGGCCATCTAACTCATCGCCTACACTTTTGTGAACCGAAAATACAGTGGAATGCACATACACAACACCCATCCTGAGTCAGTGGCAATCAGCCCACAGGTACAGTATGCAAATGATTGTCGGATGTGTGGACACAGACAAAGCACAGTCCAAAGTTACGCAGAGGTTTATTACACAATCACTACATGTGAACTCCACAACAGATGGAAGGTAACCTCACGTGACAGTGAGCACAAAGTAACCAAGTGATAAACAATGAAAGTCCAGGGGTGTGTGGCACATCATCAGTTTGACAACGACAACTTGCACTCTGTAACAGGAATCCTTGTTTCAGGGGTCACACGTAACCAAACAACAGCCAAAGGACCCTGTGAAGGACAGACATACAACACTATTAATATCACAAAATAACAGCATACATCTCCAATACACATGCCAAACACAAATCTTCAGATACATGAACACAACCTAGTAATCATGTCAACACTGTTTGGGAGTACATACTAACTTAAAGGACACATCGCTGCAAGCATCCTATCAAGTAGCACACAGCCACACATATGCAGCAACATTGCACCACCTACACATATCAGGCCATGACAAAACGTAGACAACACATCACTGTATACTCACAATCATGTGAAAAAGTTGTTGATGAGCTGTGTCCGAACACCCCCCTCACCCTCATCATCACTGGCAACATGACCCAGAGCAGGATCCTCCACGGCTGGCGGCTGGCGGTCATCATCATCCTGGATGAGAGCCAACTCCTCCCTCACTGCCAGGTTTTGTAGCATGCAGCACACAATTATGATTTTGCACACCTTCTCAGGGGCATATGGGAGGGCCCCTCCTGTCCTGTCCAGGCAGCGGAATCTGCTTTTCAGTAGACCAAATGTCCGCTCTATCACTCTCCTGGTCCGCCCATGTGCCTCATTATAACGTATCTCCGCCGGTGTCACAGGGTTCCTGAGGGGTGTCAGCAACCACAGCATATTTGGGTATCCGGAGTCACCTACATACAAACAAACAAACATTTTATGGGTCTGAAAAGAGGTTGACAATTTTTTTTTACAAAAAACACACAAGGGAAACAGATGTTACACACCGACAAGCCAGGCACACTGGTTCTGCAGCTGTGACATCATTGTGGGGATCCAACTAGTCCGCATGATGTAAGCGTCGTGTGCTGAACCAGGGAAACGTGCACACACATGTGATATTGTCATGTCTGGCAGACATACCACTAGGGCATTAATGGAGTGAAAATGTTTTCTGTTCCGGCATGTCTGCTCATGTGCTTGTGGTGGTACCAAAGCCACATGTGTTCTATCTATGGAGCCTATAACATGTGGCATCCTTCCCAGTGCATAAAAGTCACTCTTTATGTCAGTGAATTGTCCTGGGGTTGGGAATTGGATGTACCGGTTCAGGAAATGCAACATCGCCTCCAAAACATCGCGAAGCACACGGCTGAACATGGTCTGTGACATCCCACCAGCAGAAGCCACAGTGTACTGGAAGGTACCGGTGGCAAGGAAGTGTAGGGCAGCCATCACCTTCACCTTGGGGGTCAGCGCTGATGGATATGTCCGGCCAGGTTGTAAATGTGGGGCCAACTGCTCCGCCAACACCTCAATTAGTGGTCTGGTGAAGCTGTACCGTCAGATGCAGTCACGTTTAGCCATGGTTGCAAGGTCTGGGAACGGTCTATGGACAGCTGGTCTCCTGCAGTACATAGGTGAGCACAGAAAGATTGTCAGTTCCCCTACATATGTGGCAATGACCATGCTAAATATCACATGCTACATCATAGCAAGACACAATTACTTGATGTGTGTACTGTTGGGCATGGACACATATGTCAGCTATGTGCCCCTCACCTGACATCTCAGCTCAACATGGTTACACAACAAGTGCAATGCTGCGCCGTGAACAATCTATGGGGTCTGTCACAGTACATCTGCACAAATGTCACATACCAAACACACACCTCAGTGACTAGTAAGGATAGATGTGTTCCCCATATGACAGGTGCTTTTTCAGTCACACACACAAGGGTCTTGTAGTGCCACAAGGACACTGTCATGAAGTAGCGTCTGATGTACACGTACCAACACACCCATGAAACCCACATGATGTGCTACCAGATTTGTTCGCAGGGCATACATGGATGTCTGTGACACACAGACACAACAGCAAATCACATGGCCAAATCACATGGATGTTGTAAACGATTTACATCTACCAGATACAATCAGAGACATGTGTGTAGCACAAAATGCACATACTCTGGATTAACCACACAATGGTAGCTCTGGGACACCCTGTGACACACAGTCCATTTCACCTATGAGTCAGGGTGTATGTAACATGTCATCACACAATGTGCACCTTGAACTGTGTACAGGCCTCGGGGTTTGACCTGCAAAGTTGTCACTCACAGTAGTGATGTGCCTCACACACAATGGTTTTTGTCCCCATTAAACATGGCACATCCTGGGAGTGTGTGCCACTAAGTTCCCCGTCCAATATGACATGTGGAGCTATATACCCACACTTGTCATGAAGCCTGAAATGTTATTCCATATACTGTGTGACAGGCTGTTTGTGTGTTGTAGAGCACTGGAGTCCCTGCCAAGATATTGTGTGTGGCATCCTTTGACTATTGACTGTAATGGTGACAGACGCGGGTGAGATTTCAAGAGACGTGTCGTTCACTTAGGGTCTGATCCGGGCGTACGCATTGGCTATTGACTGCAATGGAGACGGATGAGTGTGAGTTTTCATAAGACGCATCGTACAGTTACGGACCGAGCCGGGCGCACTCATTGGCTATTGACTGCAATGGAGACAGATGCGTGTGAGTTTTCAAAAGACGCATCATACATTTACGGGCCAAGCCGGGCGCACGCATTGGCTATTGACTGCAATGGAGACGGATGAGTGTGAGTTTTCAAAAGACGCGTCGTTCAGTTACGGGCCGAGCCGGGCGCACGCATTGGCTATTGACTGCAATGGAGACGGATGCGTGTGAGTTTTCAAAAGACGCGTCGTACATTTACGGGCCGAGCCGGACGCACGCATTGGCTATTGACTGCAATGGAGACGGATGAGTGTGAGTTTTCAAAAGACGCGTCGTACAGTTACGGGCCGAGCCGGGCGCATGCATTGGCTATTGACTGCAATGGAGACGGATGAGTGTGAGTTTTCAAAAGACGCGTCGTACATTTACGGGCTGAGCCGGGCGCACGCATTGGCTCTTGACTGTCATGGAGACAGACGCGGTATTGATACTTGTACGAATCGCGTTCAAAAAAATTCCGTTGGCACCCAACACCAATGTATCAAAGTCAATGGTGTCATGATGGGGACTATTTGAACGATGCGGAAGGCGTGTACAAAGCGTGCAATGCAATGGATTGGCCAATTTCATAAAAAGCGAACGTCTCGGACCTATCGCTTTGGATGCATGGGACAGATTCTGCCTCTGCAGCACAGCTATAAGGCTGTCTGTTCCCCAGAGACTTCACTTGCCTGCACTACATGCTACAGGACTACATCTACCACTACCACTGCTGCTGTCTCTGCATCCTCTGGCTACTACAATGGCACGTACTGTGGAGAGGGCCCCAGCATTCACTGAGGAGGAGAACCAGGCCCTGCTGGACAGCCTCCTGCCACAGTACAGCAAGCTGTATGGGAAACCAGGGGAGCAGGTGAGAGTGCAGTCCACTGCCTTTCTAATTGTGCATGTTGTCTGACTAGCACTACTGGCATTGTGTTCACCAAGGGCAAGCATGCTCACTGAGTAATTGTAAGTCTCAAGTGTGTAGAAACAAGTAATGTACAGGTGCAGTTTCTAAGAAATAGCATTTTGTATTTGCTTTGGATTAACATGCACTGTTATCATGTTGTCAATGCTGGCTTGCACACAGGACAACTGCCCATGTCCATAGTTGCACTCCCTGTTTCCATCACATGCCCTTCAGCAAATGACATGTATGTCCAACTGTGTGATGAACAGACATGTTGCATGTGTGGCAATGGTGTCTAACTTTGTCATCCATGCAGGTTGATGCCCATCAGAAGCAGGAGATTTGGCAGACCATCGTCCGGGCAGTAAGATCTGTGGGGGTCTTCAAACGCCGCATCCGCCACTGCCAGAAGAGGTGGCAGGACCTTCGTGGCTGGACCAGGAGGATAGCCAGAGTCCAGCTGAAGCTGTCGCCTCCACGCAGACGGGGCGGACAACGGACACTGACCCCCCACATGCTCCGGATACTGACGGTGGTCTTCCCTGACCTGGATGGGCAGTTGAAAGACAGACAGCAGCAAGGAGGGGGTAAGTTCATGCAGTTTTTGGTGAACTATGTCTAACATGCAATTTGCACCCCTTCAGCCTGGTAACACTCCCACAGTTCGTCTGTCTGCTGAGACAAGACTCATGTGGCTAAATTTGGTGATGCCCCATTCTCATCTGATGACTAGGTGTGTCCCTTTCGGTCTGTGACCTGTGTCACTTGGGTTGTGTGTTCTTGCTGTTGTCCAAGGTTGATGTTGGGAACAGCATCTGCTACAGGTGCATTGATTTGGGCTTCATGAGTGGGGCTATTGTCTGACGTGTGTCAGCACATTGACAGAAATCTGACCTGTACTCTGTGTGAGCCATACATAAATGTTCTAATTGCTGACCTGGGTCACCATAGGTGTCTGAGGTATTTACCACACACCCATGCAGCAGGTAAGACCAATATTGTGGCCTCAGAGGAACGAAATTCATTTGTGTAACTAATGCATAGCCACCTGCCAAGTGTTCCTGGTAATCCCATGTTGCACATGGTCCAGGACAGGTATGGCAACTCTGGCCATCCGAGACACTCTGCCCTCCTAATCCTGGGTGTCATCCAACATCATGACCATTGCGAAATGTGCAATCAGGTGTCTGACTCTGTGTCATTGTGGACTGGCATAGCTTTTTGGACTTCAAGAGTGGTAAAATGTTTATAATGTACTGACATCTGATTTGTGGCTGTTGGATCTGCACATAGGGTAAAACATATGTGTGTAATCACTGGACTGTGCCTAATGGTGGATTCCACATTAATGTGCAAGCATCTTTACTTTGTTCTCGTCAGCCTGTGATGTGTTCATGTATACTGATTTGTGTTATCACACACTCAAATGTCTCATTTGGATAACGTGTGATCATCAGATTCTTTCTAATGTGGGTAGCATGGGGTGTACATGTGTACTTGACCACTGCAGAGCTTGCATTCCCCGCAAAAACATGAGTGTGACATGGTGCAGACTGTTGTTTTTGGATGCACTGCCCTTGTGACAGGAGCCAGTAATGACTCATTGGCCAGACAGGCCTGTGGCATGGTGTACCACATGCCAATCTGGAGCCTGCAGTATTGTCAGTTGTCCTGCATGAACTCCATTGTAGCATTGACTATCAAGACATGAGGCCATCATGGTGTCTGGGGATGGAAGAATATCTATCATATCAACAATGACTACGGCCAGCCCATTTACTGACACAAGTACTGAGTCACTGGCAGGAGATGGGAAATGTGTGTAATGACACATTACACTCACAATCCTTGCAGATAAGTAAACTGGCAATGTGGTGCATGTTTGCACATATCATTAGTGATATCATACATGCACCAGACAGATGGGTCCATTGCCAGGATGGGTACGAGGAGCATGGTTGACTGGCAGACTGACAAGTGCCTGGTTCACATATGTGTCATTCATTTAAGCAATGGTTTTCTGATAATGCCAGGGCTTGCTCTGTGATGTGCTGCAATTACAGTCATGTGTCAAGTCAATACAGGTGACTAATGTGATTCTGTTTTTCCTCCTTGTTTACAGCATCATCTTCGGCTACTGGAGGAGGCAGCTCTACGGACCTAGAGGAGGTGCAGAGCCAGACTGGGTCCGCTGTGGATGAGGCGGAGGGACCCAGTGGCACGGAGGGTGAGGGAAGCCACACTGAGGGACACTCAGCAACAACCACTTCAGCTGAGGAACACTCCAGCTCCAGTGAGGACTCCCTTGTGGAGGCGGGTGTTACAGGACCACAGTCCACAACTAGCGAGTCTGTCCCCGCCACCACCACCATCTACACCCTCCCAGCTGCTCCCATCCCAGATGTCCGTGGAGCCTCCCGTGTTAGGGAGCATGTCTCCTTCAGTCCAGGCACAGCACCCCCTGCCTCTGTCTCCCCTGCTGCCCTGAGTGTGGAGTCTGTGGACTTGCTGAAGCAGATCCATGTGGGGCAGACATTGATGCTGAGTGTCCTCCATGCTCACACCGGTCTATTAACACAATTGGTGTCATTCATGGAGGGCATCTCAGCAAACATGTCTGCCCGACAGCGGACCAATCAGTCCATGGCCTCCTCACTGACGGCAGCAGTGTCCCTCCTCCAACAGTCCCTCACCACTCCTACCTCTGCCCCATCCACAATCCCCACTACCCTACCTGCCCAACGCACCCTCACACAGGCACATGCATGCACAACAACAGACACAAGCAGCACACAGCAATGTGAGTCCAAGGCAAAACGCGCAAGCACGTACACTCAGGGGACTGATGGCACACACACAGGGGATAGGGTACAGACACACAGACAGGCATCCACAACCACTCCGCAGTCCTCAGATACCTCTCCCTCCAAAACCCCTTCCCTTGACTCACCTGCAACCCCCCTTCCCAGAAGGTCTTCCTCTGTGACCTTGGCCTCTTCCCCACAGATCCATCAGGTCCAACTCACAAGGGGAAGAGGAAGTCACCACACACAGAGGGTAGACCCCTCCACACGCACACCCTCCCCCAGGAGCAGGAACACTGAGGCCCGCAAACGCAAAACCCCCAGGACCAGGAAGAGAAAGACCCCACCACAATCCCGCACTCCCACCACACAGTCTCTGTCCTCCAGCCCCCAGGCCACCACTCATAGGGTTCCCACGCCACACCCTGCCCCAGGTTCCCCCACACACAGGTACACCATCCCCAAAATGATTAGGCCCTCCCCCCCTTCCACATGCACTTCCACCCCAACCTCATACCCTCAGCCTATTCCTACGACTGCTGTGGAGACTGTGTCCACCCCATCTGACCTACCCACTTCATCTGAGCCCCAAACAACACCTTTGGACATTGGCACCGCAGTGGAGACCACGTCCACTCCGTCTGACTTGGGCACTGCAGTGGTGACGGCGCCCACTGTATCAGACACATCCACTACAGTTGCCACTGGCACTCCTGCACCCACCACACCTCCCCTGCCCCATACTGCTATCCCCTGATCCTGTCCCTGTGGTGCGTGGCCTGCCCCTATGTATGCCCCTCCAAGGGGAGATGTCCCCTGGCTGTAGCAGTGCAGGCAAGCAATGTGTGACGAGTAGTCATATGTCACATGAAACGGACAATTGCAATGGACTGGCCATTGGCCTTTGGATTGATCATGGTATCAAAATGTTTATTTTGGCAAGCTGAATAAAGCAAATTTTTGTTATTTGCTAGTTTTGCATTTAATGTACATGATGTTGATGATGAGTGTCATTAAGTTGCTGTTGCTATTGTGTTTGTTGAAAATAAGTGATTTGGTGATGGGATGGACTGCATGTGGTCCATGGTATATGTGTCCTATTACAGTATGTGGCCATGTCATCCTTTGCTACAAATTGAGGTAGTCATGATCCCAATAACTTGGCACAGGGAGTGTCACCTTCTTTTCACAACTTCACATCTTTGGCTTACACTGTTGCACATACGTTGGGCTTAGATTTGTGCACATTGTACTTTTTCCTGACTGTGGGCCCATCTCCACTGGACATGCAGATTAGCGCATCAATGATGAACAAGTCATCTGTGTCATCAGTGCAACTTGCTATACATGTGTTTTGATGTTGTGCAGATGACTTAAGAGTCACTCCTGTACGCAGGCTGATGTGACCAGAGCTTTCAGGGTGTTGTAATTGGTGGCTCACTGACCAAGTTTTATGCGGACATGACAGAGCCCTGCACAGACAACGTTTGGCACAGCTGACCTTACACATAAGTGGAGTCACCTCATGCCAGTGTGTTATTCCGTGACATTGACTGAGCACATGTTGTGTGTTCTGTGAGCATGTCTCTGTGGGTTCCCTTCCCTTTTTCTACACAGCCTATATTTCCTGCAGATGTTCCTGTTTGTGATGCTTGCTGAGTTGTCCTGTGTTTATCCAACATCTTTGGCCTACGTTTTCTGGGATGTAGGTACATGGAAAACTACTGGTCATTCGGGTGTCATCCGTGGGTGTGTGTGATGTAAGGGCCTGGAATGTGGGCAAACGCACATGGGACATATTCAGGATTCCCAAGGCACTTTTGTGTTTCCAACATCAGGTTGTTTTCACTATGTGGTGTCTTTCTGTGACTGGGTCACTTGTATGTGTGTGTGACTGCTCACACTCATCAGATCCTAGCCTTCAATGTTGGATGATGTCAACATGTGTTCTTTGTGGGTCTCCTAGGGCTCTTCATTGGTCTGGGACTGTGACAGGGATCGCAATGTGTCTGATACGTTTCACGTCATGCACATGTACCTCATACTATGCAGTGTGGAAGACATTCACAAGGGTTGTTGACTGGCCATGTGTGATAAGTTTGTACATCTTAGATTCCCCCCTCCACCCCTGGGATTGTCATAGGTGCATGTGCAATGTCACCAGTCCATGTGGGCTTAGCTGATGCACATTGGTGCAGATCAAGGTGTGTGGTATTGAGAGTGGGCAAATGTGAGTTGTCTCATGTCTAGGCCCCTACCTACATAGTGCCCTTAAATTACAGGCCATGCCCAGTGAGTTTTCTGTGTGTGAGTGTGATGGGAGTTGGTCTGTCACGACATGACACAGTGCGCACATGTGACTGTGCTCCACAGTCTGGGCAACATCCAAATTTGTCATCACAGAGGGATCATCATACAGGCTACTGTCACCACAATGTAGGGTCCTTGTGGGTACTGATGGAGTGGGTCTGTCTCTTGCTGTGTTGGTTGCTGTTCCGCCCAGCTTATGTCACATGAGTCTGTTGTGAACACACTCATCTAACAATGCCTGATTGCCCACAAAGAGGTACCCAATTCATGTGATACTTCTGGATTGCACTGTGTACACATATGTCTCATTGGAGTTCTGCCCCAGATCATGTGTGTCGTACTAGCCTGGGTACACTGAGACACACACACACATGTTGTGTTCGATATGCAGTGTGAGGCTGGTTGGTTGTGTTTGTGCATCTGCACCCATGCATTGGTATAGCTTTTGTGGGCCATTGGCTGGATGTTGGTTGTAGGTTTTTTCCTACTGTCCCGGGGACTCCTACCTCATCAGTCTGCACATTCATCATGGTTAGTATGTCCCATTGCTGCCATGGTATGGGACTTGATCACCTAAAAGCTGCAGTCTACACAGGATTCCTTGGTATGTGTGTCTGTTAGTGAACATATGTGTGTATGCATTATGATGGTAACTTCTTACATTGTCTAATTGGACATTGGAGGCATTGTCAGCCCCCATGTGCGATGCTTTTCTGCACATGGCAGAGGGTTTTTAGACGACACAAAAATCTTTCACTCAACACATCTATGTTTGTTTGCAACACAACCACTACTTTGCCACTACATTGCTTGTGGTGTTAGGACCAGGAATCCTACATGCTGGTTTGCAGATGCTGGTATTTTTAAGCCCGCACTCACCTTTTGGTCACTGTAGTGAGGGGGGTTTAACCCCATTACCACAATGTTCCTGATATGCTGGAGTTTTGGACCCCACACTCACCTTTTGGTCACTGTAGTGAGGGGGGGGGGTTAAACCCCATTACCACAATGTTCCAGATTTGCTGGAGTTTTGGACCCCACATTCACCTTTTGGACACTGTGGTGAGGGGGGGTTCAACCCCATTACCACAATGTTCCTGATATGCTGGAGTTTTGGACCCCACATTCACCTTTTGGTCACTATAGTGAGGGGGGGTTAAACCCCATTCCCACAATGTTCCTCAAAATGCTTGGTGTTTGAGCCCCACATTCACCTTTTGGTCAGAACTGTGATGGGAGTTACAGTATGTGTTCCCTTTCAGTGTCACTGTTGCAGGCAGTTTCCACACAATACACAATCTTGCCATGATGGTAGGGGGGGGTGTTTGGCCTACAACCCCTATGGGTGGGAATGCTAGCGGTGTTAGCCATCCCTCCTATGAGTAGGGACTACTGGTAGTGATAGTAACCCCTCCCCTATGAGTAGGGACTGCTGGTAGTGATAGCCATCAAGCCCCCTATGGGCTGGACAATGGTGGTGGTGGTAGCCATCCAGCCCCCTATGGGCTGGAAAATGCTGGTAGTGATAGCCATCCACCCCCCTATGGGTTAGACAATGCTGGTAGTGATAGCCACCCCCCTATGAGTAGGGACTACTGGTAGTGATAGCCATCCCCCACCCTATGAGTAGGGACTACTGGTAGTGATAGCCATCCCCCCTATGGGTAGGGACTGCTGGTAGTGATAGCCATCAAGCCCCCTATGGGCTGGACAATGCTGGTAGTGGTAGCCATCCACCCCCTATGGGTGGGAACTACTGGTGGTGATTGCCATCCCCCACCCTATGAATAGGGACTGCTGGTAGTGATAGCCATCAAACCCCCTATGGGCTGGACAATGCTGGTAGTGGTAGCCATCCAACTCCTATGGGTTGGGCAATACTGGTGGAGAGGGATAGCCACCCCCTATGTGTGTGTTGCATTTCACTGGTTCGTGACGTTTGTTTGTGTGGTGGGTGTCTGACTTCCCGTCTGCGACGTACGCGTCGGTTCCTGTTGTTGATCCGGTCATAGATGTACAGTACTGGGATGGACCTGCGCGATCGGATTCATGGTTGGTTCGTCTCGTAGGCGTTGATCGGTGGTTCATCTTGTAGGCGTAGATCGTGTTGTGGTGCGGATCATACCTGAAATACTGCTCTTCCGGATGCTGTGACGTGCTGAGGTGGTGACCTGTTCGGCGCGTAGGACGTACGCATCGTACTTTGCCGGCCGGAAACTGCTGTGAAAATGCTTCCGGACGACTCTATTCAGCATTTACGGATCCGGCTCGTTCGGGGCAATGTAGCTGGAATCGGAGCGTACGTGTCGGGCGGGATTTGGACACATTTGCGCATCGTACTTAATCGTTCGGACGACCGGCTCCCGGAATGAGTAGGTCGTAAGGTAACGCTACGGACAGCTCTCGGAGGGCTGTCCGAGCGAGATCGGAATCGGCCCCTAAAATTTACATTAATGGTCCACTCGTGTAAATTCAACTTTAAATTAATTTTCAATTGCGTTGTTCCTTTGGTACTGTGATAGGATTTTTATCCAAATGGAAATCCCACTTACGAGATGTGGCATAATGGAGTAATCTTGGGCATTATGCATCTCTTCCTTAATGTGAAATGATAGAGATCGAGCGAGATTATGCCAGCATAATGAAAATGATACCAGACTTACATATGACTATGGAAAGCATAAGCCTTCTGCATCACAAGCTGTCGTCAGGTGGCCAAAAAGTGAACAGCCCAAGCCTCCTTTACAGCAGGCTTTTCCTAGGTACCCTGAAAGTGAGCACAAGCATGTAGTCCAATGGGATGTTACTCGTTGTCCCGAGAGAATAACAGTACTGTAGACTGTAACAAGATGTCTAATGAATAAAAAAGAGCTGCTGCAATGTATAACAATGGCAAGGTATCTGTGATCGTTTTCTGAAAGGATGCAATAAACAAAGCAGTATTTATGTTAGTGGAATGGAGTCATTGTGTTTATAAAAGTACTATAGTTTGGGAGTACTACATTTTCACATACAGTGACAATGATAAAAGGCCACAAAGGCACATAGAACCGGAGAAATAGAAGAAGGACCATAGTGGCATATACAGCTCAACTCACAACATTGAAAAATGACAACAAAAACCAATACAATAGAAAACGGACTACAATGAAACCCACAACTAGTGAACTTGAAGAAGGGCACAATAGAACATACAAAACAGTGGCACAGAAGAAGAACGCCGCATTGTACGTAAAATCTTTGTGAGCTGATCTGACCTCATAAATGAAGCAGGAGCCTGAGTACAATAATAACACGTCATTAAGAAAAGTGTGTAAAGGCTGGATAATATTTGTCAGCTCTTATTTTTAAAGTAAATCTTTTATTAATATAGTTTTTAACACCAAATTTAATTTTCTATAAAAACAGGCCATGCTACATAATTTAAAAAACAAAACATTTTTATTGGTATTTTCAAACTTTCATACGTTATGCAATCCATAGTAGCAGAAAAATGATACTTTATATAGTCATGAAAGTTGGTTTATGACTCTGCATTGCAAATATTAATTAGTTAAAGTCTACATTTACATCAATGTGTAACATGGTTGTTGGGTCTTTGCGTATCACAAACCATCTATTCATGCCGATAACTGTTCTAACTTTTTAACATGCCACGTGATATAGAGCAGTGGTTCTTAACCTTTTTACTTCTACAGACTCCCAGGGAATTACTAGCAGAAGCAGGGGACCCAGGCCTAAGCAATTTTTACAACTTGATCCTCAAAACAATGCACAAGAATACCTATACAAGCATACACCAAACAAATGCACAAATTGTGAAATATTTATTTAATCACAAGCAAAAAACAGACAAAGATCAACATTTTAATTTTAATGGGAAGATTAGAGCTTTTCAAAATTTGCTTTTATTTCTAAAAGATTGAGTGATATGCTACACACTAGCATTTCACTTTGCCTTCTTTGCTTCTAACATATGCTCTCTTTCTCTCAGCGCATACCAATGCTTCAATTAAAACTACCAAGTGTCTGTACTAGATTCTGTTTGCTATATTAGAGCTGCTCCCACAATCAGGCTAAAGATACCAACCTGGGGCCTGATTGACAAAGGTAAACTTACACTTTTGTTTAGGTTTACTATTTGTTTGGTTTTCACAAACCGCAAGTTTAATTTAACTAATAGTTGTATTACGACTGTTGAGACTCTGTACATAAATGTGTATCTTTTTATGGGCGGAGTCTCTGCAGTTGTATAATGACTATTTTTTGCTTCCAATTTCAAATTCATTTGAAGAGCATTTTAAAATTTCAAACTACAAATACCAGGATACTGTTTACATGGCGAACCCACAACAAAAGAACAACCGGGCAGTCCTCTGTCACTCGTTATTCCTCTTAAATTCACCAATGGGAATGGAGTTAACATCGTATTAATGAGCACCATAATTGTGTGTTTGGCACATGCATTTTGAAGCACCGAGGAAAGCAAACTGCTGAAACGCGTCTGCATTTAATAAAAGGCATGAACTTCCAAACCCCGTGAGTGCTACGTAATTTGTTGGAGCTAGCATTGGAAACGTGAGCCCTACCCTCACGGTCACGAAAGCACCCGTCTTTTGAGTTCGGCAGCCTAAGGTGGGACTGGATCAGTCATTTATGAAGATGCTGCCAGAACCGTCGCTGTAAGATTTTCTGCCAATCGGACAGATTGTGAATTATACAAATTCAAGGTCTGTGGTAATTTGACTGCACCCTGCGGAATGATCCTGATAAAATCCAGCGGCCTGACGAGGGGTTTGTAACGTACAGCGCTATGGAGGACAAAGAGACTGCATAATATTGGGATATGCTTTGTTCAGAATAGTGGGTGATACATTGGTTATTGAACATTCAAGTAAGCATAAACTACAAATACCAGGATACTTACTGTTTACATGGCGAACCCACAACAAAAGAACAACCGGGCAGTCCTCTGTCACTTGTTATTACTCTTAAATTCACCAATGAGAATGGAGTTAACATCGTATTAATGAGCGCCATAATTGTGTGTTTGGCAGATTGCATTTTGAAGCACTGAGGAAGGCAAACTGCTGAAACGCGTCTGCATTGAATAAGGCATGATCTCCAAACCACGTGAGTGCTACGTAATTTGTTGGAGCTAGCATTTGAAACGTGAGCCCTACCCTCACGGTCACGAAAGCACCCGTCTTTTGAGTTCCGCAGCCTAAGGTGGGACTGGAGCAGTCATTTATGAAGATGCTGCCAGAACCGTCGCTGTAAGATTTTCCGCCAATCAGACAGATTGTGAATTATACAGATTTAAGGTCTGTGGTAATTTGACTGCACCTTGCGAAATGATCCTGAGAAAATCCAGCGGCCTGATGAGGGGTTTGTAACGCACAGCGCTATGGAGGACAAAGAGACTGCATAATATTGGGATATGCTGTGTTCAGAACAGTGGGTGATACATTGGTTATTGGACATTCAAGTCAGCATAAACTACAAATACCAGGATACTTACTGTTTACATGGTGAACCCACAACAAAAGAACAACTAGGCAGTCCTCTGTCACTCGTTATTACTCTTAAATTCACCAATGAGAATGGAGTTAACATCATATTAGATCGCCTGAAGCATTCTGTACACAGTGAGACTGAACAAGAGGAAAACTTGTAAAGTAGGTTTAATCCATAGAAGATCCCATCCATCAAGATCAGGTTACAGTTTCAACTGAAGCTCAGCTCAAGGGATAACAAGTCTGCATGACATACATAGTATTCCAATATGACATGTAACAAACCATGACATCAGCTGGTTCCAGACTATGCAGATGTCATCTAAAGAGACACACCACACACCTCCCTTACTTAACCACAACAAAATACATAAATAAAAATTAAACATAATCTGTAAGATAACCAGGACGTTTGATTGTCCTTGAAGAGTAACAAGTGTTTTTACATACATTGCTGTTATTATCATTTTTTTAAATGAACTAACAGGAGTAGAAATTGCATTGTCTACATTTGCATCCAATCTTCCTTTGACCACCACAACTCTGTTTAAATTCCAAATGCGATGGTCCTGGGTTTTGATAGCATTCTTGAAAACTTTGATGACCCTAAGAGGTTTCATGAATTTAGAAATAGAATTACTCCCCAGACCAGGCCGCTTAATCATGACCCAATCTCCGACTTTCACCACAGTTTTTTTAACAGCATTCTTTATATCAAAATAACACTTTCTTTTATTGGCTTTCATGTCTTCTCTCTTTTGTATGTCGGTACCATCACACACCCCTCCTTTTCTTTTAGCTAACTCTTTAATATTAACCCAAGAAGGTTCTACAAATGTGTTGGGTATTCTACCACGGAATAATATAAAAGGAGTTTTTCCCGTGGTACCATGAGAAGACATTCTGTACTCCTCCACTTTTTTTAGAACTTCACCTTTCCAATCTAAGGACAACGACTTTGCCAAATTAATGGTTTCCTTAAGTACTCTATTAAATCTCTCAACCATTCAATCAATCAATCAATCAATCACAAGATTTGTAAAGCGCACTACTTACCCGCGAGGGTCTCAAGGCGCTGAGGGAGAGGAGGGGGGGTGTTGCCGCTACTGGTCGAATAGCCAGGTCTTGAGTCGTCTCCTGAAGGTCAGCAGGTCTTGGGTCTGTCGTAGGTTGAGGGGAAGGGTGTTCCAGATCTTGGTGGTGCGGTGAGAGAAGGATCTGCCTCCGGTGGTGGTTCTCCGGATGTGCGGGACGGTGGCCAGGGAGAGGTCGGCGGAGCGGAGCTGACGGTTGGGAACGTAGAAGGAGAGTCGACTGTTGAGGTAGGCTGGGCCGGTTTTGTGGAGTGCCTTGTGTGCGTGGATCAGGAGTTTGAAGGAGATTCTCTTGTCGACGGGGAGCCAGTGCAGGTTTTTCAGTTGGGGGGTGATGTGGCTGTGGCGTGGAATGTCGAGGATCAGGCGTGCAGAGGCGTTTTGGATACTTTGCAGTCGTTTGATGAGCTTGGTCGGGGCTCCTGCGTAAAGGGCGTTTCCGTAGTCGAGTCTGCTGCTGACGAGGGCCTGGGTGACTGTTCTTCTCGTGTCTGTCGGGATCCACCTGTAGATCTTGCGGAGCATGCGGAGGGTGTTGAAGCAGGAGGAGAAGCCTGCGTTGACTTGCTTGGTCATGGTGAGCGTTGAGTCGAGGATGACTCCCAGGTTGCGTGCGTGGTCGGTTGGTGTCGGGGGTGCCCCTAGTGACGAGGGCCACCAGGAGTCGTCCCAGGCTGATGGGTTTTGGGTGATATAGAGCACAGGTTTTGTGAATAATACCTCTCAAGCTAAAAAATTCTTCTATTTCTCTAGAAGTAAGCTTAACACCATTGTCTGTTAAAATAGACTCAGGCATACCCTCCTTTGAAAACAATTCTTTCAAACACTTAATTACATGAGCTGAATCTATTGTAGACAAAAAGAAAACTTCAGGCCAACGGGAATACATATCAATTATCACCAAAAGAAATGTTTGCATACCACCATGATGAACAGGACCTAATATGTCCAAAGCAATGTCCTGCCAAGGACGAGAGGGACGCCTTCTTATGATCATGGGCTGAACACGTGGACATTTGGATTTATCACTTAATGTGCAAGGCACACAATCTCGCACCACACGCTCTACTAGCTTGTCCATGCCAGGCCACCAATACGACAAGCGCAGCCTTTCTTTGCTTTTTGTAAGACCAGCATGAGTTGCATGAACCAGATCCACTAATTAATTCCTGAGACTACAGGGAGGAATTAACCTAGTGCCACGAAACAACAATCCGTTCTCAACAGACAACTCCTTTCGTACAATCCAAAATGGTCTCATAGAGTCAGAACTAGCCTTTCTGTTAGTCCAGCCCTTTTCAACAAACAACATCACTTCTGTCAAAATCGAATCATTGGCCAACTCTTCCATCCACTTTTTCTCTGAAATCATTTTATGATCCACCACACACACCCATTCACTGGAATCATCATATTCCTCACCCACAGTGGATTCATTAGGGATGAGGCGCGATAAAATATCAGCAACACCATTGTCAATTCCAGGAATATATTTAAGTGAGAAACTATATTCTTGCAAACTAATGACCCATCTAGTGATCCTACTTGAAATTAGATCAAGACCTTTCTTATTGAAAATTTCCACTAATGGCTTGTGGTCAGTGCGAACCTCGAAATAATACCCCACAAGAATTTCTTCAATTTCTTTATTGCCCAGAAAACCGCAAGAGATTCCCTTTCCACCACCGAATATCTAGTTTCAGGATCTCTCAAACTTCTTGAAAGAAACATGACAGTTTGCACACCAAATGGACCATGCTGTTGTAGAGCAGCCCCTAATCCTTTCTCACTAGCGTCCGTAACAAGAATAGGTTTAATAGTGGGATCAAAGCTCTTGAGTGAAGGAGCAGAATTCAGTTTTTCCTTAACATTTTTGAATTCACTCTCGCATAACTCCGACCATTCAAAGTCAATACCTTTACGTAATAGAGACCTCATAATCACAGTCGAATCTGCAAAATTCTTCACAAATTTTGCGTAGTACTCCACCATACCTAAGAACTTCATCAACTCACTCTTATTAGTAGGAGAGCTCATGTTGCGAATAGTATTAATCAAATCACTTTTTGGTTTAACTCCATCACCAGATATATTGTGACCTAAATAGTTTATCGAATCAGCTCTGAATTTACATTTCTCCATTTTAATAGTAAGATTGCACTCACACAACCTTTCCAACACCATTCTTAATCGAGCATCATGTTGCTCCACATCATCACCAAAAATGAGGATGTCGTCTTGGTATATACATACCCCTTGAGTATCTTTAAGTACATTTTCCATGGCTCTTTGAAAAACAGATGAAGCGGATACGAATCCAAACGGCATTCTAATTAATCTAAATGTGCCAAAAGGTGTTATAAACGATGTAAAATCCCTGCATGATTCTTCTAACTCAACCTGATGATAAGCCGAAGTTAGATCTATTGTGCTAAATACTTTTGCTCCACCTAGTAAAACTAACAATTCATTGATATTTGCCAAGGGATAACGATCAACAATCACACATTTATTTAGTTGTCTCAAATCAATGCAGAGACGCAAATCCCCATTGGGTTTTCGGGCTGCAGTACTGGGGCCAACCATTCTGTACCCTCAACCTCTTCAATAATTCCAGAACTCTTGAGTTTAACAATCTCTTTTTGCATGTCATCCCTTACAGATAGAGGTACATTTCGTACTTTGCAACACACTGGTACAGAACCTTCCTTCAATTTGATTTTGTGTTGATAGCCCTTTAAGCAACCCAACTCATGTTTGAAAACATCTGGAAATTCTTTTTTTATATTAAGCAAAAATTCATTTTCGTCAGATTTCACCACAGAACATACTTTATCTTTAATTTGACTAGGGGATCTGCATTTGGATCAAGAAATACACCTAAGTCACCTTGATGTAACCAGCTAATAATACTATCACCTTTTTTTGATACATAAATCTTTCCAGATGAAAATCTGCTTTTATATTCGATCAACCCACTAAAATATCCATGTAGTTTTATAGGCTCACCACCATAGGCCAAAGGAGTGATGTCAGGCTTTATAAGTGACACTTTGTCTTTCAATTTAGATTGATAAAAATCATTAGATACAATTGAAATTTTTGCACCAGAATCGAATAAAACACGAGTGGTTTCCCCTTCAACAGTAATGTTGTCAAAAGGGCATGATTTCTTATTGGTTTCACTCTGAACTTGAACAACAATTTGTCCACATTCAAAATCATCAGATCCCACCACACTGTCTTCAGCTTCATAAACTTCCACAGTTTTAACTTTTGGTACAGATCTACTTTTGCACATTGAAACAGAATGACCTTTTCTTTCACACTTTGTGCAAGTTTGACCCAAAGCAGGACACTTCTTATCATTTGCGAGATGACCCACTCTACCACATCTGTAACATCTTCGCTGTTCAAGAAATTTACCTTTACCATCCTCCTTAGCCATTGGAACCATATACTTACTTCTTTCAACTCTATTTTGACTTTTGTCTTTAACCTCTTGTACTTTTACATCTTTCTCAATGTTTTTCCTTATGACTTCAACGCATTTCAACGAATGTTCTATTCTCTTAGCTACAGTGAGAACCTCATCCAGTGTAGGCTCATCGCGTAACCAAAGTTCTTCCCTAACCCTTTCCATGTTGCATCCAAACATGAATTGGTCCCGAATGCGTTCATCAGATACATTTTCAAATTTACATGAAGAGGCAAGTTTTCTTAGATCTGTAACATACCCTTCAATAGTTTCATCTTCTCTTTGTGTTCTCTTAGCGATATGATACCTCTTTAAAATTGCACTTATCTTGGATAAATAGTGTTTATCTAACTTTTTAATACATATCTCATAGTCATTCAAATCTCTTGCTTCAGCGGGTAAGAGATCAGGTAGATGGTCAAACACGTCTTGACCTTCTGAGCCCAAGCAATGGAGAAGTAACAACGACTTTCTCTCCGCACTAAGTGATGGACCACAAACTCTAGAATATCTTTCAAACACTACTTTCCATTTTTTCCATTGTATAGGTGGAACCCCAGGACTAGAAAGAAAGAAAGGTGCTGCCGTGACGTTTTGCATTATGAAATGTAAAATGAACAATTATTACCAAACTACGATTCTGTGAAATATTAAATATGCGCATATGCTAAGCAATATTAAATATCTATAACAGTGTTGCAATTGTATTTGATAACCATAAATTGAGTCCAATAAAGAACATAACACAATATAAATAAATATTTCAGCAATGCACAATTTTTTTAAAAAAAAATTTCAAGAGAGAAAATTATATGTGTGTGCGTATCACAGTCAATGAAACCCACAAACTGCTCAAAGTTTTAAATCCTGAAAATACAAAGCATATTAATAATCAAACAACAAAGGTTAAAGTTGTAGAAAATAAACCTTAGGTTCAGTTGATAGTGTGCGTGTCACTGGAAGAACACACATAAATTCAGTAGATAGTGTGCGTGTCACTGGAAGAACACGCTTGAAAAATATCCTCAGCGCAGAGTCTTTGATCCACTAGCAATTAAATAGCAAACTTCCAAAGAGCGTCTATTTATGCTGCTAAGCAACGATTACCAACGCCACTAATTCTTCAAAATGGCGCTTACGTATTTTCACGCTGCGTGGCAACGTAGAGGTTGAACTGGGGACGTCACACGTAACGATGCAAGTGGTGAAACGCATACGGAGGGAATGACGCATGAATGGCCACACGCGAAGAACGTTTCACTGATGTAGGTCTCCGTTCGACTATTGACTGGTGAGTTTATTTTTAAATGGCAATGTTTGGTTCGTTACGGGCTCAAAGTTTAAAACAAGCAAGTCGCGCTGGAGACGAATTTTTATGTAGCAGTGGCACCAAACAAAGTTGAATCAGCGCAACACGCCACACAAGCCAAAATATACTTCCATGTAACACCATAAGCCATTAAAGTCGAATCGGTACTTTCGCATCAAGTCTCTCTTCATTATCAGCATCAAAGATATGATCGCCTCAAATATAAGATAGTAAAAGTCTCAATTCATGCAATACATATGCTGAAATCTTGAATAGGCAATAGGTTGATTAAGGATGAGCCCGCATCGATATAATTACCTCCCAACCCCAATAGTTATAGTTAGGGCGAGCATGCGGCGAAGCTCCCAATCCCAACCAAATTTACATAAGGTTTGATCACCTCATAATAAGTGACACAATTTATTGTCCACTAGAATTTGGTTTAACTTCAAGCCTTCATATTAAAGCAATCCCAGATTTTCAAGATGGAAAATGTTCAAATAAAGGGTTAAAAATGTCCCTCACCAAATCCTTTATGTTGAGATCTTCTTGTTGTAATCCTGCCGACTACGCCACTAAAGCATTCTGTACACAGTGAGACTGAACAAGAGGAAAACTTGTAAAGTAGGTTTAATCCATAGAAGATCCCATCCATCAAGATCAGGTTACAGTTTCAACTGAAGCTCAGCTCAAGGGATAACAAGTCTGCATGACATACATAGTATTCCAATATGACATGTAACAAACCATGACATCAGCTGGTTCCAGACTATGCAGATGTCATCTAAAGAGACACACCACAGCGCCATAATTGTGTGTTTGGCACATGCATTTTGAAGCTCTGAGGAAGGCAAACTGCTGAAACGCGTCTGCATTGAGAAAAAGGCATGAACTTCCAAACCCCGTGAGTGCTACGTAATTTGTTGGAGCTAGCATTTGAAACGTGAGCCCTACTCTCACGGTCACTTAAGCACCCGTCTTTTGAGTTCAGCAGCCTAAGGTGGGACTGGAGCAGTCATTTATGAAGATGCTGCCAAAACCGTCACTGTAAGATTTTCCGCCAATCGGACAGATTGTGAATTATATGAATTCAAGGTCTGTGGTAATTTGACTGCACCCTGCGGAATGATCCTGATAAAATCCAGCGGCCTGACGAGGGGTTTGTAACGCACAGCACTATGGAGAACAAAGAGACTGCATAATATTGGGATATGCTGTGTTCAGAACAGTGGGTGATACATTGGTTATTGGACATTCAAGGCAGCATAAACTACAAGTACCAGGATACTTACTGTTTACATGGCGAACCCACAACATAAGAACAACCGGGCAGTCCTCTGTCACTCCTTATTACTCTTAAATTCACCAATGAGAATGGAGTTAACATCGTATTAATGAGCGCCATAATTGTGTGTTTGGCACATGCATCTGAAGCACTGAGGAAGGCAAACTGCTGAAACGCGTCTGCATTGAATAAAAGGCTTGAACTTCCAAACCCCGTGAGTGCTACGTAATTTGTTGGAGCTAGCATTTGAAATGTGAGCCCTACCCTCACGGTCACGAAAGCACCCGTCTTTTGAGTTTGGCAGCCCAAGGTGGGACAGGGGCAGTTATATACTGGAGGGCTTGATTGAGGGGAAAGCGCACCACAAGTACCAGCATGCTTCAGAAATGGCTCAATGGAGCGCCCACCAGGGGGCAAAAAATGTATAAAATAAAGCAATCAACTTGTGGGTGTGTTTTCTCAAGACATGCCGAGGCTTACCTTTGATAAAGGTCATGAAGACCGAAACGCGTCAGGACTGCCTGCTTTAATTGAAATTATTGATTGTCACCGTTGAGAGTGCAGCTATGGCTTTCCCGAGAGGAAAAAAGTTGTGAGATATATATATATATACAGGAAAAGGTCCACCCGCCAGAATTGTGCCGGCCGACACAATAGAGGAGCACACACGGAGGTATCAGAAATTCCTTTTTATTTGTAGAAAACCCACCCCCCATGAAGCAACACTGACAGACGCGTTTCGCCGCTCTGGCTTTTTCAATGTCCAAACCCCCGGAAAGGAGGGGGGCCACACCAGGGACTACCACCTCCCCAGGGCAAATTCCAAGAAAGGAGGAGGGCCATTGTAGCCATACGTGGCCCTCAGGACCACCAGCCCCCAGGGTTGGCTCCTGCTATGTCCCCGGTTGCCCAACCCTGGGACACAGTTGTTTGATATGGCTTAGCGGGAGCTTTACCAATCCCACCAAGCCACAGCAAACTGTGCTCCACTTCTAGCAAGCGAGACCATAAAAAATGCTCTCGCTTGCTAGAAGTGGAGCAAAATTGCTTTGACAGAGAGGGAGATGCATGTTAGCAGCTCCCTCACTGTCAAAGCAATGCCGGCTCCCACAGGAGGCGGGGAGCCGGCAGAGACTGCGGGGACCTTGAGGCTCCCCCATGGCCCCCAACACTACAAAGCGGGTGCCCTGGGTGGGACCAGGGCACCCACACCAGAGGCCGGGCCCCGGGGATGGGGTCCCCGGTGTCAAAATCGGCCCGGGATGGGGGCCACTCGGCCCTCCTCCCTTTAATGTTCAATTTTTGGGTTTTTAAAACGCCGGGCCCAGGGGGATGGGGTCCCCGGGCTGAAATTGGCCGAGGAGGGGGGCCGCCCTCCCCATTTAAAAATGGGCTTTCCCCGGGAGATGGGGTCCCCGGGGCTCAAATTGGCCCAGGGAAGGGGGGCCAAGCCCCGCAAAATAAATATAAAAAAATATGAAAAATATAAAACATTCTCCGCCAAGTCGCTGGAGGCCCCCCACTTTCACCATCATTCTGTAAATGCGCCTCATGGCACACTGCTAGTGGGGGGATGAAGTCCCCTTGGCTGCTGAGGGTCCTTGGGGGCCAACTACCCCTCCTGTTACCTCCAGTAAGTCTCACACAGCAGGATTGCTGAGAGGTTGTTGGAGGCCATGCCCCTTTCTCCACCACTCTGCAAACGTGCCTCCTGGTACACTGCTGATTGGGGGATGAAGTCCCCTTGGCTCCAGAGGATCCTTGGGGGCCAACTACACCTCCTGTTAGCTCCAGTAAGTTCTACAGAGCGTGATTGCTGTGAGGACTTTTGAGGCCACGCCGCCTTTCTCTACCACTCTGTAAACGCGCCTCCTGGTGTGATACTGGTTGGGGAATAAAGTCCTCTTGGATGCTGAGGGACCTTGGGAGCCAAGAAGCCCTCCTGTTACCTCCAGTAAGTCCCTTAAAGTGGTATTCCTGAGAACTGGTTGGAGGCCCTGCTCCTTTTTTCCACCACTCTGCAAACACGACTACTACTTAAAAAACCATAGAAATTCACTTAAAAAACCAAAGGTTACAGGGCCTTTATAGTTAGGAAATAGAATTTGAAAAACCTTGGAAATTTACTTAAAAACCAAACGTTACAGGGACCTTATGGTTAGGAAATAGAATTTAAAAAACCTTAGAAATTCACTAAAAAAAACAAAGGTTACAGGGGCGTTATAGTTCGGCTCAGATTTCACTCGTACAAAACCAATGAAATTCAGCAGTTATAGTGACCTGAGCTAACTATAACTTACACCCCTGCAATGAACTGCTTATGACCTCACATATCACATCACTCAAGATATGGTCAGTGACATCACTGATGACATCTCAAATGAAATCACTGATTACATCCTCCACAGAACCACTCACACCCATAGAACCTCTTATACGCCCACAGACACACACACACAACCACTCATATACCCATTCACAGATCCATACCAGTACTCATATACCCACACCACTCCTCCATAGAGGCACTCACAACCCACTCACTTACTTGTACAGCCACCTGCACAACCATTCACTCACCCATACAGCCACTCATACAACCAGTCACTCACCCATACAGTCACTCACATAACCACACACTCACCCATAAAGCTACTGAAACACCCACTTATTTACCTATACAGTTACTCACACACCCACTGACTCACCCATACAGCCTCTCAACACAGCCACTCACTGGCCAATACAAACACTCACATACCCACACAACCACTTACATACCCATTCACACATCCATACAAGCACTCACACATCTGCTCACTCACCTATACAGCCATTCACACAGACACTCACTTAACCAAACACCCACTCAAAGAGCCACTCACTCACCCATATAGCCACTTACACACCCAGTCACTCACTCATACACCAGTGTCCTGCTCTACCCTGCTTTCTGATAGGGATGCTTGCTGGTTCAACGCGCAGGGATGTACCAATGCACCACACAACACAGACTAGGGACTAACAGAATCAAAAATCGTGATGGGTAATAGGTGAGGGGGTTGATCGGTATAAGGCTGGGCACAAACAGTGTGTGTAAAACTGCCCTCACACACAGCAAGCTGTGTCATGCTTCATCATAGGGCCTGCTAAACACACCCCCGCGCTAGCCAACGCTGGAGGTGGTGCAATAGGGAGGGGGGGAAAAACACACAACATAAAAAGTGAACAAATCGTGTGGGATCAGGAAGGTGAAAAAATGTGGCAGAGAATAATTTAAAAGCTGGTAACAGTGTGTCCCTGCTCTGTCTTTAATGGTGGGTACACTGTCCAGACACAAACAGTGGTCCTCATCGGACCAGTGGATGGTGGTAATGGCTACTAGTTATCAGAGCCCTACCCCTCCACTCTGCTAAAATGTCGACATGTTTCAGCCGAATGAAGCTACTACCCCGGCTTTCTTCAGGACTTTCACCTGAACAATCCCAACAAGGATAAGGTCCCTACCTCCTTATAATCCAGGGGTGAGGAAAAAAGGCACCTTGTTTAGTGCACACTCTGGTACAGGGAGTGGTAGAGCCCCTTGCTCTCCATGAGGAACCGAGTTTATTTTAAAGTCAAATTCGAACTGGCGGAGGGGTGCGAGTAGCTCCCTGTTGTCACACTTTCGTCAAGGTGAGCTAGCATCCGCCACCTAACTGCACTCCCAGCACCGTGTAGAGTGCTGGGAGTGCGCCAGGTGTGAGGGGTGTAGGATACTCTGTCCGGGACTTCAAGTGCTCGCTGAGGGTTTTCACGTGCTTTACTGGGGGGTTGCTTGCTCCTCTTCTTGCCAGAACAAATGGCAACAGGATCGGGCAACGTACGGGCGCCGCACCAGGTTGGGGCATTTCCTGTCATGGGCCCTGTCCCACTTGGGGGTCACAGCCCTGAAGATAGCGCTGCCTGTCTCACACCGTCACTCTGCAGATGGAACGTCTCCTCCTTCCGGGAAGGCCAAAGTTCACCCACTTGTTGGGACGACGTGCCCACTTCCATGGGCAAACAGCAGCGGCCGTGCTTGTGGAGCTATCCCCTCCTCCCTCATAGCTGAGGACCGCAGGCAGAACAGCATGTGGTATCTAGCACCCTCGTTGTCATTGTAAAATCATGGGCTCTAGGCGCACATACTTAGAAATGATGGACACGGACACCGTGGTATAGTACTGGTAACTGGCCGCGAGCACGTGAACTCGGGCCCTTTTATTAACAGGTCAACGTCACTTATGACACCTGTGATGGATGAGTGTAGGGTCTGTGTACGGCCAGCCCTCAAGGAAGTGTCTAGTAAACTAGTACCTGCTGAGACACTAGAACGTGTCCAACAGGACACTGCAACATAGTCAAACACTGATACCACCACCATCTCCCAGTTCATTGGCCAATCAGAATACAGCCAAAGAAGACTAGCAAAACGATGCTGGTATTTGCTGTGCTCCAGACTTTGTAATTATAGGAGTACTTGCTACAGTAAAAGGAATCGTTCACTTCGCTAACTTGATGCTGTTTAGGCCCCCCACCACACTTGAAGTTCACCAGCCGCTACTTTTAATGAAGGAAGGGGGTATTTAGTCAAGCTCTAATTTGCAATTGCCCTACTTGACTTCTATTCTGGATGTCTGGTGGACTTCTCTGTTATCACGCAAAATGGTTTCCTAGTAAGGTGGTCTAAGATGTTCGTGCTCCGTCCTCTGCATAGTGTGTGGGCATGTTATCACTAAAAGTAAATGTGTCTGTGAATTTTGCCCTGGAGTTAATATACACTAGCACATTTCATACGACAGAGGGTGTGCATGGGAGCTTATGGGTCACGAGAACGAGACTGGAAGCCTCCCACAAGATTGAGGGGTCTCCCACACCGTCAATGTCACCTGGACCCTAACAAACGGTATTTGCCCGAAACACAAAGAAGTAACTCTCGCACATTTAAAAGGAAAACGCACAAATAAGCATATATTTCGAAGACAGTATTTATGAGTCCTTTAATGAACTTCATTGAAACCCATTTCCCAGTGGTTTTTAGGGTCTAATTAGCTAGCAACCTTGAGTTAACAGATGCCCCTGAGCTGTTCATGTAGAAAAGTTAACTTTAAAGTCGTTTTTGTAGCCCTCTTCCACCACTTTGGTGACTCCAGAGAGACAGAATAAGTAGTGCAGATCCAACCAGAGCATCACTTCCTGGGCAGCAGAGAATAATTCACCAGAGAGAAGAAAATCACATCGAAAGACAAAAGTAGGTAGCCAGGGCGGCTGCAAATAACTTTACCATAAATACTTGTTTAGTTTAACGCCCAGTCTCACTCTTTGCAAACTCTGGGCCACATTCACAAAGCCATTTGCACATGAGTCTAGCTCCCCTTGCAGATGGCTGGATTTCCGTATATAAGGTATTTACAAAAGGTCACCTTGCACTAGTAAATCCTTTTGCTCACACAATACCCAATGTTGGTGTTATATTATGCGAGTAAACTCGTCTTTAGGTGTGGGAAACAGGCATTCCAGTGCACGGCTTCACTGTTAAGTTTGGGAACATGCACAAATTCCAGAGTCTGCAGCTAGTCTCAAACTCCACTATGTCCTTTTAACAATATGGAAATGGTCAGAAATGTACTACTACCAAGACAAGAGTAAATTCCTTTTCAGGTTGGGCTGCACCTCAAATTTGGTGGTGGTGTAGGAGAAAGAGTTTCTCTACCAGGAAAAATATTTTCCATGTGGATTTCTTCTAAATGTGCCCATTGCTCAAAATCGATGGCAATTCCATATGTGTGATTATAGACCACGTATAATTAATTACACAAGCAAAAATATTCCTATGGCCGAAACCACAAAAGTTTTCTTGAAGTATACCTGGAATCCTGTGACAGGTGCAACTTTCCAGGCGCTTTCCTGGAACCGTTTTTGAATACCCAAGCGTCGCAAATCTGCACCTTTGTAAAAGTGAGCAACCACCATCGGCATGAAGCTGAGTCGCTAGTTACTGCTAGTCATGCCGTTAAGTGCCAAAGGACATTTCATGAGCCCATGCCCAGCTGCCACCTGGGTCTTCAAGTGGGGTTAACTCTTGACTCTCCCCTTTCTCATGACCTTCACAATACTGGAAAAGGTATAGCATCCCACAATGCCTTGCAGGTCCCTCATCGCAGACCCCAGGCACACCACTTTGCCGCCAGGCCATGCCAGATCCTCACACACTTTTACAGCAGATCTACATGTGAAGGAGGACCTGGGTTTGAGATTGTGAGCCAGTAAAATATCTCTGATACTTTACAGGCCGAGATGTCTATGCAATGTTTTTGTTTTTTTTGCAGGTTTAGATAGCGCAAACTCGACCCGAAGGTATTGGAGCGCTTTACATGAGCACCTTTTACATTACATATGTCTTTATTCATTTTTGTTAGTCTGGAAAGCCACGGACCACTAGACTTGTGGGGGAGCAGCGGTCTCCCAACCACCCTATTACAATTAGGGTGGTCGGACAGCCATTGCCCCACCCGCAGCCGCCAGGAGACCTCCATTACCTGGCGTTGTTGCGGTGGTCAGGAGGCCACACACCAAGCGTATTACGAGTTTCCTCTCCTCCACAATTTTTATGGTGGTTCCACCGCCATGAAAACCATGGCAGAGAGGGAACAAAGGGTGCCCTAAAGGGCCCCCGATGCCTCAGCGCCATGTGTATGCATGCAGTGGTGCACATGTGCCCCCCTGTATGCATGCACCCCAGTTCCTGCACGACAGTCCATGCTGTGCAGGAACTGTTTTTAGCGTTCCCATTGCGGTGCCCATTTTCAGGGCACCGCCTTGGGATTGTCAATAAAAAAGCCCACCAGACACAAGAATTACTAGTATTCTGGCAGGTGGCCTGACCACGGGTTTGGCGGTGAGGCGGCGAGGCGGATCCTGCGCCGCACCGCCAATCTCGTAATCAGGCCCTAAGGGATTTGCCCCGAATCACAGGATGTTGAGCCAACGCTGAGACTCGAACCTGGTTTCCCAGTTACAAAGTCAACAGCTCTGGCCATTAGCCACATCTTCTCCCAGGTTGTCTCTCTGTTTTTTTTATTATGAAATTAGAAAATTAATTTTACAAAGACAATACTTCATATACAAAGTATTTACAAATTCCCCAAAAAAGCAAAAATGCCATTTGGAACAAACTTAAGGCAACCAGTAAATGAAAGGTCCTTAAATAGTATCCAGTCGATTCTGCCTCTTGACACCTTTTGACCAAGAGATAGCAGTCTCTCACAAATAGTGCACAGAGATGTCTACCACTGATCCCTTTAAAGGGCCTTCTGCCTGCTGCTTCCTTTGGTAATACGTAAATGATCAACAGTTTGGGGGAAAAAAATCTTTCAGCAACAGCACATTTAGCAAGCGTGAGCATCCACTCGTGCTCGCTATTCAATTTCTGCTTCATTTAGCGTTATTTCTTATCACAAAAATGCATCCTTGCGTCCGTTTTATAGACAATAGCGCTAAATGCTTCCCCAAAAGCACATTTAGCGAGCCTGATCAGCTGCTCACGCTTGGTATTTATGTTTTGTTGCATTTAGCACTATTTCTTAGTGCAAAAATGCCCCCTCACATCAAACAATGGATGCAAGGGGCATTTTTGCACTAAGAAATAACGCTAACGCAGAAATCCTCTTCTCACGTAATGTAGCGTAATCCAGTGGAATTCTCAGGTATTCCGGTTGATAACTCTACATGAAATTACACGAGTTACACCCACCCCTATAATCCACCTCTATTGCATCTGGAATCAGCCTGACATTTTCAGTTAAACAATTTCAGTGGAGTATAAGATTTAAATCAGTTTAACTGGTAGTAACTTTAATGTTGCATGTTCAAAAACATTGTGACCAATATTAAGGGCCTTATTACGAGTACGGCGGTCCATAGACCTTATTACGAGTACGGCAGTCTGACCACCGCCACACTGTGGGACCGCCCGCAGTATTACGAGTGTGGTGGTTGGACGGCCACAGGACCGATGCTTCTGCCAGGGATCCAGGATGCTGCGACAGTCGCACAGCAGTCAGGGAGCTGCAATATGCTGGTGGTGTCACTGTGGCACCACCAAGCATATTACGAGTTACCTGTCCGCCGCCCCTTTCATGGCGGTGAGCCCACCATGAAAAGGGTGGTGGAGAGGCAACGACGAGAGCCCTAACAGGCCCCCCTGCCTCTCCTGGGCCTGGGGGTGCATGTGGGATGGGCACATGTTGTGCCCCCCTGGATTTGCACCCCCAGTTCCTGCATGGTGTCGCATGCATGCCATACCGTGCAGGAACATGCAGTCAGCGCTCTCACGGCGATGGTCTTCATGTTAGGCTCTCCCATGAGCCTAACAGACCACCGTTGTCAGACCACTGCTGCAATGCCCACCCGCCATAGATTTCACTCGTAATCCGGCGGGCGCACCATGGCCATGGCGGTCCTCCCACAGACGGCACAGTGGGGGTGCCACTGGAGGGCCGCCAAAGGCGGAATAAGGTCCTAAAATTCCTAACTAGCCGGTCAACTGACATCTCTATAGTTAGTATTGTGGATCATTTCAAGCAAGGCTTTCCAGACCGTCATCAAAAGAGATGATATGTCGAAATGTTGAAATATCGACAACGGAAATGTGCTACCAAAATAATGTGGGCAAAATAACGTAGGACCAAAATATCAAGATGGTAAGTGAACATAGGGAAGTATTAAACATTTATTACTCTTAACTCAACATCTATGTACCTTGAAGATATATATATATATATGTACATTTATATCAATATAAAGGTGGAATATCATTCAAATATACTGGAAATAACAAGCAGATGACCATAATATTGATAGCTTCTGTGCCCTCCATGAGTTGTTCAAGCAGAGATTAAATACAGGTTAATATTCCAAGGGCTACTCATGATAAAAAATCCCTTATTTGTGAAAATGTAAAAAACATGTTCTAGGGATATTTGCTCTGTTCCTATAATTCTCTAAACATGCAAACCTGTCCCTAATGAATATGCTGCCCCATGCCCTAGATTACAAACTGAATCCCAAAAATATCTGATAAAGAGGGCACTCACCACTACCGATTATAGAGAGAAACGCTTGGAATGTCACCAGTGTAAGTACTGTTTATTTCAGGAAGTTTAAAATATATATACAGGCTCACTACCATGACAAGACAACCCATTGATTAAAATCCCCACAAAAAAATTAGACCTTCACAATCACTGAGCTCAAGAAGAAGAGCTTTCAAACTTTGAATTGTCTGTATTGGGGCCATAACTAGAACAGACAATGTATGAATTATGAACATAAACTATTTGTGAATCACCCAAAGTCTCCAAGTTTCTCTCCTTTTCTCCAGCTTCCCATTCTCACTACACACACAACCTGGTTCCCACTGGGATGCTCTTCTTAGAATCATCAAACCTTCTGGGTGCCATCATGGACCACCATCAGTTCCCTCTCCTTCCTACCATTTAGGTATGGTACACGGTTCTCAAGCAAGCACACCTCAACCCTGCCCACTTTTCATCTTGCAATAGGACACAAAGCTGAGTTAGGCCACACACCAGACATTACTGGGAAGGTTGTTTGGTCATGGAATCCCAGAAGCATGAGCTCACTGGGACACACTATATCTACATTCTCTCCTTGCAGATAATACCTTACTCCTTCAAAGTAATACAAGGACAGGGAATGCAAAAAAGTCACTTGTTCAAAATAAGTAGTCCACCACCACCTGTGGTGATGCAGCCCCCTACCTACATTAAGGTCACTGGCAACAATTTTGTCACAGTGCAACTGTGCTGTTGGTGGATGTCTCAGTTAGCAAGTTGTTCTTACATTCACAGCCATCTTCTGTCACATGCCACATTCGCAACCATATTTTGTCCCATGCCTCTTGCCTCCATGAATCCCAGAGTACAAGACTCAGTAGAACAATGCTCTTCTATTGCCCACTATATCGGCATAATGCTCCTATCAATCACTCAATACTGATAGGAGTTTCCACTAAGACTGGGACACAGGAACTCCAAAGGACTTGTTGCAAGATCAAAAACAGTATGGTAGTTTACAGCACACTTTAGCCTTGCCGGCAGAGTGCCGAAACAATGCATTCTTTGATACACTCAGAAGAGAACCACTCACCTATCTTTGCACCTCGGATAAGGAAGTATCCCACTTGCCAACCGCCATCATCAAATGAGATATGAAAGGCACCCTTGCCCAGGCCTAATCGATTGCTTCATCATCATAAACAATGTCCTGGTCTCAGCCATCATATGCATTGAAGCATAAGTGAATATCAAGGCACTTGCACCCAGATTTACTAACACTTTGCACCAGGTTTCCGTTACTTTTGTAACGCAAACCGGACACAAAGTGTTATGCTGGGATTTACTATCCAAAGCAAATCAGGATTTGTTTTGGATAATTTCCCAAAGTAAAGCAAAGTTACACTATCTACTGCTTTGCATTGCTTTGCATCAAGGGGGCATTCATGGGTGGTTTAAGAGCATTCCCATGCAACCAGCATGGGCTTTGACTCAAATCCCTGTCTTCAAACATTCATAGACAGGGATTTGCGTCAAAATCTTATGCCTCTTCAAGGCAGGCATAACAAGGAGAAATGTTTCCATTTCCTCCTTGTTTTTCCTTCTTTGCATTGCTACATTGTACAGCACATGTGCAAAGCAGGAAAAGTATGAAAGGATAGCTTTTGTACTGTAAGGGTCCCCTTCTTCTACAAAAGCTATTCCTCACAGAACACACACACCCTTGCACTATGACACAAGGTTGTGTGTGTTGGCACAAAGCAGCCTAAAGTGACCCAGCGCAGGGAGAGAGGAAAACAGAGCTGTATCTTAGAAGATATGGTGCTGTTCTGTTCTCTCCCTTTCAAGGCGGTGAATTTTTCATAAATCTGAACCCTAACATCTTTCTAATCATGAAACCGTGCCCAACTCTGGTCACATCCCACACAAACCTAAATGGTAGCTCACCACCGTTAGTACCTGATTCTTCAACTTTCCACAGTTTCACTTATAACAGAGACAGCTAAAGTAAAACTAGAACTGCAATACACGAGCTCTTACATTTGCATCAGTTGGAAGATTCTTGGAGGAGGCTATTCCCTAATGTCCCAGGCTACACCTTTTTTTCATCTCCCCAGAAGCACTATTCTGGAATTGATATGATTTTTGCCAAATATTCTATTTTGGAAAACGCATTGGTGGCAGTATGTCCGAAAATTACTTCCGATCATAACCCTGTTATGCTAACAGCACAGTTACAGTCAAACACACAAGCACCAACCAGGGATTTTACCTTTCCTAGACATCTTCTTAGTAATTCGGAATACATAGAGGTGATGCGTAAGGCACTTGGGGAGTATACCGACTCTAATATGGGTTCGGCATCAATCGCAACTGTCTGGGACTGTTTAAAGGCTTATGTCAGAGGAGTTACACTCCAATTTATCATAAGGCAAAACAGGTTGGGCTTCCGACAGTGGGATCAGGAGCAAAAACGGTGTTTAGACTTGGAGCGTCAGCATGCTGCGGCTATTGTCACAAAGAGTGAGACTGAACATTCGTTATATCAAAAGGTTGTAGAATCGTGGGCTAAGCTCAAAAGACGGCAAAAAGAGAAAGTCGCTAATAATTATCACAAACTCCGGACTAAACAGTATGAGTACGGTGAAAGAGTCGGTCGGCTATTAGCTAATCAAATTGCAGATCAAAATGCTAAAACCCACGTAAAAACGATTAAAGGGGTGGACGGCTTGATATATACTAGGTCTGCTCACGTAGTCGAACAATTTGGGTTATTTTATGCTAACTTATATAGTGGTTCAGGCAGTTCGGGAGAACTGATCATTACGGAATACGTACAGGAATGTCAGTTATCAACCCTCTGTCCAATGGTATCCGAGCCACTGGATGCAGACATTGATGCATGCGAAATCGAGGAAGCGATTAAGGCTCTGCCGGTTGGCAAAGCAGTTGGCGAGGATAAGATTCCATTGGAATTTTTAAAAATCTTTAAAGATATACTGGTCCCTATCTTTCTTAAGGTATGCAACTCTATTTTTCATGGAGAAGATGTCCCTCTCTCTTGGAACACATCTAATATCGTCATTTTTCCAAAAAAGGGGAAGCCGATTGACGATATGAGTTCATACCGACCAATAGCGCTGATCAACGCCGACGCTAAGCTCTTTTCTAAAATTCTCGCGGCTCGCCTAGCTCCGGTAATTCACTTAATAGTCTCAGAGCAACAGCACGGCTTCGTTCCCGGTAGAGACACCTCCGCTCATATTAACACTGCAATAGCCGCATTCGATATCTCCGGTCAGTTAGGTCAGCAGATGGGTATGCTAATGTTAGACGCCGAGAAGGCTTTCGACCGGGTGACATGGGAAACACTATGGATATTTATGTCTTGTATGGGCTTCGGTCAAAGGTTTATCTCGGCGGTACAGAAAATATATAATCATCCAACAGCTACAATTAAACTCAATGGGCTTTCCTCTCTTTCATTCTCAGTTCAAAGGGGGACTCGGCAGGGTTGTCCTCTATCCCCTTTATTATTTGCTATTTATATCGAGCCTTTTATCCAACATCTATTGATCAATGGCAATATTGATCCAGTTATTCTGAATGGGACAAATCTAAAGCTAACCGCTTATGCGGGTGACATCGCGATTTTTTCAGTCGACCCTGTTAAAGCTATGGCCGCAATCATGTATGAAGCACAGCGATTCGGCTCTTTTTCCGGCTACAAACTAAATTTGTACAAAACACAGACGATCCTAAATTTTCAATTAGTCCCCCCCCCAGTAACTCTTGGAGTTACAAACACAGCTATCTATTTGGGGGTATGTCTTAGTAGCCTAGTCAACGAAATCATCCCACTAAACTATGATACATTACTAAAGAAAGTGGCGGAGAAGTTACGGAGTTGGCACCGTCTCCCACTCAGTATCTATGGGCGGTGCAATGTGGTTAAAATGAATATCTTACCAAAATTCTTATATCTTTTTCGTACCATCCCACTAATTATACCATCTTCTTTCTTCAAATGCCTAGATAGTGTTTTGGGTAGCTTTATCTGGGGATATTGACGGGCTAGAAGGGCTATTCGACTTCTAAAACTTTCATACATACAAGGCGGATTTAACCTCCCCGATTTTAAGTTATACTTTTGGGCAGCATTTATGGGACGGATACAGAGTCTACTCAGAGGAACTGATACAAATCTCAATTGGTTTTCATATCAGCTGGCGTGCGGGCCAAATACTGGGTTTTTACTATATCAAACATTCGATCCTAACTATTTTAAACGAGTCTGCTTTAAGGTAGTCAGAGATATCACTAAAATATGGCGTGAAATTTGTAAAACCTACGCAATAGCCGACTTGCACCAATATACGGTGCTATGGGGGAATCCTCTGTTTCCTAATACATTCCACGATCACATCGGGAAAGAATGGCAAATTAAGGACATAACGCGGATGGGTCAGTTGTATGACGATCAGGGTTTTCGAACTTTTTTATCATTAAAAGAAGAATTTGATCTCTCACAAACCCATTTTTTCAAATACTTGCAAGTTAGGGATTATTTCACTCGAGGTCGGGGACTATCCGAGTTGTCTAGTTCATGCGAGATCTTGTCTTCACTTGTCGGCACTAGAGGGCGAGGAGCTATCGGTAAAATTTATCAAAAACTTATTGGGGCGGTGGGCGATGACGGTGTACAAATTGCTGCTAAACTTAGCCTGGTTTTTGGCTCTGATATTTCTAGGGAGGAAATACAAGAGTCTCTTCAAACAATTGATTTAGCCATAACATCTGTCAATTTAAAATTACAACAGCATAGAATTATTTTTATGCTATATCACACTCCTGAGCGAATTTCCAAATGGGCTAATAACTCGACTGCTGCTAAGACCAACTGCCCTAAATGTCAGGAATATGCTGCTGATTTACATCATATGTTTTTTACCTGCCCTCGACTGAAGGATTTTTGGTCTAACATCGCTCTGGCTTTGTCAACTTGGGTCGGCTATGATAGCCCGGTCTCAGGGAAAGAGCTGCTGTTGGGACTATTTCCCGAATCTGGGTGTCTTACGAAACCCTTAGCCTCTATTATTGCTTCTTGTGCTCGTCTGTGTATAGCCCGTTCTTGGATACATGCCATACCTCCCAGTATTAATGAATTTTGGTCTCTGATGAGGGAGATCTTTGAAATGGAAACTGCATTGGCAAAAGTTAGAGGCCCCCGATCCCTGTCAAAATTGCGCAGGGTTTGGTCCTGTCTTCATTGGGATTAATGATTGTATGTATCCTCTTCTTTCTCTTTCTCTTTCACTTCGTACTTTTTCTTTTTCTTCTTTCTTCCCTGTTTTTTTTCCTTCCCTCTTTCCTTTTACTTTTTTCAAATTTTTTTCTTTTTCTTTCTCTTTTCCATAAATGCTCCTCTGCACCCAGCATATGTATACTGATGTATTTTTTATTTGAAAATGTTGTTTTATATTTACTATTTGTGCATCTTTTTTGTGGCAACAAAAGGAAAATAAAATAAAAAAATAAAAAACAGAGACAGCTAAAACATACTTCAATGCAGTAAAATGAAGATAAAGCATGCACCTATGTTTTTAAATGGCGGAGCAACTTTCTTGGTTTCCTATGCTCATTACTGTGCTCTAGGATCTGGTCCTCTAGGTTCACTGACCTAACATTCACACCACAAATATCGACTTACAGAATTATTGAAACCTAAATATCATTAACAAAAATATTGATACCCTATACTTAATTAAAAAAGTCACTAATATTGTACAAAAAATATTGATGTCAAAAATATCTAAACTAACATATATCAAAAAAATATCTTGATTTATAACTAAGCATAGACTATGTCAAAAATATCGAAATCAAGAATATCAACGACATAAATATCAATAAAACAAGTAATACGTAGCAGTACAAAATACTAAAAACACATTATTTAAACAAACAAACATCAAAAAATATATCCCATATTAATAACTACAATTTAGAAATGAAATGTAATATTTTACTTCACAAAAATAATACATTTAAAATATATTCACTTAAAAATCCTCATAATATATATGACACATATTTACATCCAACGTACATACAACACATATTTATATGTACAAACAATATTATATCTTTACTTAAAATAAATACATATAATATTAAATAAAATAACGTATCTCTAATACTAGCATACAAAACATTAATTGGCATTTCCCAACTAAAGACATAACGGCAAAAATAATTAAAAGGAAGCTAAAACATCCAGTAATATTAAACTATACAAAACTACAACCAATAAAATATCTTTACCAATTAAACAATATAAAAGCCAGAATAATTTAACCAAAAAATAGCTCAGAAAAGGCCCAACATTTGAAGAGGAGGAAACTCTGCTGGATTTTTGCAGCAAAAGAGAAGCCTACAACAATGCATCCACTTCTCCAAGTAAGTAACAACTTTATTTAAAATACGAAGTCAAATAATTTGAACTTTAAGAAACAATTCTTATTAAACAATTACTAACACAGGTTTTAACGTTTATCTTTTTCTACAGATTATTCAACCTTCAACTAAACTCTATCGAGGAGCACACACCAAACACCACAAAAAAGTAAGTGTATCTAAAAAACTGCTTTAAACTTACTAAACAGCAACAGTTAAAACTCTGAATAACCTAAACATCCTTAAACATCAGAAATATAATATGTGAAAAAAAAACTAAATTTTCTCTTCCAACAGAAAAAAACATCTGTTACAAGAAGAAGCTTACCTAAGAAAAGGTTCCACAAACACAAAACTTCGCTAAACAAGATACAAGTAAGTTTAAAAAAATATGAAAATGCCTATTTAACTGTATATTAATAAAAACATTTATTAATAGCTATTTTTCTATGTTTATATTATTACAGTAAATATAGACATAATGACAGTAGGTAAAAATTCATAACATCACAGAAGGGGAAACCTTTACTGTGTTATATGGAATACATTTAGAGTCAAGAAAATACTTCTACTCAGCATATTAATTGGATATGTACCAAACATTATTCTTATTCATGTTATGGGTGGGCAACTACCAGAGAGACTGTAGTAATTGTTGTAAAAGAGCATAGCCACCCTCCCAATGTAACAGAAATAGATGTGAGAGAAGTATTAGACAATATAAGGGAAGCAAGCACTTGTTTCCAAGAACTAACAGCACAAATACTTAAAGATATATTATCCCACGTACCAGAACAGGTTACAGGCAAGTTACCATCAATACCCACCTTAAAATGCCTTATAACTCGAACTAAAAGGGCCACCAGCAAAACTCCACCTGCTCCTAAAAAATTCAGAGAGATAGACATCCCACCCCAACTTACTATCACCCACAAAGAGGAAGAATTCCTGTTATATGACAATAAACTCATATACTTATATTTGCTACCCCTACAAACTTACTCAAACTAGCTCAATGTCAAACATGTATGATAGATGGCACATTTAAAATGTGTCCCAAACCATTCCATCAACTATACACCATCCATGGTGAATTTGAAAAACTAATATACCTTTTGTGTATGCATGACTCCAAAACAAACAAGGCAATACCTATGTGGAACTGCTAAACCACATTAAGCAATAGACAAACAACTACTATCCCCAGAAAATTAATATTGACTTTGAGCAAGCTATGATACAATCTATACTAAAAATATACCCCCATACAGCCATACAGGGATGTTACTATCATTTTAATCAAAGTATATGGCATCACCTACAAAAATCTGCACCAAGGGCCTAATTATAAGTACAGCGGTTCCAAGACTGCCGTACTCATGGTGGCACTACGACCGCTGCGACTTCGGTGGTCCAACCGCCCGATTCCAACCCTGGCAGTTGAACCGACACAAGACCGCCACCACAGCCAGGATCCTGTATCCCACGGCGGTGGTGAAAGCGGCAGGGAATGGAGGCAGTGCCGATGCCGGCACCGCTATGCCTATTCCGATCTGCCTTTTTGCCGACCTTTACATGGCGGGTGGAGAAGTGTAATCTTGATCCCATCTGAGATACCATAGGAGTGGTATCGAATATATTCTATGTGATTAATGTTCCTAAGGAGAGTGGAGTATTGCCTATTTAAAGTACTTCACTTGAAAGATTTGTGTATAGAACATGATTAATAAAGGTCTATGTAGCATTTATATATTAATGTGACAGGAGACGTTAACAAAATGTGTCCCATTGTGAGGTTAATAAATTATAATGTGTATGTGTAACCGACGTTTAAACATTTATACGTGTGACAAGAATCATTACCGTGCAGGTGCATTTAGAATGACATCTTCATAATCCTTCACAATTTATACGTGTCTTAAAAAGCTGCATTTATTGTGTGCCTAGAAATGTGCACATATTCTGTAACCCTGTGCACTGTTAAAGTTGACTAGAGTGGGCCTCGAGAAACCAGTTCAGTTCATGCTCACATTTAAAATCTAACTTGTAATTCGCCTTTTAACCTTCAATGCAGAATGCATTTGCTTGGATTTTGTTTCCACTGCAGGTATGGACAAAGCCTCATTAGTTAGCATAGAAGGGTTTTGCTTTAATTAGATAGCAAGGTATGAGAAGATGAAGTTGGCAAGGAGAAGTGCGGTAACGAGCAAGGAGGTGAGTTCTCATGGGAGAGCAGAGGAATGACCAAGGATGAACAAAGTTGCAACTTATCAAAGTGGGAAAGGTGGGGCAAGTATTCAGTTGTGCCGGAGCCATGGAAATTCACTAGAAAGGATCACATGGGATTATCTACCCTGGATGCAATTGATGTTTTATGCTGAAACGTAGTGAGGGACTGGGGAGTCATCTTAGGATTTAACTGAGAGCAGATCTATGCTTCTGCTTGTGTGGCTTTATGTTACTTGATCCATGGTTGGAGTGCCTTCTACTGAAGACTCCAACACCTGACACCTTTCTGATTTCACCTTTAACAAATGCTTCTTAGTTTAGGGTGTAGGGAGAGATAGCTTGCTCATGCTTACTTTGGAAATTCATCTGATGCAATTTAATACTCAATTATTTTTCCTGATCATCTGTATCGTCATCATAGAGTTAGTCATCTGCTTTGTATTATATAGGGTAAATCTTTACAGAAGATTTGGACTTATTTTAGCCTTTCTGTATTTCTATATGGTCATGTTGAGATTGGTCTATTCTGATTTGTCTCTAAATTTATAATTACACTACTAAACTCAGATTAAGTTATCGAGTGGGTTATCCTGCGACCACATTGGTTACACTGTATTGAGATGTTAGCAAGTGATAGTTTTCTCCCTGTACCTCTCAAGCAGCTATAACGATTCATCGATATAGAGATAAATGTTTTAGTGGGCCCAAGCTCCATCAGCTGGTAGCATTGAAGGATGGTTAGCTCTTGAAGTAAGGAAGATAGATCCTAACCTAGAACAGTATAGACCCCAATCCCAGTGGCCCTAGTCCAGAATCCAGGATCGAGACATGGAGAATAGACGGAGTTCCAGTGGCGTGGGCTGAAACAGCGACGGCGGAGGGGTGATTATCAGTAGGGATGTGTGTATGAGGATTATGCTTAGCTTGGGGTACCATGGTGATTGTGTGTTGTCTGGCAGAGATGTTGTGAGAGTGGTGTGAATGTGGTGTTGAGTTATCGAAGTTGAAGAGGTTGTTGAAGTTGTTATCAGGTCCAACGTGGCCTAAGATCTCGGGATATAAAATAAAGGTGTAGAAGACACTATGGGGCCGATTCCGATTCGGGCCGGAAATCTCTCCGACCGAGCCGGACCCGGAGAGATTTCCGACCGAATCGGACCCGTGCAGTCCGACCGAACGAGTCCGATGCATTCGTATGCCACCGGACACGAGTCGGTCGGACTCCCATTGAACTCAATGGGAGCCGGTCGTACAACGCGTACGCGGGCTCCCATTGCCTCAATGGGTGCGAGGCGGACAAGGGCGCCCCCTACAGCGAGTGCGCCGCGAGCGCTCGCGGCGTACACGCACAGGTAGGGGGACCCATGGGTCCCCCTGTGTGCGCCTCGCACGGGTACGCGTACAGGGGGTCCGACACGGACCCCAAAGTACGGCTCCGACAGCGAGTTCGAGTCGGACGGCGCGAGTCGGTCGGAGCGGTCGAGGTGCGCATCGTACTTACCCGGCCGGAAAACGTCTCCATTGCGCGGTGCGAATCGGGTCCGAGCGAGTCGGTCGGAGCGGTACGATCCGGGTACGAGTCGGTCGGAGCGGTCGGGTCGCCCGGACGAGTCGGTCGGCGAATACGCATCGTACTCGCTCGCCCGGACGCGCGTACGACTCGGTCGGAAAATAGGGCTCCGGATCGGATCCGGTAAAACCGAATCCGATTCGGAGCACTACCGGCCGAGATCGGAATCGGCCCCTATGTTGTAATTCTCTGCAAAGGTTTTGTTAGGTTTGACGTGAGACGCCGTTGATGGCTCAATTGAGATAGGGAACTTTCGTATGCAAGATAGAGTTGGAAATAGTGTGGTCAACCTTTTGCGCAGAAGGGAAACTATATTGATTTAAGTTATACCCCACTGGTTGAGGGTTCATTTGTGAATGTGTATTCTTTGGGTGATTGATTCGATTGATTCTTTTAGTGGAGCAGACAGTTGTTAGTTGTTATTTTAGTATAAACAGAAGTGAATGAGAGAGAGAGTGTGGGAAAGATTGCGAAGGAGGGTGAACTGCTGTGTGGAGTGAGAGTGACGTCAGAGTGTGGCACGGTGGGATAGGTCGGTTGGTGTAACGCCATGCTAGGATTAATTGGAATTGTCCCTTGGATGCTGTGCTGTTATTGATTATCGTATTGCCATGGAACTTGAGGCTCGATTCATTTAAATTAAAGTTGAAATTGTTCAAATAAAAGTTTGAAAAATGCGATGTTTTCAAGCTGTAAGAGATATGATGTAGGTGTGCCTACTAGAATTGGCGAGGAAGCGCCACGGGAGGATATGCCAGCCCATAATATGGTGAGGAAAGTAAAGCTCCTTACTTTTATTTGGCTTAAGAACTGGCACAAGGTCTCAGAGAAAGAAGGTGCATTAATATTTCCACGCTACAGTACTTTCAATATGAGAATAATTGACCACTTGAGAGGGATTTTGTTTGTCATGAAACCATTGCCTACACAGTATGACACGCTTAATGCATGGGAATGTGCAGCGCATGTAAAACAAAGAGATAAATATTGAGAGAGGATGAAGAAAGTGATGCATGCCTAGGCAGACGTTAGGTGGGATGACCAACAGAAGAGGTGGAGAGTAGACATGATTGAGGGAGCAAGACTATACCCTGCCATAACAAGCGAGGAGAACGATGTTGGGAGAAGGAGAAAGGAAAAGACAAAGGAGGGAGAGTGACCTGCAGACAGTGACAGTGATGCAAGTGACAGCCTTTTGGATGGACTGTCAGCTGAACGTCCAACCCCATATAATCAAAAACATGGGAAATGGGGGAAATACGAATGTTGCTGATAGTTCTGGAAGTGTTTCAGCACCGGCTGCTTTTATTCCTGGTGTTTTTCGGGGTTATATCAACTGGCACAACACAGACTATATCAGGAGGAAATATGGGAACGTGTGTTCCAGGTTCTTCGGGAAATTGTAGCACTAATTTGGCTTTGAAGCTTCTGGATGCTCTTGCAGTACCGGTTACTTTTGGACCTGTAGTCCCTATGTACGATCCTAGTCCTGTTTGGAATGAAAGTCAGAGAGTGCTTGCTTCTACTGAAGCTAGGGTACCAGAAAGAGGAGCAGATAACCAGAGGATGCAATTTGTCCCGTTGGTCCCAATGAACGTGAGCTCACCATGTGCAGTGAGTGCAGACCCTGTAGGACAGAATAGATTCAGACCTATAAGGTCTTTTCCAGGACTGGCAGGTATGGATTCCCCTGTATGGGAAACTCTCCCGCATGTACGAAATAGTACGCCCCAAGACAGTACTACACAAAAAAGGACTTATCCGAGTCAACATCTATATGATGTCCAGGATTTAGAGCAGTGGTTGAAGGAGCATAATAATAATAATTCAAATGACAATAGGAGTGCAGAGGTGATCCATGGAACTATAAAATCGGCTGTAAAGGTAGATTTGATAGATGTGGTTAAATTGAAAACTGAATTGGATGAAATGATAAGTGGGAGTTTGGAGCCTAATTGAATAGATATCTACCAACAGAAGGAATTGTTATTCATGAGTAAAGATGTCACTAGGATAGCGAGACAGGCACATGAGAAATTATCTGATTTGGCTCAGAGATGTGATGAGATTACCAGGATTTAAGACCCAAAATCGAGAGATAATTCTAAACATTCTGATTGGAAGCACATTAGACAAATGGGAAGAAAGTTGGGTGAAAAGAAAGGCTTCTAAAAGAACAACGGGAGAACCTCCTCCTTTGGAAGAAACCGAAATGGGTGTCAAAACCTTCCCCTTGTGGAAAGTACCGAGTGGAGGTTATGTGCATGTACCTTGGAGCAGAGGTGATCTTGTGGCTTTTGCCAATGATTTTGCGAGGTTGAGAGAAAAGCCTGTAGAGTGATACAAACAGGTTGATCGATTTGTGAACATTTCTAACGTCTTGTGGATCGATCTGAATACATTGTTCAAAATTGCAGTCCCCATTGATTTGTGGTCAGCATGTAAAATAACTATAGAATGGCCTGAAGGTGAACCTGAGAGAGATCCAGTGACACATGGTCTGTCACCTGTAGTGATGAAGAAGTACGAGCAGGTGATTACTTGGTTGAAAGCTAAAGTGCCACCGCAGGATATTGATTGGGTAAAGATTGAAAGGACTACTCAAGATCCAAAGGAGACGATGCATGCATTTTTTGAAAGATTGTTGCAGGCTTTCAAACAGTATAGTGGGATGAATACCCTAGAGCCCAAGGATATGAGACAGTTTGTGTCCCAATTTGTGACTGGACTGAGACCTGAAATTAGTATGATGATACAACAACATTTGATTTGCTGGCTGAATAAGTCTGTCGATGAAATTCAGCATTACGCAAAGTATTCTTGTGACGAAATTAAGATGAAGCACAAAGAGTTGAAGGAGAAGTTGATGGTAGCACAGATGAAGGTGCTCAAAGGGGTCAGGGAGAGTCTTATGTAGGGAATACTGCCCCTATGCAAGGAGTCTACCAGTCTGGGGCTCCGATGCAGCAAGGTTGAGGATTTCAGGGACAAGGAATGGGAAGAGGTGTTCCTATAGAGCCCAAGACTGGAGTTGATGTTGCCACTTCGAAGAAGTCAAACCCATGTCACTATTGTAACACATTGGGGCATTGGACGAGTGAATGTTGCTTTAATCCTGCAAATCAAGAACAGAATGGAGAGTTTAATCAACCCCAGGGTAATGCCATGCAATCACAGAATGTGCCCAGATCGAGATTCCAAAATTCTGCTGGCTCCCAAGGTCCTATGATGCAAGTACCACAGACTCCGATGCCACAGCAAGCTGTAAATAGTACCTGATTCAATCATAACACATACATGAATGGATTCAGAATATGTCCCATCACAATGGCCCATACCAACAGTTTCCCTTATTTGACTCATCTAATGAGTACAGCTCAGATCAGTCCTTATGACGGTCCCAGAGGGGGGAGGGAGACTGTACGCTTGGCGCAGTCTCAGAGATAGACCACAGTGAACCACACATTGATGCTGATGTAGATAGCCACAATGTCACTTGCCTGATTGACACTGGTGCTACCCGCTCTACTGTGAGAACAGCAGAGGTTCCAAACCTACCTTTCTCGGGAAAAGCAATCCAAGTTGTAGGAGTTGCAAATAAGTTATTGTAAAACCCCCTTACTGAAGAAGTGCCTGTGAAGATAGGGACATTTGAGGATAATCATCAAATTGTGGTGTGCGATTCTGGTCCTGTGTGTCTGTTAGGACGTGATTTGCACTATCTATTGTACACCAAAGGGTATTGAGCTTCATACAAATGATAAGGATATTGCCTTCAAACTGGAAAACCAGAATTTGTGCGTCTCACTGTTCCCCATGTTAACAGTGAAAGACTTACCGTTAGATGGTGATGGGACCGCCACTGACAGCCCGTCGGTGGCGGTCCCACCGCCATCATAACACAGTTCACCGCCCGTCATATTACAATGGCGGGTGGATGGATGGCAGTCGGTAAGACCAACCAACACGCATCTGATGGGCTCAAGGAGCCCGTTGGTGCATTGGAGGGAGCCACAATCCCTACAATGGTGGCGGTGCCTGCCAGGCACCGTTGTAGGGATTATGATGTCCCTTCCCACCAGCCGTTTCATGGTGGTTTACCTCCCATGAAAAGGCTGTCGGAAAGGGACATTGGGGGCTTGTGGCGGGCACACCTTACCCCTTGGCCCTCAGACATGGGACCTGGGGGGCACATGGTGCCCCCCTACTTATCCCTGCACCATGTGACAGGCACCGCATGGGGCCTGCCACGTAGTGCAGGGATATGTGCAGTGTCTCCTTTTTGTACTGCGGCATGTGCTGCAGGGCGCAGCACCCGCCGCAATACAAAATATAAGCATTGCGACTGCCATGGTGGCGGTTGCATTCTAATGCATATGGTGGGACCGCCAACGTCCTGTAGGATGGCGGTGGGATGAAAGTCCGATCGCCATCCGAATCAGCTCCTTAGTTTGGGATTTTTCTGGAAAGGACATCGGACTCATCCGAGGGGTTGAGCCAGTCCATATCCAAGTTATGCCAAATGCTGAATACCCAAGAACACCACAGTATAACCTGATGCCCTGGGCAGTTGCTGGAATTACACCAGTGATTGAGACTATGTTGAGCAAGGCATTTTGAAAGAAATCATGGAGAGTCCATGTAATTCACCCATTATGGGCTTACAGAAGCCGAGTGGTAAGTTCCACATAGTACACGATCTTCAGAAAATAAATAACATAGTGGTTCCTTATTGTCTCGTGGTACCAAATCCATCTGTGATATTGTTTCAAATTCCATGCTAGGTTGAATGGTTCACTGTCACTGATCGTTGTCAGGCCTTTTTTTCCGCTCCCCTCCATGAGGAAAGCCAATTCTTGTTCACTTTCCGGCTGGGGAATCGTGTTTTAATGTGGTGCCGTGTCCCACACAGGTATATAAGGAGAGTCCTTCCATATTCAGCCAGATCTTGAAGAAGAATCTGAAGTCTCTGGTCATGCCCTGTAATTCTGTCCTGGTTCAGTATATCAATGACCTTTTGGTTACATCAAACACTCGAGATGCCCTTAAAATGGACATCATTGCCCTACTAACCATTTGGCTGAGAATGCACATAATGTGTCCCCAAGCAAGCTGCAGTACTATATGACGGAAGTCCTCTACTTAGGACATCACATTGTGAAAGGTGTGAGAAAGGTGTCACAAGAAAAAATCTCAGCGATCATACAAATAAATCCGCTTCACACGCAAGAAAGAAGTGAGGATTTTCTGGGAATGGTGAACTACTGTCCTCAGTGGATACCCAATTTTTCCCTAATGACTAAGGGGTCGATTCCGATTCGGGCCGGAAGTTTCTCCGACCGAGCCGGACCCGGAGAGATTTCCGACCGAATCGGACCCGTGCAGTCCGACCGAACGAGTACGATGCGTCCGTATGTTATCGGACTCGAGTCGGTCGGACTCCCATTGATGTCAATGGGAGCCGGTCGTACAACGCGTGCGCGGGCTCCCATTGACTCAATGGGTGCGAGTCGGACAAGGGCGCCCCCTACAGCGGGTACGCGGCGAAGCGACTCGCGCCGTACACGCACAGGTAGGGGGACCCATGGGTCCCCCTGTGTGCGACTCGCGCGGCTACGCGTACAGGGGGTCCGACACGGACCCCCAAAGTACGGCTCCGACAGCTCTTACGAGCCGGAGTGCGCGGCTCGGTCGGACTGCTCGCGGCGCGCATCGTACTTACCCGGCCGGGAAACGTCTCCATTGCGCGGTGCGAGTCGAGTCCGAGCGAGTCGGTCGGAGCGGTTCGAGTCCGAGCGAGTCGGTCGGAGCGGTCGGGACGCCCGGACGAGTCGGTCGGCGATTTCGCATCGTACTCGCTCGGCCGGACCCGCGTACGGTTCGGTCGGGAAACAGGGCTCCGAATCGGATCCGGTAAAGCCGAATCCGATTCGGAGCCCTACCGGCCGAGATCGGAATCGGCCCCTAAGCCTCTACAGAGGTGGGCACACAAAGATGTGTCTGATCCTTTAGTAAGCGTTTGTCCCCCTCCTGCATTAGGATTGCCAGATTACAACAAAGCGTTTTCACTATTTTGTAGTGAACGAGAAAGTTGTGTGCTCTCAGTATTGACACAGAATCATGGAAGTGCCTTTAGACCAGTTGCCTATCCAGCTACTCTGGATCCAGTAGCATCAGCGTTGCCCGGATGGCTCCAATCCGTTGCTGCAACAGGTGTCAGCATAGAGAGATGCAAGAGCATCATAATGGGTCACCCTTTGACTGTCTACGTACCTCATTTAGTTGAGATATTGTTGACTCAAACTTGTACTCAGCACCTAACCAATAGTAGGCTCACAAGGTATGAGCAGACTAGTTTGGCAGCTGAGTACGTTACCCTGAAAAGATGTTTGGTCCTAAATCCTGCTACTTTGTTCCCTTTACCTGATTGTGAAGCGAATGAAATCGAAGTAGAGCATGACTGTCTTGATGTCACTGAACTATGCACCAAGCCCTGTCCCGACATTTCTGATGAGCCATTGCTGAATCTGATTACACCCTGTTTGTGGATTGCCCTTGTCTCAGGGAGGAAATCTGAGGGCTGCTTGTCTGTCTGTACTGTTACGGGAGTGGTGGAAGCTGCCTGGCTTCAAGGAGTATGCTCCGCACAGGTGGCAGAATTGATTGCCTTATCAGAGCATGCTGTGTTTTAGACCAGATAAAAGTGACAATATTCACCGATAGCCAGTATGGGTTTGTTGTGGTTCACGACTTCGGATAGTTATGGTCTCAGAGGGGATTTATGACCTTGTCAGGGTCCCTGATCCGCAATGGAGAAAACGTGAGGAAACTTTTAGAGGCCCTGCAGATGCCTGCACAAGTTGATGTCATTAAATACTCTGCCCATTGTAAAGGAAATTATTTTGTGACCATTGGGAATCGATATACCGACAAAGTTGCACGTTACTGTGCACTAAACATTTGCACTTTCAATTGTGAATACACAAATGAGGGAAAAGATTAAACCAATTTCAGCCTTTGTCACTATGACTGCTGCAAAGTGTGGTGGTCTTCCTAATTTGGTGCTTGTGTCCCACACTCGTAGAGTCCTGTGTCCCCTTGAATGAGAAACAGCACCTCTCCCAGAAGAGACACCAGCAGTGGTTGAAAGGCCACAGGAGGAGGTTAGCTAAGCTGTAGGGGACCAGACAGAGGGGTCTTGAAGAATCAGAAGCTGAGTCTGAATCAGAAAAAGCTGTGATGGTGAACAAATCAGATTCAGACCCCAACAAAGGAACTAGTGTTGTGGGATCATGACTGATGGTGTAAGAAAGCTGGCCAAAGAATAAAGAGAGGAGAAAGTTGAAGTTATCTTCTGAAAGAGCTCTTGCACCCATATCGGAGGCATCTGGTGAGTCAAAGCTGAGTGGAGACAAAAATGAAGGATCAAATCTCAGAAGATCTGAAAGATTGAGGGTGCCTTGTCGGAGGTACTCTTCTCCTGAGTGGGCTTATCTCACTATTAATGACAATGAGAGTGACTTCTGGATGTTCTGGAATAATAGTGGAAATTCTTCTGAAACTTTTGGAACTTGATTTGAACTATCTCTTTACATTTGCACTTCCTTACGCAACAAGACTGAGTACTTTGAGGAACTTAGTGCTGAATGAGACTGAACTTCCCTATCTGAATCAAGAAGAGTCTCTTGTGCTTGTTGATGGGCTGAGAATAATGATCTTGGAGTTGCTTATTAATGAACTTGGTCCTCACATTATCAGAGATGATGAATGAACTTTGTTGAGTGCTTAAAAGAAGTATACCTAGGTCTGAGTGGAAGAAGAAGAATAACATTTAGGGTTGGCATTTAGAAGAACACAGAGTAGGGCTGAGGAAGCCTCATGGAGATTGTATATATTTTGTAAACAAAGTGAGCACAAATAAAGACTATTTTGCTGTTTGCACAGGTGGAGACCGACAGAGAAGATTCTGTTGCTGCTATTTCTCTACCCATTTGGTTTGAATCTAAACAGTATGAAAATAAATAATACTAGTCGCAGATGTAGGTATATAATAGGCACAATATAAATAATTTTAGTGTTGGGCTTATTAGCGTTTATGGTAGGATTAAGTTTGAATTCGACAGGGGTCAAAGAAGAGAAACATAAGTCTGCACAGAAACCATCACACTTAGGGGTGATTACGATGTTGGGTGGATTTGCGTCCACCCGACACCATCTCGTAAACTGGACCGACCGACCTCCGGTCAGCTGTCCCGACTGCCTGATTTGGTTGCGTCACCTCCCGAAATTTCCCTATGGGAGCATGTGTTACGGCCGTAAACCGGTCGTAGTACATGCTACCATAGGGAAATGGGAGGTGCTGTTAATCCCTGCACCCCGCAGCAGGGATTAACAGGGGCGCACCATAGGTGCCCCCTCGGCCCCCAACTGGAGGCCGCACACACAAGGGGGCCCTACTAGGCGCCCACGAACATGCTTTCCAACAGGGTTTCCATGTCGGAAAGGCCAGCACAGCAACCCTGCCGGATACCGTGCATCGTAATCCCAAGGGTGGAAAGATCGCCCTTTGGGATTACGGGCCGGCCTCTGACTGGCTGACGAGCTCCTTGAGCCCATTGGAAGCCAGCTGGAATGACCGGCCGGTTTCAATTCTGACCGGCTGATTCATAATCAGCCGGTCAGAATTGAAACCGACGATGGCAGTCGGAAAGCCTCTGACCAAAGGACAGAGGATTTCCGAACGCCATCGTAATAGGTCCCACAGTAGGTGTAGGGTTATAGTCATTAGAAGGGCAGAATCTACATACTGATTTATCTAGAGGAGATTACACTAATTTGCTTTCTGTGTACGTCAATACAATGGAAGCAAGGGACTGTTATGTTTGTATGCAGTTACCTTCTTCAGTGACTGAGGGCATTACACACCATTGCATACCATTGACATATGGCATTACATGTAGCTTACTGCTGAGTATTTTGTATAGTCAGGGTCAATTTAAATATTACTACTCAAATTATGATTTAGGGGCCGATTCCGATCTCGGCCGGTAGGGCTCCGAATCGGATTCGGCTTAACCGGATCCGATTCGGAGCCCTATTTCCCGACCGATTCGTACGCGCGTCCGGACGAGCGAGTACGATGCGAAATCGCCGACCGACTCGTCCGGGCGTCCCGACCGCTCCGACCGACTCGTACCCTGGTCTAACCGCACCGACCGACTCGCTCGGACTCGACTCGCACCGCGCAATGGAGACGTTCCCCGGCCGGGTAAGTATGATGCGCGCCGTGAGCAGTCCGACCGAGCCGCGCACTCCGGCTCGAAAGAGCAGTCGGAGCCGTACTTTGGGGGTCCGTGTCGGACCCCCCTGTACGCGTAGCCGCGCGAGTCGCACACAGGGCTCGAAAGAGCAGTCGGAGCCGTACTTTGGGGGTCCGTGTCGGACCCCCCTGTACGCGTAGCCGCGCGAGTCGCACACAGGGGGGACCCATGGGTCCCCCCTACCTGTGCGTGTATGGCGCGAGTCGCTTCGCCGCGTACACGCTGTAGGGGGCGCCCTTGTCTGCCTCGCACCCATTGAGTCAATGGGAGCCCGCGTACGCGTTGTACGACAGGCTCCCATTGACTTCAATGGGAGTCCGACCGAATCGAGTCCGATGGCATGCGTGCGCATCGTACTCGTTCGGTCGGGCTGCACGGTTCCGATTCGGTCGGAAATCTCTCCGGGTACGGCTCGGTCGGAGAGATTTCCGGCCCGAATCGGAATCGGCCCCTTAGTCTTTTCAGAAGTACTGCTGTTCATAGATTTTTTGCCCTAATTAAAGCGTTAGACACTGCTTGTGCACATAGGTTTAACTTGACCTGTGTCCTTACTGACATTGAAAAGAAATTCCTAGAGCAGGTAGAAGATGGGTACAGAGCAGTAAAAAGACTAATGCAGCTAAAGGAGTTCGTGTTACAAGGTGGTCACTTGAAGAGGTAGATCAAGCTGCAGGGACACTGGAGCATTGACATTAGATTGACAGCACCAAGGGAAATTGTGCATACACAATGATAAACAGGAATACAATACTTTTGTATGTGGGGGGAAAGTGAGTGTGATCATACTTTTGAGGTTCAAGGATCTTGGAGGTTGTTTCTGGATGGAACAGACCCTGTGATTCCAGGAGTCTATTTTATTTGTGGCAAGAACACTTATTTTAAGTTGCTGAACAAATGACAAAGCACATGTTATATAGGAGTAGTGTTTCCGAAGATCTATCAGGTGGAGAATTTTGATCATCCTGTTTGAGAGAAGAGATCTAGGTCCAAATGAGGGGCCACTGCTGGAGAGTTCATGGGAGATATCTTTGGCGCAATAATTCCAAATGTAAGGATGATATTGAATGACATTTGATTTGATTTGAGTTTTGTAAAGCGCAAACAAATACTGTGGGGCGTCTCAGCACTAAGGAACAAGGAAACATGAAGACCACAATTACGTTTTAGTAAAAAGCCAGGTTTTTAAGACCTTGCAAAAACTCAAAAGGGAGATTTTATTTCCATGGGAAGCAGATTGGAAGATTAGATTTATTGCATCTAAATACTGAGATGGTTGCTATTTGGGCTATGGTTTTGCAGAACCATCTTGCGTTAAACATTCTGCTTGCAAAAGAGGGCTGATTCTGCCAGATGTGGAAGGTCCAACAGTGTTTCACTTACGTCCCAGACAAAAGTAAGGACCTACAGAAGTTCATAAAGAATATTACTGACTTACATAATGAAGTGAGTGGATTGGCAGCAGAAAGTTTTCCGGATTCAGTTGGACATGGATTCAGTGCTGTAGGTAGATGGTCTGCGGATTTGGGAAGTGGTACCATTGGTTCCATTTTGAGACCATTGTTGATTATTGCTCTTTGTGCAATAATCTTGATTGTGGGTGTGAAGGTGTATAGGAGATACAAGGCGAAGAAAGGGGTCTCTCGAAAAGGAAAGAATTGAAGGTAGAATGGAAGCAGTATGAATATTACAATGAAAGGAAGCCTTTGGGGGAGTCCAAAAGAACCGCAATTGCGACAACATATGTTTAACTTGGTTAATCTGATAAAGTCAAGAGATAAGATTAAGAGATGGTGTGATGGCTTGACTCACCATCAGAGGGAGAATTGGAGAAGTGAAATCTCAATCCCATCTGAGATACTGTAGGAGTGCATCATAATCATGAGTACTCAGCACATGAATATATTTTGTGTGATTAATGTTACTAAGGAGAGTCGAGTATCGCATATTTAAAGTACTTCACTTGAAGAATTTGTGTATAGAACATGATTAATTAAAGGTCTATGTAGCACTTATATATTAATGTGACAGGAGAAGTTAACAAAATGTGGCCCATTGTGAGGTTAATAAATTAGTATGTGGATGTGTAAACGACGTTTAAACATTAACACGTGTGACAAGAAGTGTTACCATGCAGGTGCATTTAGAATTACATCTTCATAATCCTTTACAATTTATATGTGTCTTAAGAAGCTGCATTTTTTGTGTGTGTAGAAATGTGCACATATTCTGTAACCCGGTGCACTATTAAAGTTGACTAGAGGTGGCCTCGTGAAACCAGCTCAGTTCATGCTTACAATCAAAATCTAACATGTAACTCGCATTTAACCTTCAATGCAGAATGCATTTGCTTGTATTTTGTTTCCACTGCAGGTATGGACAAAGCCTCATTAGTTAGCATAGAAATGTTTTGTTTTCATTAGATAGCAATGTATGAGAAGACGAAGTTGGCAAGGAGAAGCACGGTAACGAGCAAGGAGGCGAGTTCTCATGGGAGGGGAGAGGAATGACCAAGGACGAACGAAGTTGCAACTTATCGACGTGGGAAAGATGGTGCAAGTATCCAGTTGTGCCAGAGCCATGGAAATTCACTAGCAAGGATCACATGGGATTATCTACCCTGAATGCAATTGATATTTTATGCTGAAACGCAAGGAGGGACAGGGGGAGTCATCTTAGGATTTCACTGAGAGCGGATCTATGCTTCTGCTTGTGTGGCTTTATGCTACTTGACCCATGGTTGGCGTGCCTTCTACTGAAGACTCTGACAACTGATACCTTCTAATTTCACCTTTACCAAATCCTTCTTAGTTTAGGGTTGCCCTTTTAAGGTGGTGTAGGGAGAGATAGCTTGTTCATGCGTACTTTGGAAAGTCACCTGATTCAATTTCATACTCAATTATTTTTCCTGATCATCTGTATTATCATCATAGAGTTAGTCGTCTGATTTGTATTATATAGGGTAAATCTCTTAAGGAGATTTAGACTTATTTGAGTCTTTCTGTATTTCTATATGATCATGTTGAGATTGGTCTATATTGATTTGTTTCTAAATTTATAATTAAACCCTATTAAACTCAGATTAAGGGGTTCGCATACGATGTAGTCCGGAAAGGCTCCGAACTGCATTTGATTTGTTCGAATCCGATTCGGAACCCACCTTTCCGACCCACTCGGAAACTTTTCCCAACTAGCGATTACGATGACTGGAAAGCGTTCGGACTGTCCGACTCAGTTCCGAAAGGCATTGGGAGTAACCGAGTCGGTAGGAGCCGAATCGTAGCGGTCTATGGACCGCGTTTCCAGCCAAGCGATCAGGATGTCAGATTCGGACAGCCTTTCTCCGAATCGGTTGTTCCGAGACGGATCGCCTGTCGGAATCTGACTTTGGGGGCCCGTAGCAGACCCCCCCTTCACCTGGGGCCCTCCGAATGGGGCCCGTGGGGGTATCCATGGGTCCCCCTTTCCCATGCATGCACAGTGTGGCAGGCACCATGGGGTGCCCGCCACAGGGTGCAAGGTTTTCCCCAACAGCCGCTTTTGCCAATGGGAGCCTCTGCTCTCATTAGGAACACAGGCTCCCATTGAAGTCAAAGGGAATCAGACCGAACGATGTTGGGAAGCATCGTAATCGGTCAGTCAGACTTGCAGAACCCGATTAGTTCAGAAACAATTCCGAAACCCATTTGGTCGGAAGATTTTCCTAACGAGATCGTAATCGGCCCCTAAGTTGTTAAGTGGGTTACTGTGTGACCACATTGGTTACACTGTATTGAGATGTTAACAAGTGATAGTTTTCTCCCTTTACCTCTCATGCAGCTATAACACTTCATCGATCTGGAGATATATGTTTGAGGGGGCCTGTGCTCCATCACGAGGAATTGTTTTGCTGAGGAGTCTATGGAAACAGGTAGTTGTATGACTTATCACTTATGTCGTCCTCTACGGAGTAGGTTTTGGACGTGATCAAGCAGGGACAGCAGCAGCAGGACGTGTACGATCAACTCCATGGTGGCACAAGACAAGTAGAGGTGAGTAGAGGTGAGATTCGCCCTCATATACCTCCCTTTCCACCTGCTCAGATGTGGTGGTTGGACCGCTACTGTCACGCCAGCTGTAAAGCAGCTCGAAATTGGGCCGGCAGTTTTACTGGAAATCCGAGCCTCCTACAGGCTCATTGGCCTATACCGTGGCCGTCGCGTTCGGATTTGGCCGACGGTGTCAGCGGGACTTCAGCGGTGTTTCTTGCACGTAACCGCAAGTCTCGTAATACAGATGTTGAACTGCCAAGGTTGCGGCGGTCGGACTGCCACTGTGGACAAGGTGGTTCCCGGAGCACCGTACTCGTTATCAGGCCTTAAAAGGGTTAAATATACTATTCCCACTCCAAGATAAAATAATTCAAGTATGATGTTGGACACTAAAGGGGTAACATTTACTATTCCCACTCCAATCTAACTTGACTTAGGGAAGGTGCTGGACACTAAGAGGCAACATTATCCATTCCCACTGCAATAAAACGTATCTCAGGGAAGGTTTTGGACACTAAAATGGTTAAATATACTATTCCCACTCTAACAAAAAATAATTCATGGAAGGTGTTGGACACTAAAAGGGCAACATTTACTAACCAACACCACTCCAATATAACTTAACTCTGGGAAGGTGCTGGACAGTAAACGGGTAACATTTTCCATTCCCCTTATAATAAAACTTATCTCAGGGAAGGTTTTGGACACTAAAATGGTTAAACATATTATTCCCACTCCAACTAAAAATAGTTCCGGTAAGGTGTTGGACACTAAAGGGGCAACATTTACTAACCAACACCACTCCAATCTAACTCAACTCTGGGAAGGTGCTCGACAGTAAATGGGCAACATTGTCCACTCCCCTTATAATAAAACGTATCTCATGGAAGGTTTTGGATACTAAAAGGGTTAAATATACTAATCCGACTCCTAGATAAAATAAATCTGGGAAGGTGTTGGATATTTACTATTCCTACTCCAATTTAACTTAACTCAGGGAAGGTGCTGGACACTAAAGAGGCAACATTGTCCATTCCCACTGCAATAAAACATACCTCAGGGGTTTTGGATACTAAAAGGGTTAAATATACATAATGTAAATGGTTATTATCCATACAACTATTTTTAGTATATTTCATACAGGATTACATAAAATATTTATATATAAACATATTTAACACAGTACAATATTTAAAAACATAACGAAAATTGAATTGAAATTATATTCATAATTATGAATATAGTTTGAAAAACTAGTAGTAAATATATATCACATTTCTTATTCTTTAAATAATTACATTTACATAAGGAATAGCAATGTCTTAATACCTTTTAAAATATTTTTGCTATTTATAAAATAATATATTAAAATATCTGCATGATTTATTTTCTACCTAAATCAAATGTACTATAATATTAAAAAATGTAAGACTTTTTTCCACTTTTACAACATTCAAAATAAATGTTATTAAAATATAAAAAATCATTAGATTTAAATAATAAATAATCTTAAACTAATAAATCACATTTAAAAAACATGTATTTAACTTTTCCTATAATTAACAATAATTTATCAATGTTTACAAATGTTTTCTTAATTCCTTTTCAAATAATCTAATATTTTTCATAAAATTTATATTCGAAATAATGTTTTTAAATTACTTTAATTATTCAAAAACAAATATTCACACCCTTATCCAACATTAATTCTAGACCCTACTTCAATTTTTTTAATTTAATTTATTACATTTAATAGATACACATCCAAAAATAAACACTAATACATAATTGTTTAAAATGCTCCCCAGCCTTATACCCTATAAACCCAACATCCCGCTCACATTTCTTTTAAATTACCATAAAAAAATACGCAACAATGCTTAAGTTTATAAAATACTTCCCACCCTTATCCCCTAAAAACCCAACATCCGCTCCTAATTTTTTAATGTTTTTTTCAAAAACTGCAAAGTAAAACATTAACATATATACATTAATACATTACTTTTAAAATTCTTCCCACCCTTATCCTATATAAACCCAACATCCCACCCCTAAAAATGTAATTTTACTAAATTAAAAAATATAAAACAAATGAAATTACAAAAAGAATTCTAGTTAAACAAAATTACTAAAAACATTATAAACAATTCCTATAAATACAAATCATATAAAAACAAAACTAGAATATATTGCACAGCAGTTATTACTAACAAACAATATAATAAATAATGAGAATAAATACATCAATATTAAATACAAAACCTAAAAGTGATATTTTTGACGATATTAAAGACAGCGATATTTATGTGTTACAATATTCTTGACACAATATTTATGTTGCACAATATTTTTCCGATATTTTGTCAGAACACTGGTCCTCTATTCTTGACTATTGGCAAACTAAATCAAAATCAGATCTCCTTCTAAATTGACCACACAGTTTACATGATTGCTCTTCTTCACAGACGTATGCCATTTAAGGAGGAATGTCTCCTGTAAAATTAGCTACAAAAGAAATACTGGACATCAACAAGAAAGTGGACAAGCCCATGCCATGGATTTCCCTGATTGTGGTCACCATGAATGTTAAATCCCCAGGGAATATTCCCCAATACATCAACATGGGACATTTGAACAAAGACTTCATTTTACCAACCAATCATAAGACAATCGCAGACAGCAACAGTGCATGCATCAACTGCAATCTTGACCTAAGAGCAGGGTATTCACCAACTTGACCTACTCCCAAAGTCACTCTATAGAACAAATTTCAACACTCGTGTTAGCCTGCAGACATACCAGTTAATCAGCTTCTGCACTACCTCTATAACAGAAATCTTCCTAAATGTAGTATTGGAGTCCATCAGAGGTTTACCATGTATTATGAATGTCAGTGACAACATACTAGTCCTTTCAAATAACCAAAACTCTTTTCTAGAGACTCACTATCCTTTTCAAACAATGCATTACTCAGGCAACACAATAACTGCAATACATGTTCATTCCTATTCACCCACATACTGTTCTTTTGATCTTTTTTCTCCGTCTCACAACCTCAGCAAAATTGTGGACATCAAGAATTTTCCTTTCAGACACTAAAGTATGAAACCTCTTCAGCATTGCAAACTATGGTGCCAAATGTGTCCTTGACCTGAAAACAGTGGTCCAACCCCTGCATGATCCCACTAGCACATCCATTCACTGACAGTGCACTGTGGAGTAGCACTACACATTTAAAGGAGTCTAAGCAGCACTGGTGGAGCATACTACACTACCTTGATATATGTTGGCGAACAAGTCATCTCTAAACTCTTAGCCGATGCTATTATCAGTAAAACCAGGTGTGTTTTACACCCAGACCACTACCACTTGCACGACCATCACCATAGTATAAGCCAAGCATACCATCAGAGAAATGGAATGTAAGACAAGCCATAGTTTGAAAGTGCAACCAATTCACCCTCTATGGGACACAAGTCACACTGGCCAAGAACAAAAAATCTCACACCTTCATTTTCAATGGCACTGCAACCAGCCCACCAACCAAAATAGAATATTCCCATACTCATTAATGATTACACACAACACCGATTCCTAGAGATGCTGCATTCAGTGGCAATGGATTCCATCATTGAGAGATTATCCCAAACTGTTCTTGTGCCAATGAAGAAGCTAAAGTCTTCAGGCTCTCATTTAAAAAGGCACTTCAAACAGCACGAGCAGAGGAAAGCCCTGTCCAAGAAACAAATTCCAAGATCCTACAAACATGCTGCATGCAACATGGCACCTTACTCTCTTTCCTTTGGACAGGGATAGTACTCAAAACCACCTCACCCAGAAGTAGAAAACAGAGCCACCCACTCAATCTACTGACATTTCTCAGTTTGGAAACACAGTCCGTCACATTTTCCAAAATGTAATGCTATGCAGCCTGAGGACCAGATGGCTCTGCTACAGCCATGCCATGCCTCTGTGCTCGAGGTGTTCTTTTTAATCCTGGGATACACTGGCACAAAAATCTCAGATCAACCTGTATGTTCCCTCACACCATCTCTTTCTTCAAGTGGTAAGGATTGCAACCACCATCATGTTTCAAACTGGTGAGGATGCAGATATGGAAGCATGAGGTCTATTCCTCAGAGTGCCTTTCATGGCAGTGGATACATGCATCAACCCGGGACAGAGAAGAACCCCACCTTGAAACCACTCTACCCCAAAACATCATGACAACCCAGCCACATGCACTACCTTCAGTGTCACAGCAACTAGGGCTCCTCAAAAGAGGCAGCCATGAGATATCCCCTGGTGCAAACAGTATATCATCCTGGTCACCTGCTCTCTCTTTTTCTCACTTTCTCCCCCTCACGCCGTCCTCCGATGCCCCTTCTCTCTTGATCATGTTGCGTGATCTTGCTTGACTGTGTGGTGGACAAAAATGGCAAAAAGAGAAGCCCCCACCTCTCCACCCCCAGGACTTCTGGAACTGGCATGGGCGAGGTTGTGTCATTTGTTCGCCGCTGTTTATTACAGGAGCCTCTTTAAATTTTCGTGCTGTGTGATTGGTTTTATGCTCTTCCGAACGTGGATTACAGGGCTAATTGAATCCCCAACTTCAGTTTTCAGCGTCATATATGTCGAAGAAATTGAGTATTCGTCTTTGGTGTTCTTTTCATTCAAGGTCATGTGCAGAGACAGAAAGACAGCCGACACGTGTTTCGCCCAGGGGCTGACAAGCCAGGGCTTTCTCAAGGCAGGGTAATATCGTTCGAATGGCGTTGGTATAATTCCAAATCTGTACACGAAAATAGACGTCGAGATGCGGGTCCGGTTGCAGTCTGCAACCGGACCCGCATCTCGACGTCTATTTTCTGACCGACTTTTCATAGCAGTGGGACCGCCATAAAAGGGCTGTTGGAAAGGGACATCATAATCCCAACGGTGGTGCCTGCCTCTGCACCATCATCATTAGGGATTGCGATTCCGACCGCTGCCCCACCGTGATCAGTAGATCCTGTCGGAGGTGGCCCTCTGTCACCCGTCCAACAAGGGTCCGACCGCCTGCATCATAACGCGGCGGTCGGACAGAAGGCCTGACGGTGGTGGCGGTCTGCATGAGATTAAATTAGGCCCAAAGCTATGTATAACAGCGCAACTTTTATGTTGTAAAGATGAGAACTAAAGCTGCATACATATTTCAGTTACTTAAAATTCAACCAAAAACCCAAACCAACCTCCTTTTCTTCGGGAAATCTCTGGAAACGCATCTCTTCTGTTTTCACCTGAAATAATACATTTAGCTCTATTCTCTCACCTCTATATTGATGCTTCAACCAGTTTTCGGCATTCTTTAACTGTTACCTCCCCACTGCTTAGTTATCTGAATTTTCCAAAAGCTTAAGTTTTAAGTTTATTGGTAAATGGTTACTTAAACCATTGCAATAAAATGGAAATTTAAAAAACAAGTTACATGTTCCATAAATACACAGTAAAAGTAAATATTATTCACAAGTTTAAGAATGTTTAGGTCAGTCGTCCCCCAATTCTGTCTATGCCCTCAAGGGAAAGGTGTTCTAGTCAATAAAACCATTGAGATAAAACAGCAATTTGAAAAGTTTACAAGTTACGTATTCCATAGGTGCATAATAAAAGTAAGAGTTATTCACGAGTTTAAGGACCCACACAAGCAAGATTAGGGATTTTTAAAATGTTAGTCCCCGCCAGATCTGACGATGCCCTCAATGGTGAAAAGTTGTGGTCAACTCTTTGGGCCTGATTACGACTTTGACGGTCCTCCTGCGGAGCACCACGCCAGTGATCCCACAGGAGAACCGCCAAAGTCATCCTCACACTGTCTGCCAGAATACAATAGTAATCCTTGGCGGTCCCACAGCTGTGCCTCTATAAGGCTCATGGGAGAGCCTTTAAAAGGCACTGCATTGGGACCGCTGCAGTACATTTCTGCATGGGAAGGAATGCACGATGTTGTGCATTCCTTCCCCTGCAGCAACTGGGGGGGCAAAAATACAGGGGGGCACACTATATGCCCCCCTGCATGCACCCCCAAGCACAGAGGCACAAGGGAGCAATGTTAGGGCCCTCTTTGTTGCCTCACCGCTACCCTTTTCATGTCGTCTCACTGGCATGAAAAGGTTGGCGGTGAGGCAACTCGTAATATGCTCGGCGTTGTTGCAGCAGCACCACCAGCATATTGCAGCCTCTGACCGCTGTGCAACCGCCGCAGGATCACGGATCCTGTGGTGGTCCAAACGCCAAAGTCATAACACGGTGGGTGTACCGCCAGTCCACGGACTGCCACTGTGACCGCAGCAGTGTCGTAATCAGGCCCTTTGTCTTAGTAATGAGTGGTTGTGTGCTTATAGTAAAGTGTGGCTGATTTTTGTCCTTTTCAGAACAGATTTGGGTGTAGATGGATGGTTCCACTGGTTGAGGTACCCCGCCGTACTGGATGGAACCTGTACTTAGTTTTGGTTGTGGGACTTAAATTGTAAGTGCAGTAAAAGTGCGGGTGCAAGATTGTGCAAAGCAGTGCTGCTGATGTTATCCACTTGAGATCATGGTTAATACAGAGTAGTTCCGCTGGTGGGCAGCTTTTACCTCGTCTGGCCTAGAAGGAGTGCTGTAGGACATCTTTTTCTCCCCCTTCTGCAAAAAGAAGACAGGTCAACTGGGGGACCTCTGGATTAAAGCAGGTCAGCACGGCCAGCCTTCTGGAGCGTATTCCTCTTTGATTATAGGGTGTTTTCAAAAATGGTCTCCTTTCGCCCTATATCTCTATGCAGCAACAGACTAGATGGAGTAGGTCTTCCTTCACTGCCCCCGCATAGGCGACAGGTGTCTGTATGTCAATCTTGTAGCCAGGTTGGTAGGTGAGCATTTACGGGTAACAGATCCAGTCGGTATTTTATGAACTGCACCTTGACTGCAGCTGGATATCCCGTGGTAAAGTATTGTCATCTATCCATGCGTTCTTTTTGCTAGTGAGGCATTGTCCTCCAAAGCAGAGCAAATTTTTAGGGCCTTCCAAAACATCTTCTTGAATATCTGGTGACTGGTGGAAGTGCCCCAGACCTGTGTGAGTTCTGTGATTTCCAGTGATTCCTGTAAATAGGCCTTTGCTGGTGACAGGTTGCATTCCTGTAATTCCTTCCATAGCAGATAATTCAATGTATTTGGTTCCGCTTTTCTTATCTTATTCCAACATATTAAGTATGCTCCTTGCCAGGCCAGCAACTGTTTTAATAAACCAAATTCCAGGCTAATCTGCGCCAGTGAAATGAATTGTGGAAGTGAAAAGATGATCCTGTAAGATTGCACCATCACATTGTCCAGGGTTATGGCATCCTGACCTCTAAGCAGCTCGCTCCCATACTATATTGTCAGTATGAGTTTTGCCCATGCTACTTCGAGAAGGAGTGTCAGCGAAGGTCCAGTCAGTTCTTTCTACAGTTTTTTAAAGGTTGTGCCAGCGCCAGCCCTTTCCTTTGTATTGCAGCCTTCTGGGCTGCGAAGGTCCCTTTTTTATCAATGATGACCCCTGTATTTGTATTCATCGGCATCTTCAATTCAGGTGTTTCCCCAGAACCATGAGTGTGTTCATGCTTTTTTATTGTTGTATCCCATAGTCTTGGTTTTCCCATGGTTGATAGTCAGGCCATTTGCCAGGAAGTAGGCCTGTGTGATGTCCAGCAGCCGTTGCAGCCCCACCTGTGTACGACTGACCAAAACCACATCGTCAGCGTAGCGGAAGCTGGATATCACCATGGCCCCTAGTTTTAGGGCATGGGAATTGCAGGTTTTCAGTTGCTCCATCAGGTCTGCCATAAAGAGATTGAAGAGTGTTGGTGCCAGGATGCACCCCTGCTTTAGGCCATGGGTGGTTGAAATTATCCTTGAGAGGTGCGCTCCGGCACCTAGCTTGACCCGAACCGATGTATCTTTATGAATCATGATTAACATGTTCAGCAGGCCTTGTGAAATTTTCCAACTTGCTAGCTTACTCCACAACCTTGCCCGGTCATTATTATCGAAGGGCGCTTTGAAGTCAATGAAACAGAGACATAACAGTGATTTAGAACCACAAGCGGCACCCATTAGGAGTGAGATTGCCAATATATTGTTGTTGTGCCTCATGTTTTTGAGAAGCCGGTCTGATTGAATGCGATGATGGTATTACTTGAGGCCCACAGTGTTTGGTCCTTGAGCAAAGTCACGGCAAAATACTTGGCCTCATTGTCAATCAGGGCAATTAAGTGGTAATTGGCTCGAGATGATCTAGTACCACCCTGAAGATTGGTGATATGACAGATCCCTGCCATGAGGCTGGCAGTGCGCCGGTGCTCCTTATCTGAGTGAAAACCAGTGCTAGAGATTCTGCACATAGGGTGAGGTCATGTTTGAACACCACGGGGGGATCCCGTTGGGGCCTGACGCGCCTTCTCTTTGCCCTTTGGCCATCTTCCTTGCAATTATGTCTATGTCCACCTCATTTGATTCTGTAGTTGGTACTGAGGCTGAGGTTTCTCGGTGCTTCTGCTAGAGACTGTCTGACTTGGGGTGATTAAAGTGGTCTTTTAAATAGAGTGCCCAGTTGGCTTCAGAGATGTTCAAGTAGATGCCTCTGTGATTTGAGCAGAGGAGGCGGTTGACTGTAGTTCAGAATCTCACACTTTCACTGCATTTTAAGTCTGTATGCAGTATAGCCCAAAGATTGTCACCCTGCCCTCTCTTTATGGCCTATTTCAGTTTTTTGATCTTGGTCTTGTGCTGCCTTAGTCCTGCCTTAATGGTCAAGTTGCTCAATCTTTTCCACACAGAATGTAGCAGCTTGTTTGCTGTGTATTTGTGCTGCCTGAGCCTGAGTTCTTGTGGTGTGGTCTTTCGCTGTATGGTGGTTGTGCAAAAGAATTTAAGTCTTATCGCTTTTGCTTACTTGTCCTGGAGTGTTTTTGCGAGAGATTCCATATTGATACTGTGTTACAGTTTGCGGCACTGAGTTCCTGAAGTATATCTGCTACAGCAGCGGGTAATTCCATGAGAATATCCGAGGTGGTTTTTATTCATTTGTAGTTGATGGTGTACGTTATATCAGTTATCTCAGTTATGTTTTTTGTAGTGGATAGTTTTGAAGAGAAGAGTACCTCCTGCAGGAGATGGTTGCTGCTGGTCTTGTCTGTGATCTGATAAGTGTGAACAAATGGAAATAGTGGGAGAGACACAAATGTGTAGTTCAGAGTAGTGCTGGTTCTGTCAGAGTGAAATGTAGCTGCCGGTGGGGAGTCTTCTGTGAATCTGCCATTCAGTGCCCTGAAGCACAGGTGTTCAAGGTCGTCGAGCAGGACCAATTTTTGTTTGGGACCAAAAGGTGTTTCTCCCTTGTGGGGTAATCTCCCAGAGCGTAGATTGGGATACAGCGAGGAACCTAGTAGGTGCAGATTGAAGTCCCCGGAGATGACGAGGTGTGTTGAGCTGTCCTCTTCTGTGATCCTTGTTAGTTCCTCCACCAGTTTGCAGCAGTCCGTTGACTTTCTCCTTGGATAGATGTAGGTGTTAATGAAGATTACGTCGGCATCTGTATTGTTGATTAGTATAGTGCATTTTGTGGCGCTCATCCCAGGGGTTTTGGTATCCAGGGCTGTTGCCGAAGCTATGCTTGACATTGAGATGTAGGTTGCGAGGCCGCCAGAGAGATGGCCGTATTTCGCCTGTTTCACGGCTGGAATGGATAAGTTTGAGTAATCCTGAATATGTGCTGGTTCGGCAAGCCAGGTTGCAGGAGGATGACATCACATGACTTCAGGTAATTTAGTAGGTCTGGTTCGGTTAGCTTTGTGGTGAGACTGATTATGTTCCAGGAGCGCATTCAAAACAGCCCAGAGTTACAAGCAAGGTCACGTTGTCACAGGGGAGCAATTGATTGTTATGATGCCCCTTCCGATGTCATTAGATTGCTCAATTTTAACTCGTTCCGCGCTGCGCGAATTTTCACACTGTGCGGGCGTTTTATTGAGTGGGCGGAGTTCGGACGGGCCCCGTCCGTCCTCCGCACACACCCGCCGTGATGTCGGATGGCCGGGGGCTGTCCGAAGCACACAAGGGGTTAAGACAGACTGTTCTACGATGGTTGATACTTCTCTGGGAAAAGACTCCCTTGCGCCCTTAAGCACTCAGGTGGTGTTCTTCTGTGTCTGTGTTGGTCCTCTCCATAGCCAAAGGGAAGAAGAGGTTGGGGGTACCCTGGCTCATGTGGTGGGGTGATCATTAATCCCCATCTTCTGAAGATAGGCCCTTCAGTGAGGATTCTTTTTGCCACTCTGGTTGTGATCCATGTAGTCTTTGTAGCTTCCCTGCCTGGAAGTTCTTTTGAGCATTCAAACTGGATTGATAACAAGATCATTTGAGCTAAGGTCTCGTAGTACTAGGATTTCTGATAGTATTCGGAGGATATTGCCTCTGTTTAAGATGTCGTGGCACCCCCTGGATGTGTATTCCGGGGTGAAGTTAAGCACTATGGTGCTGTCTCTGTGGTACTCAGTAGTGTCCTGGCGGAGTTCTTCTTCCCAATATACTTGGTATGGGAATGTTGTAATCTCTTGTGAGTGTTTGTCAAGTGCAGTGGCTTCAGAGAAACTCCTGAGCAAGTTTCTTTGGTTGGTGAAGGTATTGGGTGGGGATTCGTAGGCTGTGAGTGTTGCTGAGCTCGGCTTAGCACCAAAGGCCATCATATCTTGTTGAGACAGTGCTAGAGAGAGCTGGATCAGGTGTAGTGCTCCTTGGGCACGTGTGATTGTTTGATTGGGAGTCTCTGAGGAGACCCGAGGAGGATAGAGCGAGGGGTCAGCTTGGGACCATGTTAACGGTGCCCCTTCCATGCTTGGTTTGCTAGTTGTCACATGTGGTTGACCAGGCAGTAAGCCCTGGAAACCAAAGTCGGGTTGATCCAGGAGTCCGGCCTGTGATCCTGTTGGCAGCGCCCCTTTTTTGCTTGGTTCGCTAATTGCCACAGATGGTTGACTGGGCAGTGCACCCTGTGAGCTATTGGCAGGAGGCCTGGTGCTAGTAGTCAGTGTCTGTTTGCTCCCCCCTTGTCGGTTTGGTGGGGGAGGCTGCTCTTTTTCCTGCTTGGCCTCCTCATTTTCTTCCAGGGGGCATGATGATCCGTTTTGTTTGGTCTTACAATTCAAGTAAAAAGGGGGTACACTCTCTCTTGGTTGACAAGTTATTTATTCTGTCCCTTTCTCCTTAGTCCCCGTCTGTATTTGGCATTCCCGGCCCCGTTTGAGCTGGGCTCAGAAGCAGCTCTATATACCAGCGGATCCAACAATGTAACATCTGGGGTTGTGCTGGGCCCGTTCCTGCCTGTGTTGGATGTCTCGCTGTTTGAGACCTCTGCGTTCTCTGAGGTCACTGCTGGCATGTGAGCTGGGTTTGCGCTCCCTCTGGGGCTTCTGCCAGTTTGGCTGAGGGCCTATGTGGGTTGAACCTCCTGTGCCAGTGGGGGTTGTTTAAATCTGGTTATAAAATCGTCCAGCATTGAGGGAAGGGTTGACAGCTTGTCGATGATGTTGGTACAGGGGCAGTTTATTTGAGCTTATGATGATGTGGTGTCCGACTGGACCCATTTGATCAGTGAATTTAATTCCTGAAGCTTGTTGTCAATCCAAGCCACAAGGATGGCCAAAGTTTTGAGAAGTGAAAGTTGTATGTCCATCTTACTAGATTTCCTCCGCTGTTAGCTGTAGCGTGTTCAGGAGGGTTGTCTAGGCATTGTTCGTGCTTTGTTGTTGTTGGTCCCCTCCTTCCTCTGGTTTGCTGCCTTTCTGGCAGGGTTGAGGGCTGGGTTGCCGGGGGGCCTGGGGTGGTTGTTCAGAGCGCTGTGAGTAGTTTTCCAGTATTTCCTCCCATTCTGGAGTTTTTAAGTCTTTTGTCCCTTTATGGGTACCATGGGGTAGCGCCCCTAGTCCCCCTGGTGAGGTGTTGGAGAGCGGGGTGCAAGGCTTACAACCTGCACTAAAAAAAATAATAGAGCCCTCCTCGGGGGCTACTTTTAACCAGGAGAGTTCTTTTATTGGACTGCTTGCTTGCGTGCTGGGGATGTTGCCATTTCCTTCTCTGTGATGATTTTGGGGGCGCCAGATTCCCTTATACCTGCTTTGTGTAGGCTTGGTGGGGTGTGTAAGCTTTAGCTGTAGATTTGGAGTTCTTAGCTTGAGTGCAGGGAACCCCAGCACAGTGGGGTTGATCTAAATTGTCTTCAAAGATGCTTGTGGCAGCTGTTGGGGGTGAAGTCTGTACGGGATTTCGAAACCCTGTAAGCTTTTCGCTGCTTGAGAAGAGCGCTGAGCAGGAATCCTTTAGAAAACTGAAATTTGTATAGATCTTCGGCTGTGTCCTGCTGACAGTCCATTTGTTGGGGGGGGGTTTAAGCCTTTCCTTTGTGCCCCCAATTTTGACTTTTCCTTTACTTGTTGGTCAAGGAGGATGATTAGTAGATCCTCAACGGATCGTAGCTTGGGTTTTTGTCCTGGTTTCCCATGTTGCATTGCCTAGGCGGGGGAGCTATTGTTTCTGCTGTGTTTCCTTCTTATGGTGGCTGGGGGGACATCTCTCCTGACTTTCCCAGACCTCATGGGTGGAGCTGGCACCTAGTGCCTGAGCACTTGTGCGAAGACCCTGGCACAGCCTCTCCCCTGTCCGTTGATGCGTCCTGTGGTGGCAATGCCATGTCAGAATGGGGAGCACGAGCGCACCTGGTGTGGTGCTAGGATGACAGTGCTGCTCCTCCCACAATATCATGTGTTTAGGGATCTGCTTAGGACCCTCAGAGTTCCTGGGTACTGGGCTTTGCCTTATAGCTGATGGCCTGGTGGATGTGTTCCGAGATGCAGCGCCGCCGCAATCCCTTGGTGGCCCTTGGTAGGACCTGTGTACCTTCTTGTGTCGGGATTAGAACCCCGGCAGTGGGGGCGGGGGGGGCACGAGCACACTGGCAGTTGTTGTCTGTTGTTTAATGCAGTTGTTGTTTGTTATTGTTTGTTATTTGCTTGTTGTTATGCCTGAGCAATGGCTACCTGCTGCGTTCTGTGTCTTAGGGGTGGTGTCCCTTATTTAATTTTGAGGGTGGCCAGGAGCTTCTTTTGCATGTGACACAGAGAGCTCGAAAGGCGCACAGTAGGTGCACAGTAAGCATGCAGTAGGCAGCACAGAGTCTGGTATGGAGAGCTCCCCACACAGGTCTTGTGAGCACTGTAGGCTCCATTTTCCTTTTCCTTTTGCCTGGGGGAGTTTTGTGGTACTATTGAAAGCCCTTTTGAAAGTCCTTTTTTTATTTGAGGTTATGTTTATTTGATGATGTTCTGTGCCCTGACCACTCACCACTTCTGAGAGTTGCAGTGGGCACTGTAGTGCTGTAGTTTCCCTTGGAGTAGGAGGGTTTAGGGGAGAAAACGTTTTCTGTGGCAGTTCTGTGGAGTTGTGTGGCAGTCTTCAAAGTTTCCCGCAGTCTGATCGGGCAGCCCGACTCGCAAGCCACACCCAACCAATTGGGCCGCTTCCATGAGCTGGGCTTTTATCCCTCTGCCACTGATGCCTTAGTGCTGCTCTGCCTACTGCTCTGCCTGCGAGGAGCTGGGAAGCACGGAGAAAAACTGCCCTGGGACCTCACCAACTGCTCCACTGTGGCAGTGGAAGCCCTCACGTCAGCATCAAAACAGTGGTGTTTCTCCTTTCTCATTCCAACGAACCAGAACGGGATGGGTAGGACTGCGGCGGCGTCCAGCAGTCCTTCTCGCTCGTGGTCCATAGCCCGTCTGTAGCGTAGTGTAGCTCCGCCTTCTCCAACAGACCAGACTAGCTGACAAAGAAAACTAGAGGAAAGTAACTTTCCATTGTCCTGTGTAAAATGCACTAATGTCTTTCCCTTGCAGCAGGGTTATAGAAAATATTAAACAAACAAAAATAGTATGGGCCTCATGTATCATTATTGGAAATAGCAATTACTTAATTGCAATTTTCTGGGAATCGCAATTAGGTAATCGCTATTCCTAATGTATGAAACTCCATGAGTTTCATTTAGCGATTCCTAGGTGGGTCGCAAATCGACCTAACTCATGAATATTAATGAGGTAGGTCACAATTTGTGACCCAATAGGAATCGCTAAAATCATGGGGATGGTGGCCTACTGGGGTCAGCAGACCAACATGTCCGTGATTGCTTTTAAATTAAGAAATCATTTCTTTTTAAATGCAGCCAGTTTTCCTTAGAGGAAAACGGATTGCATTTAAAAAAGAAAATGAAAAGTTATCTTTTCATTTTCTAAGAGCAGGCAGTTGTCCATGGGACCACTGCCTGCTCTGAAAACATGTTTTCGCTACCATCCCCAAAGGGGAAGAGGTCCCCTAGGGACCGTTTTCCATTTGGGAATGGGTTACCACCTACTTGAAGTAGGTGGTAAAATACAAATGTTTTGCGACCGCATTTCAGTTGCAAAACTTTCTTACATAGCGCCGCGATTCAGTTTTAGGAAGGGACGCCCTGATCATGCCTCTTCCTAATACCGAATCGGTATGTATTCGTGTTAAACCTGGCACCATTGGCGTGGGTCTCCCTTCCATTTTGTTTTTTTTGCTGTTGCCTTCTGTGTTTTTGCTATGTTTTTGCTGGTCTAGATGCTTTGGGCACTTTGCCAGTGCTATTCAGTGCCAAAGTGCAAGTGCTCCCTATTGTAAATTGTGTAATGGATTAGTGACTCCATGATTGGCTTATTTGATTTACTTGTCAGACCCTAGTACAGTGCACCATGTGTGCCCAGGGCCTGTAAGTCAAATGCTGCTGGTGGGCTTGCAGCACTGATTGTGCCACCCACAGAAGCAGCTTGTAAAGTATGGCTCAGGCCTGCCATTGCAGAGCCTGTGTGCATTCTGGGACTGCCATGTCGACTTGGCAAGTGCACCCACTTGCCAGTCCCTAAACCTTCCCTTTTCTACATATTAGTCACCCCTAAGGTAGGCCCAAGGGCAGGGTGCATTGTATGTAAAAGGTAGGAAATGCCCTGATGTGAGTAGCATGTCCTAATAGTAAATTACAGCCAATTTTGTTTTTCACTATTGCAAGACTATCTGTTCCCATAGGCCAGAATGGGCAGTTTGATTATAACATCTTATAATCCTAACTGACCCTAGGAACAAGATGGGAAAATAAAGTTTAGTATGCCTGAACTCAGAATGTTAAAATACATCCTTTAGTGTGGGTGATTTTTACATTCTGTGTTTGCAAATACCACTTTTAGAAAGTAGGTATTTTCTTGCCTAACCATCCAGCATGCCTCTGCTAGGTTTGTGTATTCCATGTCTGGTTTGTGAGTGACAGGGGGCTGGAGAGGGCCTTGGCTCCAGCAGTCTGATGGGTCAGGGCTGGGCTGAATAGGAGCCCTCATAGAATATAGAGTAGGGGTGGAGATTTCCTTTCACTGACCTGAGCCCTCAAAGAATAGAGAGTAGGGGGAGGAGATTTCCTTTCAGCGACCTGGGCCAGGTCTGCTTTAAACAATACTGTCTCCACCTCCTGCCAGGAAGCTGCACCAGGGAGGACAGTATTTACAATGGCAGTGGTGGTCTGATTGGTAGCACATCTGCTCTTTTAGTGCATTCAGTGTGTACAGCCAGGTATTGGTGCCCCTCAAGGTTAAAAAGACTGCACCCCACTACCTAAGGTGCCAAAATACTAGAACCCAAATGGTCCCAGTGAAAATGTAAAGTACATGTGATTTGCATAAGAAAATTGGGAGAACGACGTCGCGAGCTGATACCAAAAATGAAGGGCATATTATAGCCCATGAACTTGCGACGGTTTAAAATTAAATAGCAATCATTGGACTGTACATATACATTACGTGACATGTTCTTCCGTTTCAACAGAGAACTTTTACATATCTAGAATTTAACAAGAAAAGATGACTGTTACATCAGAGATCTGGACACCCTCACGTACATTGTGAGCGCCATCTATGGGATCCAATGACTGAAGCCTTGAAAAAGTTTCAAAGAAACGAAACACGTGTCGGCTGCCGGTTCAACGCCCAAAAAGGAGGACTGTTGTATCAAGCTGTCTATTCCCAATTATATTGTCACTATGCTGTAAATTTGAAATCTGTGATTCAAGATCTGGTGACTTTTAGATATTAAAATTGACACAGTAGAAATTGAATTGACTTCTTGCCGATATTTTGAATTTGTCTTTGCCAAACAGCTTTATGAATTGACATTTGAATTGATTTAGAGTGCCGAGGTTTACACATGTACTTTACCAGGGAGGACAGAACTGGTTTTGGCTGGGCACAGACACTCTCTGCCTTCAGAGAACAAAGGATTTTGCAGTATAAATATTGGGGCCCAGACCCCAGAACTTTAGATCACTTCTTGGAATCAAGACGGACCTTTGTCAAGGAGAGAAACCAAGGAAGCTGAAGGAGGAGACTGCCCCAGTGCTGGTTGCTGTCTGGGGTTGGCCTGCAGTGGTTACTCATTTCCAAGGAAAGGGAAAAAGGAAATTTGTGTACTTTATCATCTTGAGGAAGATCTCCAAGGGCTTGAAACTGAGCTTGCCTCCTGTCTGAAGTCACAGGGACACCAAGACTTCACCACCAGCTCCCCCTGAATTTCCTTGCTGGGAATTCTACCTGCAGAGAAGTGCCTGCTGTTGTTCTGGGTACCTCTAGTGTCTGCGTGTCGCTGGGAGCTGGAAGCACAACGCAACGAGGAAGAAGCGTGATGCAGCAGCAGCAGTTGCCGTCGCATCGCCGAAGAAGCGTGTTGCCACCGCAGCTGTTCGCCATTGCATTGCCGAAGAAGCGTGTCGCATCATCGGAGAAGCGTGCCGCCGCCGCAGAGGTTGCCGTCGCATCACCAGAGAAGCTTGTCGCAGGGCCTGTCACGGCTCCAAAGTTCATCGATTTTGCCGCACGGCCGTCGGGCGTGCACGCATCGCATCTATGTTGTCGCATCGCATCAAAGACGCCATTTTGTCGCATCGCACCGGATCGTCACATCGCATCGAGGCGCCATCTTGTCACATCGTCACCGGGCTGCAGGAAGAAACGACGCATCAGCTCCCCACACAGTAAGGAAGCGACGCATCACCTCCCCTGCCTGCAGTAAGGAACCGACCTATCCACTCCCCTGAGTGTAAGGAGCAGCGCATCAACTTCCCTGCGACCCTTTTGTTTGCATTGTGTGACGCATCCCAGGTACTTTGAGAACCAAGTGACGGATTTACCATCTAATTTGAACTAAGCTATTTCTACCATCTGAAAGTCATATGTTTGAGTATTGTATTGTGGATTTTTGTCGTTTGGTCTTGTGTTAAATCTAGATAAAGATTACTCATTTTTCTAAACTGGTGTGGTGTCCATTTGTAGTGTTTTCACTGTATACAAGTTCACCACTCCTTACCACCCCCAAGGCAATGGGCTGGTTGAGAGATTCAACCGGACCCTGAAGGGCATGATTATGGGTCATGAAGAACCCATGAGGCGTAAGTGGGACGTCCTCTTGCCATGCCTTCTGTTTGCTTACAGAGAGGTGCCACAGAAGTCCTTAGGGTTCAGTCCCTTTGAACTGCTGTATGGTCACCCTGTAGGAGGACCTCTGAGTTTGGTAAAAGAAGGCTGGGAGAAAGCTCCCAGTAAACCTCCCCAGGATGTATATAGCTACATGCTGGCCTTCAGAAACCAAACCCGGCGTTGCAGACAACTCGCTCAGGCGAATCTGGAAGCCAGCCAGGAAGAGATGAAACGGTGGTATGATCAGAATGCCACTCTGATCGAGTTTCAGCCTGGACAGAAAGTGTGGGTCATGGCCCCCGTGGAGCCTTGTGCGCTCCAGGATAAGTGGACCGGACCATTTGAGGTGCTGGAGCGCAAGAGTAATGTCACATACTTGGTGGACTTGGGGTCTCCTAGGAACCCTTTGAGGCGCCTGCATGTCAATCGCCTGAAGCCCCACTTGGAGAGGTCCGAAGTGGGCATGCTCCTAGCGACAGATGATGGAATGGAGGAGGAGACTTAGCCTCTTCCTGACCTCCTGTCTGCAACAGAGCAAGATGGGTCAGTGGATGGTGTAAACCTCTCTTCCACCCTGACCCCTGAGCAGCAAGATGACTGTCGCCAACTGTTGGGACAGTTTCCTGATCTGTTCTCCCTGACTCCCGGTGTCACTGAGTGGTGCGTCCATGATGTGGACACTGGGGACAGTCCTCCTGTTAAGCACAAATCTTACAGAGTGACTGACAGGGTGAGAGCTTGCATCAAGGAGGAGGTCTCCAAGATGTTTGCATTGGGGGTGATTGAGTCCTCTAACAGCCCTTGGGCCAGCCCAGTGGTCTAGGTCCCAAAGGCTGCCGCGCCTGGTGCCACACCCGAGCTCCGGTTCTGTGTGGACTACCGAGGACTCAATTCAGTCACCAGGACTGACGAGCACCCCATCCCCAGAGCTGATGAGCTCATTGATCGGTTGGGGGCTGCCCGGTACCTCAGTACGTTTGATTTAACGTCTGGGTACTGGTAGATCGCCTTAACTGATGGGGCAAAATAGAGGTCAGCATTCTCCACACCAGATGGGCACTACCAATTCTGGGTTATGCCCTTTGGGATGAAGAATGCCCCTGCCACCTTTCAGAGGTTGGTCAACCAGGTGTTGGCTGGACTGGAGGATTTCAGTGCCGCCTACCTGGATGACATTGCAGTGTTCAGCGCCAGCTGGGAAGAACATCTGCGCCACCTCTGGGAAGTGTTGATGGCGCTGCGGAGGGCAGGCCTCACGATCAAGGTGAGTAAGTGCCAGATCGGGCAGGGTTCTGTGGTGTACTTGGGACACCAGGTTGGGAGCGGCCAGGTGGCGCCCCTACAGCCCAAGATTGATACCATCCTGGCTTGGGAACCCCCAAAAACCCAGACAGAGGTGAGAGCCTTTTTAGGACTCACTGGGTACTACAGGAGGTTTGTCAAGGGGTATGGCAGCATTGTTGCACCCTTGACTGAGCTGACTTCCAGGAAGCAGCCCAAGAAAGTGAACTGGACTGACACCTGTCAGAAAGCTTTTGATGCCCTGAAGACTGCCATGTGCACGGCGCCCGTGCTTCAGGCGCCCAACTTCTCTAAAGAATTCATTGTACAGACAGACGCTTCAGAGCATGGTGTGGAGGCTGTTCTTTCACAGATGAATGAGGAAGGCCTAGACCAACCCGTAGCCTTTATTAGCAGAAGGTTACTTCCACGGAAGAAAGGTGGAGTGCAATTGAGCGTGAGGCATTTGCTGTGGTCTGGGCACTGAAGAAGTTGAGACCATACTTGTTTGGGACTCACTTCCGGGTTCAGACAGACCACAGGCCCCTCAGATGGTTGATGCAGATGAGGGGTGAGAACCCAAAGCTGTTGAGGTGGTCCATTTCCCTACAGGGGATGGACTTCACGGTGGAACACCGCCCTGGTACAGAACATGCCAATGCTGATGGTCTGTCCAGATTTTTCCCCCTTAGTGAAGAGAACTCCCAAGAGGTAGGGTAGTTCTCCCCACATTTCAGCTGGAGGGGACACGTGTTAGACCTGGCACCATTGGCGTGGGTCTCCCTTACAATTTTTGGTGTTGCCTCCTATGTTTTGCTATGTTTTTGCTGGTCTAGATGCTTTGGGCACTTTGCCACTGCTATTCAGTGCCAAAGTGCAAGTGCTCTCAATTGTAAATTGTGTAATGGATTAGTGACTCCATGATTGGCTTATCTGATTTACTTGTCAGACCCTAGTACAGTTCACCATGTGTGCCCAGGGCCTGTAAGTCAAATGCTGCTGGTGGGCTTGCAGCACTGGTTGTGCCACCCACAGAAAAAGCTTGTAAAGTATGGCTCAGGCCTGCCATTGCAGAGCCTGTGTGCAGTCTGGGACTGCCATGTCGACTTGGCAAGTGAACCCACTTGTGTGGAGAAATCAAGCGGAGAAATTGCTTGAAAGACTGTGTGCACTACAAGAAAATTGTTTAACTGTTTAAGCAATTTAAACGAAACATTCACAATTTTCGTGATATATACTCAAATAAACCATGTAAACGCAAATGGTTTGACATAATGTTTTCATTATATTATTGATACACATAAACTAAATGCAAAAACAACAGTTTAGTTTGTATTACATGATACAAAAAACATAGTTTTAATCATCATCCATGTTCAACCAATATGTGTTGAAGGAATGTGGTGAGCTAATCTTTGATCGTTGACTGTTGTGTTGGTGCACGTCACTTTCCGTTTTAATAGCACTGGTGGATGCAACTGGTGAAACGTCGCTTCTGTTGAAATCAACTCACCACATTCCTTCAACACATATTGGTAGGAGCTGGTCGCTTCTTGTTGTTGAAGCCAATCTCCCGGCTGGGGGTGTCGAATTGCATGGTAGCAATGAACACATTGTTCTTATTTCGCAGCAGTAATGTTAGATTTGTTTGTTTACTTCGCAGCGGCCCCTGAAGAAGGGACGATGTGTCCCAAAATGCAAAGGGCAGCACACTTCTGAGCTGTGATTCCAGATCATTGTATTTCAATTCATGAACATGGATGATGATTAAAACTATGTTTTTTGTATCATGTAATACAAACTAAACTGTTGTTTTTTCATTTAGTTTATGTGTATCAATAATATAAGGAAAACATTATGTCAAACTATTTGCGTTTACATGGTTTATTTGAGTATATATCACGAAAATTGTGAATGTTTCGTTTAAATTGCTTAAACAGTTAAACAATTTTCTTGTAGTGCACACAGTCTTTCAAGCAATTTCTCCGCTTGATTTCTCCACACATTACTTTTGATGTGGTACAGGCAGCCCACAGATACTGTGTAGCACACCACAACACAGAAACTTGAGGACTTCAAGGTCTACCTTGTTCTAACTTTTTGTTGACTTAAAACGGTGTGCACCGTATACTTTTTTCATTTTACAGTTACATATAACTGCCTGTCCATAACGTTGCACCCGACTCCTCTCAAACATGGCGTCATTCGAAAGTATCGTGAGTACAACAGAAAATCGCGCAGAAACCAAAGCATTCACTTCTGAAGAAGCTACTGAAATGTATGCACTGATCAAAGATACCAAAACATTTGACACCCACGAAGGATCCATTACCCAGCAATTAAAACATCTTGAATTCATATCTCGAAGAGAATTAAATCAAAGACTCCACGCATCAACGTTAATTCAATACCATAAACACAAAAGAATACCACGAGGTTTGCGACTAGCTATCAAACCCATGCTGTTTCGTTTTCAGTTTAATAAATCATTTATGGACAAATGGTATGCTGTGCTGAATAAATGTTCACTGGATCTAATTTTACTTATAGTGGAAGAACTATCAAAAACTATTAGGGAATTAGAAGAAGAGATTCATAACGTACAACTAGATTTATCTAACCGCATGGATACAGAAGACTGGTCTAACACCTTGGAACAGATAAACATTAAACTTGAAAATTATGGGAAAGAACTCCAGGAGCGGAAACTCAGAAAGTTCAAGAGAGATACCATCGACTATCGTCTTAACGAAGTATACACATGGGCTGAAATGTACTCTCAACGGAAACCCAATAAGAATCCTCACACATCATATGAGGAGAGTATTGTCTCTGACCGTGAGACATTACCATCAAGAACCCCCTTAAACATTGAAGCATCTAGAAGTGATGTTGCCTCGAGCAGCCAAACAAGTGCAGAGAACATTGATATACGCGCCTCAAGTTCCACCGAGTCGTTTTTATCCAAGGGCCAACACTTGACACAACCACCAGATCCAACGCCGGCAAAAACCACCGGAGGCACCTCAAAATCCGCAGAGGACAAAGAAAAAGCCAAAGAAAAGAGTTGAGTCGACAAAACTTACGGAGTCAGAAAACATTGCCATAAATATTTCTTCACAAATATTTGCTTACACCCAAACAATTGCAAATTCTGAACAAAGGCACAACATTTGTACCTACATACAATACCAACATGTATGAAACTGAGTTGGCTCTGTACCGATTCATGCGTTCCATTCGATTACGGCATTTTTTTGATAACGTGTTGATTGACCCTGCTGCCAAAGAAGATCAAGAATTTCTAGAATTTAAACCTAAAAGCATGTTCACAGCACCAGTGTCCCACAAAATGCTTCATTCATTTGAATCACTGGTTAAACATGACTTGAGCAAATTGGAATTCCAACAACACAGAGGTTGTAACCTGTCTAAATCAGAAAGAACTACTCTGAAGCAACTAACTAATAATCAAAATCTAGTATTTCAGCAAGCTGATAAAGGCGGTGCCCTTGTAGTCATGGATTGCACATATTACAACAGGAAGGTTCAAGAACACCTGGCTGACGAAACAACATACCTCAAATTGGATCATGACCCTACCCCAGAGATTACACAAGTCTTAATCAAAATTTTGGACCATGCACGAGATATGGACTGGATTTCCGCTTAAACCAGGAGTTTTTTGATTCAGCAATTTCCTAAAAGACCACGTATATATATGTTGCCTGTTGGACTTGGCTCTTTTTGCAGGGTCATCCCTAAACGTTTTGCCTTTCTCCTAGCCTTTTCTCCGACATGGTGTTGGTGGTTTTAGGCCTCTGGGCACTTTAACACTGCTGTCCAGTGTAAAGTGCGTGCGCTCTCTGTGTTACATTTGGTAAGATTGGTTCACACCTGTTTGGCATATTTAATTTACCTGTCAGTCCCTTGTAAAGTGGTATCTCATATACCCAGGGCTGGTAAATTAAATGCTACTGGTGGGCTTGCAGCGCTGATTGTACCACCCACCAAAGTAGCCTTTCAAACCTATCTCAGGCCTCTGCCATTGCAGGGCCTGTGCGCGCAGTGTCACTGCCGCTGTGACGTGGCACCTAAAGTGTGTGCCATGTCTGTGACCCCCCTTTTCCTGCATGTCAGTCACCCCTAAGGTAGGCCCTAGCTAGCCCTATGGGCAGGGTGCATTGTAGGTAAAAGATAGGACATGTACCTTAAGTGTGGGACATGTCCTGGTAGTGACAAACAGCCATTTTGGTTTCTCACTACTGTGGGGCTGCCCTCCCATAGGAATGCATTGGGGATTCCCTGATAAGTGTTTCAGTGGTAATTCCTGATATGAGAGGAGCAGAGTGGTCAAGTTTAGTATATTTGGAACTGTCATAATAAATGCTGCGCAATGGTGTGCGCAGATTTATTATAACTATTTTAGAGATGCCACTTTTAGAAGTTGGCATTTCTGTGTGCTATGTATCTGCCTGCCTGATGTGAATTGCATGTCTGGCTTTTGAGTGAGAGGGGCGGGGAGGTGTGTGTGTCTCCAGGAGGGGCAGGGTGAGTCAGCACTAGGCTGAATGGGACATCTGCATTGGGAGTAGTGGGAGGAGTAATCCCCTGACCCTGAATAGGTCTGTGCCCAGTCTGTACAATGCTGGCTCTGCCCCCTGTGGTGTGTCTGATCACTGAGCCCCCACCTGCCAAAGGGGAAGAGGAGCCTGGTAAACAAAGTGCTCCAATTCCCCCCTGAACCAGTTTTTGCTGGTTCCCCCAAACCCTGCACTGCAGACAAAGGAGAGAAGTGGTATAAATGTAGGGGCAGTGACCCCATGTTTTTGTGCTGTTCCTGAACCTGCTGGGGTGTGCTGCTGCTGGGGCCCAGGAGGAACCGCCATGAGGGCTTGCCTCCCTGGGCTCAGCCTTGCCCCCTTAATCTCTAAGGACTTTTTGGTGCTCCTTGCGCCCTGTGAGCGCTTTTCTTTTAATATTCCAGGACCTTCAGGACTTTTGCTGCATCTAGCGCCTCGTGAGCGTTATATTTTAATCTGCCCCAAGAAGGAGGAGAGCGTGGGCTGCGCAGCGCTGAGCTGCCCGTCTTTTTAGAGGGAATCCCCGTCGTAGGGATTCCCCCGTGATGCCTCGTGGAGCGGGTGCCCACCCCGCATTCTTTTCATACCGAGCGGGAGCCCACCCCGTCTTTATATATATTTAAAATAGCGGGTGCCCACCCCGCATCGTGCACCTTTGATTTTGCGGGTGCCCACTTCGCCTTGAGGATTTATTTGGGATGCGGGTGACCACCCCGCGTTGTTTGTTTTAGCGGGAGCCCACCCCGCGTTCTACTATTGAGAGTCACCGCCGCGGCCCGATCCCCCAAACAGGAAGCCAGGTGGCCTTGCCTGACTGTGGGCGGGGCTTAGGAGCAGTCCGGCGGGGCAGGGAACGGAAGTCCCGCCCGCCGCAGGAGCCGTCCGGAGCCTCGCGGGCTCCCCGTCGCAGTCCCGGTCCCAAGAAGGGGGACCGGGCGAAGTGAGGCCAGACGAAGAATCCCCAGCGAGGGAGAAGTTCAGAAGGGGACCGGAGCCTCGCAGGCTCCATTCCGAAGTCCCCGGCCAGCCCCAGTGAGCAGTGTTGGTGAGTGGCGGCCGGTCGACGCCACAGAGTCCCCGAGAGCCCGGTGAGTGGGGCTTCTGTTGTATTCCGCTTTAGGGGTCCGTATATAGATTTTCCTGAATCATGTCCTTATATAGGCACAATTTGCCTTGCTCTTATATAGGCATAGAATCCCAATCCTTATTTCGGCATTAACTGTGCACTCCAAATACAGGCATGGTCACCGACATCCGTTCACCCTAACGTCACAACGAGTTCTTAGAAACCAGACCCTTAAGCTTCGGGAGTTCCCCTAGCACAGGACTATTGATTTCTCCAAGAACTCATCTATTATGTATGAACCGTTATACCTTAAGGGTTCATTCCTGACGTCTTCCTCTGTCCGACTTCACGTCAATGCTAACATTCCACGACACCTACCAGGTATAAATATACCTTCCCTTGCCCAAGCAAGTTAGAGGAGACCTCGACTTCAGAGGAGCCCGTATCCCGGCCTGACGCACTGAGAAGACGCTGTCATTCCTGCACGCAGACGAATCCAGCTTCCAGTGTTCTGACTCCCTTCGCGGGGTGTTAGAGTTTCAGATCCGGCAGGAGATTCCCACCTCTCTCATTCTCAAGGTATGGAGCTGACTAGATCCTAGAGGGACTCTTGGCATACTATACTTAACATACTCTCAGTATACCATACTAGAGAATACTCCACCTACTTCTACCTTTCCCTACACCTAGACTAGGTTAGGTACATTGGGGTAGAACTAGCTTAGAGACGCATCTTATGAGTACTCGCATTCTTAGCTCATGTTATTTATGTACGTGAATATATGCTAAAAGATAATGCTAGCGCAGTATTATTTATTTCTACTGCTTACGCTGTACATTATTTATCTTGCATACTGTCTTGTGATCATAACAGCACATATCTCTTACACGAAAAACAAGACTGTTCAATAAAACCCTTTTTATTGAAACGCCCGTCTTTCCTTTCTGTGTAACTCTGTAGAAACTAAGCATGCACGATTGAATGAGTGAAACTGTTATCTATTGTTTCCACGACTCTGAGACATGTTCCGCTTCTAAAGGGAAACAAAGTTGTCATGTTTTTCGGTTGCCAGAAACTACTCCCTTCTTGTTTTCAAGGAGTTTCTAGTGGCCTCTGAGCTAGCTGGCACAGGTAATTAAGTTTAATATAATCGATAGGGACATACCGACCTTAGTCCTATGTCAAACCTATAGGTTATATTATTCCAATGCGCAGAGCCTATTAGGGAAATAGGAACTAGGTGCCTAGTTCTGAGCGGTCCCGCCAGAGAGTGGGCCGCTCCAACGATGGGGGCAATTTGATTTAGAGAGCCCCAGTGGGGGCCCCGAGAGCACAGTCGTGCCAGGGCCCCTTTACTTTATTTACAGCTGCCCCGCCTGATAGAGGACAGCTGCAACGTTTGGCAGCAATTTATTATAGAAGTCCCTGAGTGGGACAGGAGGGGCACAGTCGTGCCAGGGCCTTTATTTGATTCCCAGCTGCGCTGCACCAGCGCGGGCAGCCGCAACGTTTTGGCATATTGTTTTAGAGAGTCCCAGTGGGGACCCACCCAGAGGGCACAGTGAGTGCCCATGCCTACAGTGATGTTCAAAGCTGCACAGCAATTAGTGGCAGCTGCAACGTTTAGGCCAGCGCAATTGCGCACTTGTGAATTCTGCTGCATTGGCTGCCCAAGCCCTGACATTATGGATATAGGGCATTTGAGCCCTCTGAGAAGGCCAGTTGGCCAGGGGGACTGTGTGAGGTTGATAGGGCGCCAGGCCCTAATGTGATTTATGTGGTGCGCAGGAAATGTGATTTATGCACCCTGATTTATGCCTCTAATGTGGTTTATGTTATGAGGTTATTTGCATACTGTGGTTTATGCTTGTGAGGTTATTCTCTACTGTGATTTATGCCTCTAATGTGATTTATGATTAGGAGGTTATGGTCTAATATGTTAAGGCTTATGAGGTTGGCGCATAATGTATTTTACGCCTGATGTGATGCTGATTGCATACTATGATTTATGTTGCAGGATATAATGCTGAGTACAGTGTTTGCCAGTAGTTACTGGTTGTGTTCTACATTTACTATCTTTACTTTGTGATGGTTCTGACAGTGGCCCAATTGGCCCTGTCATGTGTATATAATCCCCTGTATACATTGCATAGTGCCAGTTGGCACAGTGTATATTGTGTGATTACTATTCTAATGTGTTTATGATAATACAAAGGCTATTTTTATATATAACCTTGTGTGGAGTTCCTTTTGTGGTGTGCCTAGTGTGTTGCTGCTGTGTGTGTTGCGCAAACGCTTTACACATTGCCTCTGGGATAGGCCTGACTGCTCGTGCCAAGCTACCAAGGGGGTGAGCAGGGGTTATCTTCAGCGTGTAACTCCCTTGCCCTGACTAGAGTGGTGGTTTCTGCCTGGCTTAGGCGCAAGCCCTAGCCAACCAGAAATCCCATTTCTAACATTGCCTAAAATTCATAAACATCCTGTAGACCCACCTTTCAGACCTATTGTGTCTGGCTGTGGATCTCTTTTCGAACCATTGGGCACTTACATTGACCAATTCCTATTGTACGCTCTTGGAAATCCTATATACGTGATACTACGGATTTTTTATCACGCGTACAGAATTTGGATCTCACAAACACTAAAGATTGGACGTTGTGTACCATAGTCGTTACATCACTATACACCTCTATTCCTCTGCAGGAAGGACTCGACGCTATGGAATGGGCCCTTCTAAATCAGCCTCAAGTTCGTGCTCACAAGGTTTTTCTGATGGAATTATTGCAATTTTGTTTGCAACACAGCTACTTTCATTGGCAGGAAGAATTTTACTACAAATAAGTGGGACCTCCATGGGTTTTGGGGGAGCCCCCACATACGCTAACATCTTTATGGCCACATTTGAGCAGGAGCACATTTTTGAGAATCAGGCATGGTGTGAGCATCTTATTATGTATTGTCGATACATCGACGATATATTTCTAATTTGGTCACACACTGAAGCATCTTTGAAACATCAAATTGAATTGTTGAATACCAAAACAACAGGATTCAATTCACATACAACATCAGCAAAACGCAGTTACCCTTTTTGGACGTGCTAGTGGAGAAAGATAGCTTAACCATCAACACCAGTGTATTCGTTAAACCTACCGACCGCAATAACACTTTGCTATTTCAAAGTTTTCACTCACCGCATCTAGTACAGAATTTACCTTATTCGCAAATGCTACGCTCAAAAAGAATTGCATCCACCACCGCTAAATTTGAACAGGATCTGGTTTGTATCAAACACAGATTTGCACAACGAGGGTACCCTCTTGAGATCGTACAACTAGCAGAGAATCGGATTCAAAACATTAATCGAAGTGAACTTCTAATCATCAAACAAAAAACACCCACTAACCGGGTGGTCTTCGTATCTAAATTTTCTACAAGATCAAGAAGCATTAAAAAGGTCATCATCAAAAGATGGGAACTTTTACAACAGGAACGAGACTTTGGCAACTCTTTTATTGAACGCCCCTTATTTGCATATACCAGAAGCCATAATCTCAAAGAGCTTCTTGCCAAAAAGAACTGTCGCAGCGACATTAAACACTCGAGGATGAAAAAATGCAGCAATTGCATCCACTGTAATAACGTAATACAGCAGAACTTCATCACACATCCAAGAACAGGAGAAAAAATAAACCTAAAACATTCATCTGATTGCAACACCTCAAACATAATTTATTGCATCAAATGTCCCTGCGGACTTCTCTACATCGGGAAGACTGAAAGGAAAATCTAAATTCGTATTGGAGAGCACAAAAGCATGATTAGGACGAAAAACACGAATTCCAACCTTGTAGTTCACTGGATTGAACATGGTCACAATATCACCCAAGTCCGATTTTTAATTTTGGAAAAGATGCAACCAAAAGAGGGTATTGACCCTAGTGAAATGTTATCTCAAAAGGAGGTTTTTTGGATAAAAAAATTCAGTACCATGATGCCTTTGGGCCGCAATGATAAATTGGATCTTAGTTGTTTTCTATGAGCTCAGTCAGCAGAATCCAGTTGCCTCCACCACTTTCTACTATCACTGTACATACTATTTCTTTGGTAGGTTCTGTTTCATTTTTTTCTTTACACTTTCACATACACTTTGTCCATCCAATATTTTTTCTCCAACATGACAATTGAGGGCTTTTCCAAGCCATTTATATGTTTAGCAATATCATTGTTGTCATCATGGATGTTGTACATAGCGTTGTGTTTACCCTCTATTTCAAATCCTTTTTTTGTTATTCTAAAATGATGCTTTATTGATCATACCATTTTTTGACAGTGTGAATATACATGCATGACAATCCACTGTTCCAAGTTTTTAGAATATGTATGTTTTACTGTACATACACGTATAAGCTGCATGGTTGTTGTACATAGCGTTGTGTTCAACCCCTATGTCAAATTGTTTTTGTCACTCAGAAATGATGCATAATTGATTATACCATTAGTTGACAGTGTGAATACACATGTATGATAATCCACTGTTCTAAGTTTTCAGAATTTGTATGTTTTATTGTACATATATGTATAAGTTGCAATTTGTGTTCAGGCAGATTTCTTATCTCATTTTAGTACGCACCCTGTACACTCCGTATACAGATCGTTCTCGATTTTAGCACTGTCAGCAAACTTCCGGGTACATCGCTTTTTCGAGGTGGTCGATTTATTTCTTTGGCGTATATTCACTCACGAGTAGACATTGTATGTATTTAGTTTTTTACACAGGCATGAGCCTTAGTTACAATGTATTTGTCATTTATTCGGCCACCATGCCAAGATGGCGGTGATGTTAATCCTCTACAATCGAGGCTTCCTCTATGCGGGCGGAGTTACGATCACGTAATCGGACTTGCAACTCTGCGGGTTCTTTTGCACCGTTTAAAACGCGAGACGGCTCTCAGCGTCTTTTCACTTCTTCGGTGAACCTATTTGGACAAGAAGGCTTATCAGCACAGTTTCCTTTCGGTAAGCACGTTGTTTAGCCACACTGTTCACCATTCAGTCAGCCTGTCTGTGCTTACAACAATTAGGTTTGTTCCTTTTTATTGATGTTCACGGTTCGTTTACTTTGTTGTTTTCCAGGCTTCGTCCTTCTGTTCCGGACTTAGCCAGGTAATTATTGCTGTCACGCTTTCGTAGCATGCGCTCCATCACACCTGAGCTTAGATGCACCAACTTTGATACTTACTATCTACTCGTGCATGGTTTTCTTTAGGTTGATTCATGTTCCTGCAGTTTACCTTCTGGGAAGGACCTCATTAAAGTGTGGCAGTAAGTCGACACTACCGCATCTCGTTTTTGTTCTTTGCGACTACCACTAACAAACCACTGCCGTGAGCACACGAACGTTTCCATTTTTTCATAACACTTTGGCCACAGCTAATCTTTGATCGTTGACTGTTGTGTTGGTGCACGTCACTTTCCGATTTAATAGCACTGGTGGATGCAACTGGTGAAACGTCGCTTCTGTTGAAATCAACTCACCACATTCCTTCAACACATATTGGTAGGAGCTGGTTGCTTCTTCTTGTTGAAGCCACTCTCCCGGCTGGGGGTGTCGAATTGCATGGTAGCAATGAACACATTGTTCTTATTTCGCAGCAGTAATGTTAGATTTGTTTGCTTACTTCGCAGCGGCCCCTGAAGAAGGGACGATGTGTCCCGAAATGCATAGGGCAGCACTCTTCTGAGCCGTGATTCCAGATCATTGTATTTCAATTCATGAACATGGATGATGATTAAAACTATGTTTTTTGTATCATGTAATACAAACTAAACTGTTGTTTTTGCATTTAGTTTATGTGTATCAATAATATAATGAAAACATTATGTCAAACCATTTGCGTTTACATGGTTTATTTAAGTATATAGCAAAACCAAAGCTTGGCAGTTCGGGCTGGACTGTTCCCATGAGGCACAGGGTCAGACTGATTTGCATATGGCCATGTCTGAACTGGGGTGGCGGAGTGAGCTAAAGAATGATGATGGATTAAACCCAGATCAGTTGACTGGGGTGAGTGCTTGCAATGTTCAACACTCCGTTCATCATCCCCTTTGGTTTTGCTATGTTCGCCCTAAGTTGGCAGGGTATGCCCAGACGTGGGTCCCTTGCTCACTTTGCCACTGGATTCAAGATAGCCTGGCTGATGACGGCTGTAAGCCAGAAACCGGTCCCAGGATGCTTGTTTCCGGTCCAGGGAAGACATGGCTTGGCAGTTCGGGCTGGACTGTTCCCATGAGGCACAGGGTCAGACTGATTTGCATATGGCCATGTCTGAACTGGGGTGGTGGAGTGAGCTAAAGAATGATGATGGATTAAACCCAGATCAGTTGACTGGGGGTGAGTGCTTGCAATGTTCAACACTCCGTCCATCATCCCCTTTGGTTTTGTTATTTAAGTATATATCACGAAAATTGTGAATGTTTCGTTTTAAATTGCTTAACCAGTTAAACAATTTTCTTGTAGTGCACACAATCTTTCAAGCAATTTCTCCACTTGATTTCTCCACACATTACTTTTGATGTGGGACAGGCAGCCCACAGATACTGTGTAGCACACCACAACACAGAAACTTGAGGACTTCGAGGTCTACCTTGTTCTAACTTTTTGTTAACTTAAAACGGTGTGCACCGTATACTTTTTACATTTTACAAGTGCACCCACTTGCCAGTCACTAAACCTTCCCTTTTCTACATATTAGTCACCCCTAAGGTAGGCCCAAGGGCAGGGTGCATTGTATGTAAAAGGTAGGACATGCCCTGATGTGTGTAGCATGTCCTAATAGTGAATTACAGCCAATTTCATTTTTCACTATTGCAAGGCTATCTGTTCCCATAGGCCAGAATGGGCAGTTTGATTATAACATCTTATAATCCTAACTGACCCTAGGAACAAGATAGAAATATAAAGTTTAGTATGCCTGAACTCAGAATGTTAAAATACATCCTTTAGTGTGGGTGATTTTTACATTCTGTGTTTGAAAATACCACTTTTAGAAAGTAGGTATTTTCTTGCCTAACCATCCAGCATGCCTCTGCTAGGTTTGTGTATTCCATGTCTGGTTTGTGAGTGACAGGGGGCTGGAGAGGGCCTTGGCTCCAGCAGTCTGATGGGTCAGGGCTGGGCTGAATAGGAGCCCTCATAGAATAGAGAGTAGGGGGCGGAGATTTCCTTTCAGCTAGCTGGGCCAGGTCTGCTTTCAACAATACTGTCTCCACCTCCTGCCAGGAATCTGCACCAGGGAGGACAGAACTGGTTTTGGCTGGGCACAGACACTCTCTGCCTTCAGAGAACAAAGGATTTTGCAGTATAAATATTGGGGCCCAGACCCCAGAACTTTAGATCACTTCTGGGAATCAAGACGGACCTTTGTCAAGGAGAGAAACCAAGGAAGCTGAAGGAGGAGACTGCCCCAGTGCTGGTTACTGTCTGGGGTTGGCCTGCAGTGGTTACTCATTTCCAAGGAAAGGGAAAAAGGAACTTTGTGTACTTTATCATCTTGAGGAAGATCTCCAAGGGCTTGAAACTGAGCTTGCCTCCTGTCTGAAGTCACAGGGACACCAAGACTTAACCACCAGCTCCCCCTGAATTTCCTTGCTGGGAATTCTACCTGCAGAGAGGTGCCTGCTGTTGTTCTGGGTACCTCTAGTGTATGCGTGTCGCTGGGAGCTGGAAGCTGGAAGCGCGATGCAACGAGGAAGAAGCGTGACGCCGCCGCAGCAGTTGCCGTCGCATGGCCGAAGAAGCGTGTCGCCACCACAGCTGTTCGCCATCGCTTCGCCGAAGAAGCATGTCGCATCACCGGAGAAGCGTGCCGCCGCCGCCGAGGTTGCCGTCGTATCACCGAAGAAGCGTGTCGCAGGGCCTGTCGCGGCTCCAAAGTTCATCAATTTCGCCGCACGAACGTCGGGCGTGCACGCATCGCATCTACATTGTCGCATCTCATCAAAGATGCCATCTTGTCACATCGCACCGGATCGTCACATCGCATTGAGGTGCAATCTTGTCGCATCGTCACCGGGCAGCAGTAAGAAATGACGCATCAGCTCCCCACATAGTAAGGAAGCGACGCATCACCTCCCCTGCGCTGCAGTAAGGAACCAACACATCCACTCCCCTGAGTGTAAGGAACGGCGCATCAACTTCCCTGCGACCCTTTTGTTTGCATTGCGTGACGCATCCCAGGTACTTTGAGAACCAAGTGACGCATTTACCATCTAATTTGAACTAAGCTATTTCTACCATCTGAAAGTCATATTTTGAAGTATTGTATTGTGGATTTTTGTCGTTCGGTCTTGTGTTAAATCTAGATAAAGATAACTTATTTTCTAAACTGGTGTGGTGTCCATTTGTAGTGTTTTCACTGTATTACTGTATGTGTTCACAAATGCTTTACACACTGCCTCTGAGATAAGCCTGCCTGCTTGTGCCAAGCTACCAAGGGGGTGAGCAGGGGTTATTTAGGAGTGTAGCCCCCTTACCCTGACTAGAAGCAAGGGTCCCTACTTGGTCAAAGGTACCTACCTCTGCCAACTAGAGACCCCCATTTCTAACAATTCGCAATTCCAAATTGCGATTCGGTCAGTGACAGCTCCTCTGCTAAGGCGGAGGAGCGTCACCTCACTACTCAAAAGGAAAACTAAAATGATAATAACGTATTGTTATTATCATTTTAGTTTTGAGTGACTCTCGGGTGGGGTGGGGCTGGCCAGAGCAGGGAGAGGAGTGGTTTGCACTCCTTAAGTGGGCAGGACTGCTTGGCCGGCTCTCTTGGGCCGGCCAAACAGTCCTGCACACTTTGCATCTTCCCCACCAGGGTGCATTACACAGGCTGGTGAGGAGCATGCAAAGGCTCCCTGTCCCCATCTGAGTGCCGATCCATGGCACTCAGACCAATCACAATGCTGCATTGCAGCGTTGTGATTGGCTATGCGGTGCCTGGAGCCCTGGTGCTTCCTCCTGCTTCCTGCTGACGGACCGGAGACAGGAAGAAGAGGACGGAGGAGAGGGGACGCCGGCCGTCACAGGTAAGTGGTTTTTATTTGTACTTTTTTCGTTCCCCCGCCTCACCACCCGGGGCCAATAGCAACCGCTACTGGAAATCGCAAATTGGAATTCACACATACCAAATGCATTTTACCGGTTGCAAATGGAAGGATTCTGCGAATCGGGCCGTTTGCGACAGGCAAAATGCATGATACATGTGGCCCCATATCTTTTGCAATTGCGAATGGATCCTGTACCATTTTCTTGCTTACATGAACAATAAGAAAATATATAAATGGAATACAAGATCTAAAACACATAATGCAAGCATTGTGGCCCTCATGTTTATGGAATTTTGTATTAGGAATGGATAACGGGGAACAGCGTATTTCTTTCCGATTGCGAAGAGAAAACTGCTGGCATTTTGCGACTACTCAGAGCAGACAGAAAGTGTCACTGTCAGTCAGTGGAGAGGTGGGTTGTGGGTATAGGGGCTCAGGGCAGGCATCTGCTTATTCGTGGGGGGGTGGCATTGTCTGTTATACCTGTGCTGCAGCAGGGTGTGGCTGGGGGCCAGGCTGATGCCCATAGCCCCTTCAGCACGTAAAAGAGTTCAGTGTCTCTGGACCTGGAATTATGTGCTTCAGAGTTTGCTGATCTGATCATTCCTGGCACTTAGACACTCTGAATTAGGGGAGTTTGGCTTTACACCTCGAGTTATTGCTCTTGGTGAATTTCTGGCACTCATAATGACGCCCTATGACCATGGTTGACGTAGGCCCTCATTACTACTTCCTCACAATTTCCAAAGAGCCAGTAACATGAGTTATGAGGTCCATCAAAAATTATAAGCAAGGCGGAAACATCACAGACCCACACTGTTTCTTCTGGGGACAGAAAACAGCCAAAATCTCCAGGTGAAAAATCAAGGCAGGAATGGGGAATAACACGGAGAATCAGATGCGTTGAAATACGATTCCCTGTTCCTAAATTGACTCTCAGGTCCAACTTTTTGTGCCAGTTTTTCTGACCCCATAAATATCGTTCTGGTTGGTATCTAAGAGGGAGGGTAGAATTACCAGACAACCCAATTAATAGGTAACCCTTAAAGAAGGTATAACCGGCCACTAACACTTAGATACACAGCTGATATATCACAGCATATGTTAAACTCTATTCCAAAAAAATGGCATCCTATTTTAAAGCAGACGTTGGCCCACTTATAACTTAAATGACTAGGTTAGTTAACCTTCTGTTCAAATGCAAGATGGCCCCATCTGCAAAGAATCCAGCTGCATAATTTTACCGAATTAGCATCAATCATCCTCTTCCTATTTTTCTATAAATATCTGTTGTATGAAAACCTCTTCAGGAAATGTGTGTAGCATTAATGCCTACAGACATTTTAGGTGAGTCTCCTTTAGGTTTCGCCTGATCAAATATTTGCTGACTTCAATTACCTACGAGACTGCTGCATTGATGAAACTGCTGATATGTGCCCTATCAGTCTCAGGGGAGCTTCTTTACCTCACTTCTCACCCCGTCCTTGCCAATTAAAGAGCCCCATTATTATGATAGCGGGAGTCGCCTACATTTCGGAGCGCTCCTATGCATGGCTAAGGGTTACACAGAGATACTGGTGAATAATTAAAATGGATTTCTAAAGCCCTGAAAACTCCATCATGTTCTGTATTGTGTCTGACTATTTTTAACCTCATCTCCCTCTTGCTGCTTGGATAGATGCCTGGTCCTAAAATGTCCACTGTATGCCCTTGCCTTAGAATATACATACATCTACAATGAGCTGAACAAAATGTCTGCAATGCCCAAGCTGAAAAAAGGCAGACGAAAAGATAATGAGCGCGATCCTCATGCCCTGTTCCATGAAGGAAAAGGTCAACAGATTTAGTGAATACGAAATGTTCTGCTCCGTACCGATTTTTAACACCTTTCCATGTTAATTAAACCTCTAGCTGAGCAAAAATGTACAGGGAAACCTTTTCATTTGTGCTTATTACAGTATTTATGTAAAAAAAAAAGTCCGCTACAGGATTAGTAAAAGCTCTGTCCTATGCACTGCAGAAAACTGCTGGCTCAGTCATAACCTTGCTTCTCTGGTGCATAGAAGTCTTGTGGTGCTGTGTGTTCGGGTCGTGTTGTGTGATAGTCGGCAGGGATGGTGCTCTAATGTCAGCGTGCCACCCCTCACACACTCGTACTTGTTAGGGATGACAGGGGTGACACTAGGGCTAATAAAAGGGAGCTTCCCATGCCAGGTTGGCAGGAAGTGCTGACCAGTATGGCCTGTGGTCAGCCTCTGTTTCTGTCTCCTACAGGACAGTAATCATAAGATCCAAACAAACCATGGCCTGAGTCGTAATTCTACAATACCACCATGTACATTACCATGTACTACTGTACCAAGTCATACGCCTGCATCAGAGCACTTCATCCCTTTCAACTGAAAAGCCAGCACAGTGCCTTCAGGGGGCCTGGCACATGATGGACAAAGCTTGGAACCTGCTGCCCTGGACACAGGTAGCTAGCAGCATTCAGAGTATGTTTTGTCCACCAAAGCAGGTGCTCACACTGTGTTTCGAATTAAGATTTTATCATGTATTTTTCTGTCTTAATTTGCTTTGACATCATGTTATATTATAGCCTTTAGCCCGCCGTAGTGGACTCTATTGCCCATTAAAAGCCCGCTTTTCGGCTCGGGCTTTTAACAAGGGGTAGGGCCTTTAATAGCCGGTAGAGCCGGTACAGAAGGCTCCTAGGCTATTAGAACATTCCGCCCCTAGAGGGCAGAATGTTCTAATTTGTAAAACAAAGGCCTGAACGAGCCCGGGGAGGTTGAAATCCCCTCGGGCTCATGAGGCCTTTGTTAAACATTGGAATGCTGATGCTTCAGGCTTCTACCGGCCATTTGAAGCCCGGAGCACTCCATTATTTTCAATGGCATGCTCAACATTCGATGTTCTAATATGGCATTAGTGCATGTATTGTTTTGTTTTTTTGTCCTCATATCACCATAGCATCTGCAAATCTTAGACTGCTTTTACTCTCTCTGTCCGCCTCATGGTTTATTGCATTCACTTTTGACCTCAACCGCCCTGATCTCACCTCAGTGGCCAACCCCAGGAGCTGGTGTAACCATAGGACCATGATGTTCTGTTTTTGATCAACTCCTCGGTACCTGACCAACTTATGAAATCAGCCCACATCTCAATCGATCCTACTAGTTCACGTTCCACCTCCATTTGGCACATCCACATAGCCACTTTGATCCATTCAAGAACATAGGGAGGGGATGGATCAGTCCAGCGCTTACAAATCCCCCGCCTAGCTAGGAGCAGCAGGTAAAAAATAAGGCCACTTTGCTTGCTGTTCAGAATACTGCGTGACAGGTTATCGACCCCCAGGAGGACTAAGACAGGGTTCAGGACTATAGTTGTCCCCGTAATATCTCTTAGAATTGACTCAATACCATTCCAAAACTCCTTGATCTCAGGGCAGGTGAAAAAGACATGTTCTTCATTGGCTTTTAAACAACTGCACCTTCTACACCTGGGGGTAGGCTGTGGCGCAAACTTGGCAATTCTATGGGGTATCCAGTACAGTCTGTTGATAGTAAAAAAGTGATTTCGTTTGAAGTTTGCAGGTGTGACAACTGAGTATAGTATTTTCAGGGAGTCAAACCATATTGATTGTATGTCCTCTCCCTGAAAAGCGTCTGTCTACACAGTGTGTGGTTACGTCAGTTTTTTATCTTCTGCCTCTAAAAGTTTCCAATAGCAAATGGCCACCTCCTTATTTTTAGATCTCATATCCTGGAGTGAGGCTTCAAATTCCCAGTCCCCACTAATCTCCAAGGTCGATGCCAAAAACCAAGACGTCAACTGCACATACTTGAACCTAGTTAAGCTATTGCCAGTTTCTGCTCTCAGGACTTCCAAAGGAAGAAAGCCCTCCTCCGTCATTAGATCCCCCCAGGTATTTATTCCTGTCTGCCTTAGAGAGAAACTCAGCCTATCCTTCATACACTCGGGGGTACCTGGAGAGTCCCAGATTGGTGCAAAATCTGAGTAGTGCCCAATGCTAAGCGCTTTTCTCACCCGGTACCAAAGGTTTAATGCTGTCTTTAAGACCTTCAACCGTACCTTTTTTTAAAATTTCAAAGCTCCAAATTTCTATAGGAAGCCAACTGATCCAAACTCCCTGATCATCTCCCCCAAGAGTGTTCCCCAGGTTGTAGAGTCCGGCTTCCCCAATAGTATTCGGAGATTTTTAAATTGGAATGCTATGCAGTGTAAGTTCAAATCAGGAAGGGCTAAACCGCCCTTCTCTAACCTGCGCCTCAACTTTTTCCATGCAAGTCTTGCTCCTTGGGAGGCCCAAATGAAGCTGGTTATTTTCCCCTGAATCTTACCAATAACTGCTCTTGGAAACGTGAGGGGGATACAGTTACATAAGAACTGACATCTTAATAAGATTGGCTCGACCATAAACGGTCAAAGGCAAATTCTTCCATATAAATAATAGATAATAACATGGTCACCTCCTTAGCCACCCATTTCAAATTATGCAGTGGAATTTCATCTATCTGGTTGACGATTACAATCCCGAGGTATTTTATCTCTGCACACACTTAACCCCTCCAATCATCTATGTTCCAACACATCACCTCTGTCTTAGAGTTATTCACCAAGTACCCTGACATAGCTTCGAACTCCTTCGTCAACCTCTCTACCCTGGGTATAGTTCGGGCGGGATGAGATGTGCATGCATGTTAATGCATGTGATTGGAATGTAGTCTTGGTATAGACAGGGCCCCCATACATCAATTCTAAAATTGGTCCCTCTACGTCTTCAGATTACACTGCCAAGACCATAACCATGTACAATATAATGGTATATTGTCACTATGTACTGTCACCAATATTGTCCAAGCCATTAATAGTACCTGTGAGTACACTAGTAAAGCATGACTGAGGGCTAAGGTCAGTAACCTAATAATAATAATATAAAAAAAGAAAGGTTCACTTAAAAATCTTTAATTCGAGGGAAAGTATGGTTGTGATCCTAAAACTGAAAAACATTTATATTCATCAGTTATGATAAGCTATGCAACCATAGTCCAGTGGTGCTGGAACAATTTTCAGACTGGGGTGCAGCCATCAATGTTACATCACTGAGGTCATAAGGATTTTTTTTTAAATCACAGTGCCAGACAAATAATTAGTTTTGCAAATAAGCCACGCCCATTCAGCAGGAGAGTGGGAAGGGTGTAGTATGTAGCCTGGGGTGCATTTTGGAGCACACTGACAACAATTTATTATGAAAGCATGGTGTGGTAGCACAGTGTCATTTATATGCAACACACTTTCTATTGAAATGGCCACTAAAGTTACACAGAAATGCAATTTTACTGATAAAACTATACAGGGTACAAACATTACATAATGTTGAGTTCAGCCAGTATTTATTATTTATGCTTCTCTTAGTAAAGTGTTTTGATTTATTTAGTTTGCATTAAAAATCTTTGTTTGCATCACACTTTAGAATTACAAAAAAAGTGCTTTATTTGTGCTTTCCTAACTGGTGATATATGTTGAAATATTTGTACAGGTCATTTACAGATATTTAAATGTTTTTGTACATTAGAATAAAATAGATATCCCACAGCCTTCCCTTTCACATTCCCTGTATACCAGACAAATTTTTCACATAGTTCATAATTTACTTTACAAAATTGAAGTAGCAATTTGTCAGCCTGACATTTCACCTCTGTCTTTGCTCAGGTGGCAAATGTGACAAGATAAAAACACAATTTAAAGTCACCTTTATTGCTCATGCACCTTCTGAACTGCATCATGGTTATTTGGAGGTTGTTGCAGCACCTCCCAAATCTTACTTCCAGCGCCCATGCCACATTTTCTCCAATGCATGGTCATGTGATAATATAGGGCCCGGTTACGATGGCGGGCGGACTTTCATCCGCCCGCCACCCTGTCACAGACGGGACCGCCCGACAGGCTGCCGGGGGTCCCGCAGTAGGCTTTAGGATGCGACCGCCACCACGGCGGTCGCAATGCCTATATTTTGCATTGAGGTGGGTGCTGCATGGGGCACCACCCACCGCAATGCAAAAAAGGGACACCGTACATATCCATGCACCATGTGTCAGGCACCATGCGGTGCCTGTCATAAGGTGCAGGGATCTGGTGCCCCCCCCAGTGCCCACAGCTTAGGGCCAGGGTAGAAGGTGAGCCCGCTACGGGACCCCAAAGTCCCTTTCTGCCTGCCTGTTCATGGCCGGTTAACCGCCATGAATAGGAGGCGGAAAGGGACATCGTAATCCCTACGGCGGTGCCTGGTAGGCACCGTCACCATCGTAGGGAATGTGAAGCCCTCCACTGCACCAGCAGGCTCAAGGAGCCCATCGGATGCGTGGCGGTCGGGCTTTCCGACCGACATCCTTCCGCCCGCCATTATAATATGGAGGGCAGAACACATGCAAACGATGGCGGTGAGACCGCCACCAACAGGCTGTCGGTGAGAGTCTCACCGTCATCGTAATCGTCCCCATAGTTATGATGTTCCTAAATGTAGGCAGTGAAAAAAGCTAGAAGTTATTTGTGCAACAGTGTTATTTCTGATCTTCCTTACTCAGCCACTTGCGTGCTCAAGACTGCCCATGATAAAGCAGCAGAGCGAACTGCACAGCGTGCATCATTTCTATACAGCAGCCCTTACAGGTCGTTCTGTATACTTCCTGGGCATATATTTTATATCTCGGCATACTCAGAGGATTAATAATTGCACAACTCAGTAAAAAGTGCATGGCAATTGTTCACATTACATACGACTCCGACTGAGTAATGATAAATGTTTCAATGTTTTAATGATTTCTAGATCATTCATCTGTATCCCAGTATGGGGTGAAAGAAGTGGTCGTGGCTAAGTAGGTGGTTGCATTCAAGCTATAGAAACAAAACTGATTTATTTAGATTGTTGAAAGAGCCAGATTTTTTCCCTGCTGTATTGAGTTTGTTCCCGATTTTAGTCGTAGTCTGGTGCATACAGGTGAATCTGAAAGCTATTTCATTTGAGAACGTTGATTGCAGAACTATGTGGACACAATTTAAACAGCATGAAAGCCCTTACTTCCGCATTAATATTCCAAAGGACTCGAATTACAATATTTAGGTACATTTGATAATTCCGCTAAGAAAGATCCAATCCGGATTGATAAAGGCGGGATTGGTGTGTTTTTGGCTCTTGGAGACGTCCAATATAAGTGGAGAAGATCTGTCAAGGATGCAGATTTTACGCCAGTTGTGACCCCAGTGGGTGCCCTCACGTGTCAGGGGAGTGGTCCATAAAAATGAAATGAGCCAGGCAATGCGCTCCCGGTGAATTCCAAACTCAAAGAAACCCTGCCTGACGAAATGTTACCTTGATGAAAGGTCAAGTTGCCGAAAAATCTATTTGATTTATTTAAAAAAATGTCGAATTGAACAAAACAATTCTAGTGCCTGTATTAAATATCTGGATTAAAGAGAGCAAACATACTTTACAGGTAACTGTAATTCCTACAGTCTAATAAACTGATCTTGAAACAAATGGGGCAATCAAAAGGGGAGTGATAATAACATGCAAATTGGAAGTAAGGTAAGTAGTTAGCTCGATGTCTTCAAGGACACACCGCTTCAGTCCTGGGGCTTTATTTTGCAGATCATTATTTTCAGGTGTGTTAATGCATGTAAATTGAAGTGAACCACGACTATAACTTACAAAATGCATAGGGGCATATTATCAAGGGCTTTATCGCCGCTTTAGCGGCACTTTTGCCGCTAAAGCGGCGTATATTTTTATTGCCCTATTAGCAAGCTGTCGCTAACAGGCGTCAGCGACAGCTTTTAGGCGTTAGCGGCCGGGATATACGATCGCTTGCATGTCAGCGATAATTATCGCTAATGACATGCAAGGAAGGCGTTCCCTACTAAAAGCGACTGAAAACAATCGCTAACACCACTACCCTCTATTAGCAAGGCAGGCGAAGCGATAAAATAATTCACGCTAAGCGTGTTTATCGCTAGATTTTATCACCTGCTAGTGAGGATGACTTACCTGTTTAAAGTATAGGAGGTGGATTCTAATGCTGAATCCACCTTAGCGATAATGCGAGAATATCGCTGCTTTTCCAGCGATATTCTCACATTTTGCCGCTATCGCTGAAAATGTTATCGCTGGAAATTTTATCGCTATGGAGATAAACCTTGTTAATAGGGTGTTATCTCAGCGATATTTTCCAGCGATAGGCGGCGTTAAACAAATTCGCGCTAAGCGCGGTTAGTGATAAATATCGCTATTCCTTGATAATATGCCCCATTATTTCGCTAAACTAAACTCCGTGACAGAGCACGGGGGCATATTATCAAGCCGGCGATAAAAAATTATCGCCGCTTTAGCGTCTGTTTCCGGACATAAAGCAGCGATAATTTTATCGCTAAATTAGCAAGGTCACGCTATCGCGTGAAACCTTGCCCTATCGCCCTTTTCCATAACGCTTCACCTTTGCATCTCTAATGAGATGCAAAGTGGGCGTCCTGCCCCAAAATAACTGGAGAAATGTCGTTAACCGACATTTCTCCAATTATCAAGGGAATCGCTAACAAGCATAGCGATAAGAAAAGTAGCGCTAACCTTGGTTAACGCTACTTTCCTAACGCATGCTTTTAGTTCGACTTAGCCATGATATCCAATGGAAGGTGGATATCATGGTTAAGTATGCCCAGCCCTATCCACAAGCTACCACCAAATATTGTAGCGATTATCGCTGGATTTCCAGCGATAATCGGACATTTGGCAGCTTACGCCAGGAATTTTATCGAGTCTGAGATAAGCGCTGCTAATAGCACGCTATCTCTGCGATAAAATTCATCGATAGCCGGCGATAAAATATCCTAGCGCTTAGTGCGCTTAGCGATATTTATCGCCGGATGTTGATAATATGCCCCACAGTTTCCGTGGTGATCTTAAGAAAAAAAGGGTCACCGTAGTCGTGTTTTCTTTCTACCATGACTGGACTTGCACGAGTGAGCAGAGACATGACGAGAATGGGCGCTGCAGAGGCTGAGCATATTAAGAAAATATGGGGCATATTATCAAGGGTTTTATCGCCGCTTTAGCGGCACTTTTTGCCGCTAAAGCGGCGATAATTTTATCGCCCTATCAGTCGCTAACAGGCATTAGCGACAGCTTTCATGCGTTAGCGGTCGGAGTTTACCATCGCTTGCATGCCAGCGATAAATATCGCTAATGACATGCAAGGTAGGCGTTCCTCACTAATAGCGACTGAAAACAGTCGCTAACACAACTAACCCCTATTAACAAGGCAGGCGAAGCGATCAAAATAAATCGCGCTAAGCGCGTTTATCGCTAGATTTTAACACCTGCTACTGAGTATGACTTACCTGTTTAAAGTATAGGAGGTGGATTGTCAGGCTAAATCCATCTCAGTATCATGCAGAATATCGCTGCTTTTCCAGCGATATTCTCACATATTTAGCCGCTTATCGCTGGAAATTTTATCGCTATGGAGATAAACCTTGTTAATAGGGTGTTATCTCAGCGATATTTTCCAGCGATAGGCGGCGTAAAACACCACAGCTGAGCGCGGTTAGCGATAAATATCGCTATTCTTTGATAATATGCCCCTATATTTTTAAAGGAACGCTTTTGGTATTGGGGGTAAAAACAAGAGCATTTAACTTTTTGTCATTTAGAAAAATGTTTACAGTGGAAGGAAACGTATGCAAATGGAGGGACAGAAAAAGGGTAAGAAGAGAAATAAGAGTTTATAGACAAGGGCAAGGGCCTGGAGGAAAGAAGGATTCTTGGGGTAAGCATTCTCCCGTGTAAGCAAAAAGAAATACAAGAAAGCTCAGATGGTGAAGAAAAAGATGGAGCGCTAGAAAGGCAGGATAGGGGATAAGGGCAGTAAAAAAGAACATATGTGCAGTGGTTCCACAAAAACCGGGTGGAATAAAATCCAGAAGAAAGGGTCATTAAAAGAGGCATCTATTACTTGAAAATCATTTGTCAGGTACAGTTTGTCAGCATTAAGAATGTCATTCAAAATTAACATTTATACAAATATGCTTTGTCAGGACCATTTGCCTTGTCGAGGCTAGTTCCTGTCTGATGTGGCGTGGGGGGCAAAAGAAAAATGGACTGGAGTCAGTCCCAGAGGAATTACCCGTGCCTGAGATTAATTCAAACATTCCACCCATCACTTTTTTGTGTACCTCAGTGCCATGCCTCAATACATGACCAGCACACCTGACTGAAGAAGCCCAAATAGGCTGAACCCGGTCCTGGATTTCTTGTGTTGGTGTTCAGAGGGAGCCTGGCCTAGCAGGTCAGGGTGGACTGCTCCTATTCGAGCAGAAGCAAGACTGATTTGTGTGTGGCTGGTTCCTCCCTGTGGTGGTATGGTGGACAAAATAATGATGGACTGGAATGTGGCCCATGGTAATTTCTAGTTGCTGAGACTAATTCAAGCATTCCACCCAAACGCTTTTTTGTGTACTTCTTGCCACGAGGATTTGTCATGATAGTTTTCATCCGGTTTGGTGTCCATTTAGATTGGACATTCAATGAACACTCTTTGAATGGTAACTGTGTGGATAATCACAAACATTTCAAATGCCTTTCTCAAATGCAAGAGCTCTTCTAACCTTACACCTAAATGATTGAGCTGCATGTGGAGTAGAAAAGTACATAGAAATCCCAGATTTTTATAGGGAAGGCAAAAGTAGAACGAATTCTTAAGGGAATGTTATTACATTAGTAGAAAAGAATCAAATAAATGTTTTTGATGAAATAATACCTATTCACTGTGTCTATGCATGTAGACTTTTTAGAATGCAGGTACCCCAAACATGTAGGGCTATGAAAAACAGATGAACAACCAAAATGTATGTTAATTCCAAACTTACATCATACATTCCAAAACATGTTGGTAACCAGCGCATACTTCCATGACTTTCCTGACAACATTCTACAACCATATATTTACAATTTGCTTGAAGACGTGGGCCCTAGTCATAGTCACTAAAAAAATAACGTATTGGATGTTATGGTTAAGCACTAAAATCAGTAACCTAGCAATATTATAAAAAACAGGAAGATTCACTTTAAAAAAAAAATCAAGGGAACTTATGGTTAAGATCCGAAAAATGAAAACAAATAGCTATAATTAATCCAATGCACTGCTTAGGATATCACAAATGATTTAAAAATTACCAATTGATTTCATGACTGGTGACATCACATACGATGTGACCAGGAACACTACACATAAATTCACAAAGGTCACATTATAGGTGACATGATAAGGGTGTACAACACTAATCGTTTCAAGGCGTTCTTACTACAGGGAACCAAGTCTACCATGACATTGGTATAACCATTATTGGACTTGGCCCTCCTTGAGGGTCATCCCTAACTTTTTGCCTTCACCCTCCTGTTTTTGGAACTCGTTTTGTTGACTTTGGGAGGAGCTGGTTTGGCAGTTCGGGCTGGACTGTTCCCATTGTAGCAGAATCAAGACTGATTTGCATATAGCTTGGTCCAAACTGAGATGGCATGGTGTGCAAAATAATGATGGACTGACGGCCCGAGTAATTATCAGAGGCAGAGATTAATTCAAGCATTCCATCCATTACTTTTTGTATACTTTAGTATGTCGCACTAAGGGGCCGATTACAATGCCGTAGAAAATGGCTCCGACTCTCGGTCGGAGCCGTTCCTACGGCATCGTAATCAGCAGTTTGGATTCATTTCCGACTGACCCATTTGGATGGAGTCGGTCGGAAATTAATCCAAACTCAATTTACAAATGGCTTCCGACAGGCTCGGAGAGCCCGTTTGTCATTCGGAAAGCCTCCTGTAATCTCAAGGGCGGCTCTTTCCGCCCGAGGGATTACAATGTCGGATTCCAACAGCCTTTCTGTGCTGGACTTTCCAACACAGAAAGGCTGTTGGAAGTTGACTTTGGGGGCCCCCAGTAGGGCCCATATGGGTGCAAGGCCTCTGGATGGCAGTCGAGGGGGCACCTATGGTGCCCCCCTGTTGATCCCTGCACCCCGTGGCAGGCACATCAAGGTGCCCGCCACTGGGTGCAGGGATGAACTGCACTTCTTCTCTTTACAATGAGAGCATGCATTCCGGTCAGAATGCATGCTCCCATTGTAAAGAATAGGACTGCGACCGAACAGTGTTCGGTCGCATCCTAATTGCTGGGTTGGGACCGCCGACAGGAGGTATGTCGGTCCCAGTACCTAATCGATGTCCGACAGACTCAGGTCCGTCCGACATCGAAATCGGCCTCTAAGTGGGATCGGTATGCCCAGACATTGGTCTTGTGCGCACTGTGTCACTGGAACTAAGCAATACTCGGCTGATGAGCCCATAACAAGGGCAAAACCGGTCGTGAGTTCCGGTTCAGGGAGGACTTGGCCTGGCAGTTAAGGCTGCGCTGTTCCCATTGGAGCAAGGCCAAGACTGATTTGCATATAGCTGGATCCAAACTGAGGTGATATGGTGTGCAAAATAACAATGGACTGGGATGCGGCCCAAGTAATTATCAGTGGCTGAGATTAATTCAAGCATTCTATCCATCACTTTTTGTATACTTTATTATGTCGCCCTAAGTAGGTCCCAGGCACACTGTGTCACTAGAGGCAAGCTATACCTGACAGATGAGCCCATAACTAGTAAGAATCCGGTCCTGGGTGCTTGTGTTCTGGTTCAAGGAGAACCTGGGCTTGGCAGTTTTGGCTGGACTGTTCCAGTGAGGGACAGGGTCAAGACTGGTTTACATATAGCTGGGTCCAAACTGAGGTGGCATGGTGTGCAAAATAACGATGGGCTGAGCTGCAGCTCCAAGTAATTATCAGTGGCTGAAATTAATTCAAGCACTCCATCCATCACTTTTTGCATACTTAAATATGTCACCTTAAATGGGATGGGCATGCCCAGACGTGGGTCCCGTGTACACTGTGTCATTGAAACCAAGCTATACCTGGCTGATAAGGCCATTACTAGGGCAAAACCGGTCCTGGGTTGGTTGTTTTCCAGTTCTGGGGGGACATGGCTTGGCAGTTCGGGCTGGACTGTTCTCATTGGAGCAGGTTCAAGACTGATTTACATATAGCTTGGCCCAAACTGAGGTGGCATGGTGTGCAAAATAACAATGGACTGGGATGCGGCCCGAGTAATTACCAGCGGGTGAGATTAATTCAAGCATTCCACCCCACTTTTTGTATACTTTGCGAAAGTTGGCATTTTCCAGCCCAATTCGATGCCTGCAGACTGTTCCTGGGTCACAGGACTGGGTGTATCTGGGCTTTGTTTATTCCTCCCAGACAGCCACACAATAGAGGGATTGGGTTTGCCTGTATTGGCCATCAACTGGCATAATGCGGGCGGAATTACACACAGCCCGACTTACAACTGAATAGGTTGTGCCCTGCCTTAACACAAAGTACTTGTCACCACTACATTATTCATGCAGCCAGCTTGGAGCCAGGGGAGGGAAGGCAGGAAGCTTCAAGAACTTCAAAGGGAATTCTCTAGAAACTTCTCCCACTTCAAAGAAGACATCAGGTATAAAAATAACCCTTCAGACCTACTCTTCAGTACACCTCTGGACATGTGGAAGACTCTGAAGAACTGCTATGATGCTCTGCAATAAGGACTGCTACTCTGTTGCCTTGCTGCCCTGCTTCCCTGATACCTGAGTGAAAGGACTGGACCTGCATCTTGAACCCAAGACCAGCAGAGTCACTCAAAGGGCTAGTTGGATGGTCTCCCAATCAAAGCCTCAGGGACAGAAACGGCTCCAACCACCTTGAACCCACACCTGTATTCTGTTTGCACTGAGTACCCCCCAAGTGGTGCTACCCCAGTCCTGGACCATTGGAATTGGGTCTGAAGGTGCTCTGTCAGCCCAGCTGTGGTCCTGTGAAGCAGAACCGACGCAGTGTGATGCATCTCATCTCAGCTCACAGTCTCCTTGGAACCATTGCTGTGTGATGCATCCTTGACACAGGCCATCGTAAGCCCTTCGTCAACGTCATCCTCGATGATGATGCAGGAATTCGCATCTCAATCACGCAGCTCTACGGAACTGGTGGTGCGTGACACATCTTCAACACAGGACTTCACATCACAAGCCCCTCGTCAACTACATCCTCAATGACAATGCAGGACTCCGCATTGCTGCCCCACAGCTTCTCGGAACTGCAGATGCACTACACATCCTTGATGCAGAAACTCTCAATGGTCTGCAAACCAGGATTTGAGATACCTTTGTTCAGCGGGCCTAACCTGGTCCCTGTAGCTGGCTTGAACTTGTGAATTTGTTCTGGTCCTGCACGACCAGATAACTGCAGTTAGCATTTTGTGCATTTAAGCACTATTTTTACTCAAAATTTGAAATTTCATATCTCCGGTTCTACTGATTGGCTTTTTGCCATTTTAGTCTCAAATGATTTATCGAAATATACTCTATCTTTTATAAGTTGGTGTGAGATTTTTCTTTTGGTGTATTTTCACTTTATTACTGTTTGAAGTGCTACATAAATACTTTACACATTGCTTCTAAGTTAAGCCTAACTGCTTTTGTGCCAGGCTACCAGAGGGTTGATCACAGGTTAATTTGGGGTTTGCTTGTGTCTCACCCTCCTCCACCACTAACCCAATTTTCACCATTGGTGAGATTAGGACTTGTGTTTGTGCAGTGCCATACAGTAATTTTGTGTTACACTAAAAATCCCAGATAAATATTTTGATAGCAATTCAAGACTTTTTTACATTTTCCTTTTTTCTCTCAATTGGTAATTTTTCCAAAATAAATTCCCACCTCACCTTCATAAACCTCTTTTGTTGTTTCACCTGCCATACCTTGCCAGAATGGAAATGGATCTCAACTGCCTATCATACTACAACAGGAGGGAGCTAAAGGAGTTCTGCAAGGAGAGGAGACTTCCAGCCCAAAGCAACACCAAAAAGCTGATCTCCAAAAGGCACCGACGGACTGGGCAAAAGTCCACCAGTTATTAGTTACAGCAACAGACGGGGATGATGATGTGGAAAGGCAGGGAGAGGACCTGGAGATCAGTCCTGAGATGCAGCATTCAGCAGAAGGGTGTTAGAAATGGGGGTCTCTAGTTGGCAGAGGTAGGTACCTTTGTCCAAATAGGGACCCTTGCTTCTAGTCAGGGTAAGGGGGATACACTTCTAAAATAACCCCTGCTCACCCCCTTGGTAGCTTGGGATGAGCAGACAGGCTTATCTCAGAGGCAGTGTGTAAAGCATTTGTGAACACATACCGTAATACAGTGAAAACACTACAAATGGACACCACACCAGTTTAGAAAAATAAGTAATCTTTATCTAAAGCAAAACAAGACCAAACGACAAAAATCAACAATACAGTAATAAAAATATGACTTTCAGATGGTAGAAATAGTTCAGTTCAAAGCAAATTGCATATGCAACACTTTTCACACAAAGTACCTGGGCTGCGTCACGCAAACAAACAAAACGGGCCGCAGGGAAGGTGATGCGTCGGTTCCTTGCTCCGCGGGAGGTGATGCGTCGGTTCCTTACTGCTGCACAAGGGAGGTGATGCGTCGGTTCCTTACCGGAGAGGAAGTGATGCGTCGGTTTCTTACTGCGTGGGGTGGAGATGCATTGGTTTCTTACTGCGTCCCCCAATAATGCGACAAACTTGGCGCCTCGATGCGATGCGACAATCAGGGACGATGCGTGGATTCTTCCAGCTCCCAGCGGAAAACAGTCTCTAGAGGTCCAAAACAACAGCAGGCACCTCTTTGCAGGTCAGAACTCCCAGCAAGGAAGTTCAGGGGAGCTGGTGGTGAAGTCTTTGTGTCCCTGAGACTTCAGAACAGGAGGCAAGCTCAGTTTCAAGCCCTTGGAGATCTTCCTCAAGCAGGGGACCCAGCAAACAGCAAAGTCCTTTTCTCCTTTCCTTGGCAGCAAGTAGCCACTGCAGGCCAACCCCAGACAGCAAACAGCACAGGGGCAGTATTCCTCCTCAGCTTCTCCGGCTCTTCTCCTTGGCAAAGGTTCCTCCTGATTTCCCAGAAGTGATCTAAAAGTCTGGGGTCTGGGCCATATACCCAAACATCCTTTGTTCTCTGAAGGCAGAGAGTGTCTGTACCCAGCCAAAACCAGTTCTGTGGGGCATTTTGCAAGTGCACAACAACCTCCATTGTCAGTGTGAGCCCTGGCTCCAGACACACCACGGGGGGGCGGAGCCGTCATTGTGGAAGGCATGCACAGCCCTATTCAGGTGCAGGTGCTGCTCCTCCCACCACTTCAAATGCAGACCAGGCCTATTCAGCCCAGCCCTGACTCATCAGGCTCTCTGGAGCCACTGTTCCACCCCAGCCCCTGACACTCCAAAGCCAGACATGCAATACACAAACCTAGCAGAGGCATACTGGATGGCTACAAGAAAATACCTACTTTCTAAAAGTGGTATTTTCAAACACAGAATGTAAAAATCACCCTCACTAAAAGATGCATTGTAACATTCTGAGTTCAGGCATATCAAACTTTATTTTCCTACCTTGTTCCCAGTGGTAGTTATGTTTATAAGATGTTATAAACAAACTCCCCATTCTATCCTATGGGAGCAGGTAGTCTTGCAATAGTGAAAAACGAAATTGGCAGTATTTCACTATCAGGACATGCCACACACATCAGGGCATGTCCTACCTTTCACATACAATGCACTGTGCCCACAGGGGTACCTTGGGCCTACCTTAGGGGTGACTAATATGTAGAAAAGGTAAGTTGACATGGCAGTACTAGACTGCACACAGGCTCTGCAATGGCAGGCCAGAGTTACATTTTACAGGCTGCTTCTGTGGGTGGCACAATCAGTGCTGCAAGCCCACTAGCAGCATTTGATTTACAGGCCCTGGGCACACACAGTGCACTGTACTAGGGTCTGACTAGTAAATCAAATAGCCAATCATGGAAACACCAATCAATAACAACAATTTACAGGGAGAGCATATGCACTTTAGCACTGATCAGCAGTGGTAAAGTGCACAGAGTCATAAAACCACCAACAACAGGTCAGAAAAAAATACAGGAAGAAGGCAAAAAGTCCTGGGATGACCCTGCAAAAAGGGCCAAGTCCAACAAAGGGATAACTTGTCTCCAGAATTGGAGCTGCCTGTCGAAGTGGAGAGCAGTGTACCTTCCTAAGGTCTCTCCCGAGAGGAGCTGGTTTAAAGTCTTTGAGGTTGCTCTGGAGATGAATTGAGGCCAGTCTCTGGAGGCACATACCTAGTGAAGGGAGGGACGCCCTACGGGGCCTAGAGAAGGGGGACAGGGTGAGGTATCCCCCATGAAGAATACCCTTGTCAGAGAGTATGGCCTTACCCCAGAAAAGTACAGGCAGAAGTTTAGGAACAGCCAGAAGCTGCACCATAGGTCCTGGGTGGATTGTGTAGATTCATTTTGCAAGGCACTGAAAGGTTGGGTGAAGGGCAATGAAATGAAAGATTGCCAGAGGCTGTACAATTTGGTGGCAAGAGAGCACATGGCCAGTCTTTATTTTGCAGAACTGCGGCAACACCTGATTGATAGCAAGCTCACTGAACCCAGGGGGCTCGCTAAGGAAGTGGACCTCTGGCTCAGCACCAGGGTCCACAAGAAGGTACCTGGGAGTGACACAAAGAAGGGCCGTTCACGTTTTCATGTTCCCCCCAGCAGAGTGAGGGGTGTTAAAAGTGACCCGACAAGTCCCAAAGTAAGGTGAGGGTTCCCAAGCCATTTCTGAGAAACAGGGGAGAGGTTTTGATGGGTAGTGGCCCAGAGCGCCCCATTTTCAACCTGGCTGTTTTAAGTGTTCATAACTAGGACACAAGCAGGGGGACTCTGTCCTTAGAAACTACCCCCTGGTGGTGTGGGAGCTCTACCAGGGCTGCAGATGTGTCCTTAGGGGTAAGTAGTCCCCTGGGGCAGGTCATTGACCATGCCATGATCTCCCTTATCTGGTGGGTATATTCAGAGTGTGAACTGGTGATCCCTGAGGGTGGGACAAACATTTTGAAGACTTGTGTTCTTTGTCATTTCATTACAAACTTTTCTGTGGGGCATCAACTTTTAATTGTCCATCTTGCTGTATACCTTAAATGTAAAAATATCTGTTTTGGAGGGCAGAGTTTTAAGTAGCATCTTTAGTGATATTTACCTCATTGTCACATCAGATGTGATGCCACCAGTAATGTCACTGAGTAAGTTATATGCAATGCCATCTGTGGCATCATATGATATGCCATGAGCAGTGCGTTTGGTAATTTATGGATGTGTAGTTCACCACAGCTGGTGAAATTCCATGGTTTTTAGTGGGGGTAGGTAGAACTAGCGGAGTTTCAGAAAAACTCTGCGGGATTCTGAGGAATTCCGCCAATGGGCAGAAAATATGCTGCTTGTGCTGCAATTTAGGGATGGTAGCGCGAGCAGCACTGAAAATCAGCACAAACGGCACCAAGCATAGCGCAAGAGCACACAACCATTCGAGTTGATTTTGCTGCTGCTTGAGTAAAAAATGTACTCAAGTGGCAGTAAATTTAATTGAATGGCAGCCCTCTGACTGTGACTGCAGCCCAGCAACCTCCCACGTAAGGAAATCGCACCAGGGGATGCCAAATATCGCTCGCAAATCTGCATATTCTGGAGCCTTGTGGAAGAAAACATCTGCCACATGGCAATTGGTGGATTGTGGCCAGAACTCTGTGTTAAAGAGTGATTCCAAGTAGCCAAAAGTCCACTAATTCCGCAGGTGAAACGGAGCATTCCACCCACCCCTAGTTTTTAGGTTGTGGCCCTTTAATTTAATTTACCTTCAACTGATATTTTTCTGCATATTTTTTATATTATTTTAGGTTATTGATACTAGTGCTTAAACACAATGTCCTTTGATGCTAATTTTGTTAGTCAATATGCATTTCATTTGACCATAATCCCTTCTCCAGAGCATGAAAAAGGCAGTGCTCAGAACCTGCAGACTCTGAGGAATCTGGTGTGAATGAACAGGGCACCCGCAGAGGTGTCCCCTGACCCCCTTTTTGGTGGGGTGCACCACCTACACTTCATGGCTAAATTATTTTCTTTTTCTTAAAGAGATTCAGAAGCCAGCACAGCTGTTTCACGAAACATAAAACCTAAGATGGGCAATGTAGAAAAACACTCCTCTGTAAATCAGATTGCAACTGTCCTTAACCAATCAGAAATTATTTTTTATTCAAATATTGAAACTTAACCCAATTTGAGAATCAAACTGTCAACATAGTGCTCTGTTGTCTACTCTTAATAATTCAAAATGGTCTTGTAATTTTGCACCAAACAGCAAAAAATTCAAGTGGGACTAAACACTACCTTCCTGTCAGTTAGTGAAAATCTGTCAAGTAGTTTTTGCAGAGCACCAAAGTTAAATCTTATTTGCAAGCCCCTTCATAACTTTGGCTAAAGAAATTGTACAGCGGTCAAAGGTTTCTTTCTAGACACATTTGTGTAAATTTTAGTGGGAAAGGCACTAGTATCACTTTAGTATAGAACATGTTTAGTCTGATATGTTATATTACAGAGATAGTTTAGATGTAAAACTGTGAGCATTGCATTTTTCACAAACATCGTTAGTATTGGATTTTTTTAAAAGGACACTAAATTACACGTTTGATGATTTATATAATGTTCCTTATTTAGTTTTTATTTAATGTATATGTTTTTAAAACATATTTCTTATAACATAAAATAAAAAGGGTTTACTGTTATTTTTACATTTCTTATACTTTTTTTAAATACAAAACTTGTTATATATTTTCTTAATATTGTTTCACATATTGGTATTTTTCTACATTTTTGTAAACATGGTGCAATTATTTTAAACTATTATATACATTTATTATACACACATTTTTTATAACAGGTTTTAAATACTTTTTAAGTATATTATAAATAGTACTATATGATAATATTTATACTATATTGTTTATTGTTTTTGTAGTTCTATTTACATGAAACTTTATATAAATATGTATATTTTTTATACATTTTGTAACAATTTTTGGTTGAAGTCCCACTGTTTTCTATAGGGAGATAGTCTTTTTTTGTTTACATTTAGCAGTCATTTTTTTTTTTACAACTAAGGGGCTTATTAAGATGTTGGGCAGACTTGCGTCTGCCCAACACCGTCGCGGATACGTGTCTGATCGACCTATGGTCGGCGGTCCTGACCGCTTAATTTTGATGCGACCGCACATTATGTGGTCACAAGCTCCCTTTTTTGTATGGGAGCTTGTGCTGCAGCTGGAAACCGGCCACAGCACAAGCTCCCATACAGAAAAGGGAGTTTGTGTTCATGCTTGCACCGCGTGGCAGGCACCTCATGGTGCCTGACACAAGGTGCAGGGATCAACAGGGGAATGCAATAGGTGACCCCTGGGCCCCTAACTGGAGGCCTCTGGCTGAAGGGGGCCCTGCTGGGGGTCCCCAAAGTCACTTTCCGACAGAGTTTCCATGTTGGAAAGCCCGGCATAAAAACCCTGCCGGAAACCGACATCGTAATCCGGACTGCGTAAAACGCTGTCCATATGGATCACGTGACGGTTCCGACTGGCAGACGGGCTCTTTGAGCCCGTCGGAAGCCAGATGGAATGTCAGGCCGGTTTCAAAACCGACAGCCTCCATTGTAATGAGGCTGTCGGAATTGAAACCGAAAATCTCGGTCAGAAAACCTCCGACCTAAGGTCGAAGGCTTTCCGACCGAGATTGTAATCCACCCCTAAGTGTACTTTTGTAGTCTATTCCTGTCATTTTGTGCCAGATTTGATGACAGCGATTCGCAGTGACTGCTGCTGATCATTGGATAAAATAAGACCTTTTTAACAAAAAATTTCTATAGGGTTTTGGGGGTAGCGAAGATGTGGATGGATTTAGGTAATGTTAATTACGGTGTTAGTTGTTATTTAGAGGGTTATTTTGTTGTAGGTTATGTTCTCTTCTAAGTAGTGCCTACTTACTGTTTGGTACAACACTTGCGTTAGAAATTGTCATGTTATACTTTGTGTTTATTATAGTTTTAATGTTATATCTATGTTGTATTTGAAAATTTTATTTTGTGAGGGTGGGGATTGTATGTTTTTGTTTACAGGTTTATGGATCAGAAGTCATCCTGTTGACCTGTGCTTTTTTTTTTTTACTAATTTCGTTTTGAGTAATCCAATATTATTATTTCTAATTTCCTTTGATTTTTTGGGGCCTCCTAAAGTGGTATGTCTTTTTTGTTTTTGTGGGTTTTTATGGATCCTTATGACTTTAGTTTACTTAAATGGATTTACCCTAGATTTTCTTATTTTTGCATTTTTCTGGGGAATTTGGACTTTATTTTTACCTTTATAATGCATTGTATTTTGACAACATGTGCATGGATGTAGATCTACATTCCATTTGTTTGATTACTTATTTTAGGTTTATTTGATTGCCCGTTTCTTACTTGATGGTAGGTTCGTGTTTTTTGCAGGGCTTCTGTGAATATGTAAAGTTTAGGTTGGGTTCTCCCGAGGGTGGCTTGGAGGCATTGTGCCATCCTTCTACTGCATTGTTGGTTGTGGCTTCTTTAGCCATGGTGCTGTCATAGACTTTCCACCATTGTTTTTGGAATTTGGGTTGACGTCTGTGTCCAGAGCGACCAACCATAGTGCCTTCAAAGTAGTCCATTATGGGACTTAGTTTGTGTTTGTTTAGTTGGTAAAATGGGCTTTCTATAAGTAAATTGTAATGGTTAGCTACCTTTGTTACAGAGATACATGCATGTGCAATTCTTTTTTTATTTCAAAGGCAAGCTGGCTGTTTGTTGCATGTTCTACATTAAGTGCAGATTGTTGGGGATGTCTCCAAATGCTTTGAATAAAATGATAGTAACATCCTAGTATGGCTGTATGTGGGCATAGTTGAAGTATTGTTTGTTTCATGGATTGTTCAAAGTTGATTATTATTTTATGTGAGGAGTAGTTGTTTGTTTTAATTTTAGGGCCTTATTACGTGTTTGGCGGCCCTCCTGGAGCACCACCACCACTGCACTGGCAGGAGGACCGCTAAACCTGCGGTGCGCCTGCCTACCGGATTCTCAGTTGAATCCCGGGTCGGTGGACGGTGTTGCGGTGATCTCATGGCAGCAGCTGTGTTAGGCTCATAGGAGTGCCGTGACAGCATCTGCAACATGTGATCCTGGATCCTGGCAGAGGCAGCCATCCTGTGGCGGTCCGACCTCCATACTCGAAATACGGCGAGCGAACCCGCAATGGTGGCAGTGGTCAGACCGCCACCACGATTACGGCGGTCCTGGGACCATACTCGGAATAAGGTCCTTAATGTGGTTTGTTAGTGCTACTTTGCTTAATAGATAGCAAGGCATCGATGAGGGGTATATTAGTGTTTTGATATTCACCATATACGGTGTATATCTGAGTGAATAGTCTAGGGCCCATTTTGAATGTTCCATCCATCATCCATGTTTCACATTGGCTTAGTCTTAATAAATTATCTAATGTAGCAAATATAATAGTTTTCTGTTATTATTAAGGTTGTCAAGTAGGAGGAAGGGATCTTAATTATGTATGGTGGGGAAGTGGTCAGGAACTTGTATGTCTTCGTGTCTTCTAGGGCAAACAGGAGTATCACTGGTGTCTTTCTTAGTTTGTCCTATTAAGTAGTTTAAAAGAGTATAGCTGATAGCCACCCTGTGTTCAGGTACTTTAGAAAGTATATATTTTAGAATTGCAGTAGTGGGCTCTTGAGTACTAGTGATTGCCTCTTTTGAATCTTGAAGTGAACTACATGTCTTAATTCAATTTCGGTAACATTTGGGGGGGTAGTTGTGTTCTCTCATTTTTATAACAACATAATTTTTTGTAGTAGTCCTCTCATAACAACTATTAGAATAGTATTTTGTACATTTCTAATTAACATTCTCTGGGCTTCTGCTTTCTTGGCTGTAAGTGTAGCCCATGTGCAAGGGTGTGATGTGAAATATCTTGCTCTTTCTGTCATTCTGTCTGAAATTAGTCTAATAATATAGTTAAATAATTTGTAGCAGTTTTACTTTTGCTTTGCTAATGTACGTAAAATATTACAAGAATCGTTTTGCATTTTATACTTATAAGTGTGTGTTAATTATAATTGCAGGTCTTTTTTTCAGTTTTTCGTAGAAGCTGTATCAACGTGGTTTGTTTTCTGTTGGGGGAGAAGTTACATTAGTTATATTTTAAACATTTTTTTGGGGTAGTTTGTAGGGGTTGAAGGCTTTTAGTTTTATTTTTTACCTTTAAGGTTTAGCTGAAGCTTAGAAGTGCTTTGATTTTACTTGCCTATTGTTTGATTGTTGAATTTTATTGGTGGTTTTGTAAGTTGTCAATTGTGTTGTACTTTTCCTTTAGTGCCTTAAGTTTGGTAAATGCATACAAATAGAGAGTTTGGTTAGTTATTGACTTTAACTTTTTTATTGGCAGCTTGCTTTACAGTGCTTTTTATTAATTAGTGTTCGTGTAGTTTGAATTGCTTTTATCAATTATTAACTTTTATTGTCACAGCTAATTTGTGTTTTTGTTTTAATGTTTAATAAATATTTGTTTTTTGTGTTATTCTGAATACTTTTGAATGACTTTTGTTTAATTCTATTTATGAATTTTTAATTTTTACGTTACATTGCCTAAGCATTTATTATTTGCTAATTATTTTTGTATTGTAATGTACTTTAATTTTATTTTATGCATTTGAAGGTGGTTATTTTAGTGTTATATTTAAATAATGAAGTTAGATGATTTATTAATTATGTCAAGTTTAACTTTAATTGTTGTTTAATGTAAAATAGAGTTATAGTATTTTTTTGTAATATTTTGGTTTACTTTTTGCGATATTAGTATAGTCAATGTATTTTGATATTTCTGACATTTTATATTGTAATTTAAAGATTACTATCTTTTTCTTCCAATATTTTTGCCTTGATATTAGTAAAAATACATATTTTTAACAGCAATATTTTGGTCATTGATGAAGGTGGCAGTATTTTTGTAACCAATTTTGTTTTTTGCAATTCGATATTGTTTGTAATTATGTTATGTCATTGATCCATTAAATTGAAGTGGAAAGAGAGCTGTGTTTCTGTATTTTATAACAACCATTATTTTGTGACCTTTATGCACTTATAGCTTCACTTTCGTAAAGTGTTTTCTGTTACTGTTTTTGGTTTCGATCCTATTTACTTGGCCTCTGCACAAAATATCCACAGGGCAAAGGGTGCAGAATGTTTCTTTTGCTCAAACCCTACTCTCAGAGTTGTCATCCTCACCTTAAAATCCTTGAGGACCCCACAATTCCTCAGCATGATGAACCTCGGTGTTCATATACACACTAGATACTACATTCCTGATTAGGGAAAAAGAGAAGGGGATTGCCTTCCTTTTGTGCAGGAGTGAGTGGTAGCTGTGGTACTCACATGATACATTGCCTTCCATAAATAACTACCAAGGGATTGAAAGCACAGTTTGAAAGAGACTACACCAGGTCCCTCTGCCAATAAATAGACATATTTTCAACATAAAGGTGGTGTAGCTCCTCTTCAACTACAAAGCCTGGATCCAACTGTGCTAAATAGTATGTTTATTATCATTATTATCATATGTCTTAATCAATCTGGTGTAAGATAATCAAGAGGATGTAAAAACTTTACCCACTTATGTGGCTTGCTTCATCAAAAGGTCTTCTTTTTTGTCACTGCGTCATCAAAACTCAATATAGTGTCCTCAAAAAGTGCAGTCCATGTGTTGTGTACATGGTGGGTGAAGGAGGCTATTATTTTGCCAGATAGATGTCACAGTCTAGAGAGAGCCCCTGTCAGCCTTGCTAATGCTGTCACTTCCACTTGAAAGGTAATGCATTACAGTCAACCCTTATAAAATTAACTTGTGTAGAAATGGTGTTGCAGAAATCTGTATTAAAAATGCCTACGTGTAAGGTAATGTGATTTAATAGGATCACCTTTTCACAGTGTTAAAATTGAGGCAACTGGGAATCAAGCACATTTGATATGACAGATCATCCCCAGGGATGCATATTAAATGCTTGGGGAGCCTTGCGGCTACCCGAGCCAGGAGGACCACAACCTCCCCAGGGCTTAAAATAAAATACTTAGGGGAGCTGCGTGGACCACCCCCACCCCAAGTCCCAGGGACCATCACCTTCCCAGGGCTAACTCAAATATGGAGGGGGGATCCAAAGACTCCCCTGCATTCAGGGGACCACTGGGAGGTTGACCACCACCTCCCTGGGGCAGGACCGTGAAAGTGAAAGGACAGGGGCCGCCACGATTCTGGCAATTGATTGAGACCAGAGGACCATCTTTTTTGTTTACTATTGACACGTGATGCACATGTTTTGATTAAAATGGCTCCGTGATAAAGTTGAAACTGACATCGAAAAAGGCTGAACGCCGAAACACGTCGTCAGTGCAGGAGGCTTGCACATTAAAAAGCATTTTACTTTCAAGATTCCATGAGTGCGCCCATTCTTGGCTGATCTGGAATATATCACCATTATGGATGTGTGTGTAGCAGTTCACCACCGCTGGGGCAGCACCCAGGACGTGTGGAGCAGCGGCAGTGACTTGTGGTTTCTGGATATGTTTGTGGCCGCCAGCCCCGTTGCTGCAGCAATGATGCTCGCTTGAGGATCATCGGTGTATTGAAAATATTACCACGACACAGGGCAGTGTAAAGCCTGCCACTGATTGGGAACTCTCGAAGGACTCTGGGTCGGAGGACACGGAACTCCGGCGGTGAACCATCGGTGAGTGAGCTTGTATTCACTGCTGTTCATTAGTTATTCTTAATCAGCAACAGTCCCGAAGTACTTTAACGATCTTGTGCAAGCCTCCCATGAATACGTGTTCCAGTTAACATGTCAACTGTCACTGAACATGAAGAAGCGGCCACAGACATCTTTAGGCAAGGAGCTGATAGAGGAAAGACTAATCAGAAAGGGACTAATGTCACCACCAGCATGCAAAGTAATCTGAAAATCCTATATCAGACCCTCGAAAAAACCTATGAGAAAGAGATACGAAAGTGGTGGGAGGTCACGTCACTACAGAAGTACCTGGACTGTGAACAAATTCCAAGGGGTCTCCGTATATTCACAGTTCCATCATATGAGAACCCTGATCCACAACTGTTGAAGGACTGGTCAGAGCATACCACGGAGTCAGCCAAAGGTAAGGTAAGGATTTTAATTAAATACGCCTGGAGCGATAGAGACAAATTGTTGGAAGAAATTAGGAAACTCGAGGAGATGATCAATAAAGACAAAGACACCAAACAAAACGAAGAACTGAAGAACATCATGATGAAACGTCTAAAGGAATATGAAACTGTGATTAGACGACGCAAACAAACGAAATTTCAAAGGAATGAGCAAGATTACATGACAGGCCGAATTCTCACCTTTTCCCGGAAGTATGATGCCCCCAGGAAGAAGTTGGTCCAACAAAGCGTTGCTACTCCCTCAAATAGGGAGACATTGGAGTCAGAGCAGTCGACCACAACCGATGAAAGAGCCAACACTGGGGGGCAGAATTATTTTCGGGAGTACAAGCTGATCAGGGAAACCAGACAAAGACCAGCACATAGATTTCTTTAAATATATTTGTAAATTGAAATTACAGAAAATTCACTTGCTATATCCCAAGAAGACACAAGGTGATGGAGTTGACACACCGCATAATATGGATCTTCTTAGTGGTCATGACCTCAAAACATTAATGATACTACAATCTCTTGATTCCACCAGTGAGTGCAGTGGACCAGGGGACATGGAGGATGTGGATGCATGCTTAGTAGAAGCAGGCATTACCCAGACTGGTGGAAGAAGTAAACTCAAAAGCAAATCAAGAATAATTCCACAAACCCCCCACAATGCCATCGATGTTTTCAGTGAAGCAATTATCATAGATTTGAAGAGCCTGGCAAATAAAGAGAACGCCAGTATAATCTATCTCGGAAGCAATGGCAATCGATACAGACACTTAAGAAGGTTGACTCCCTAGTGTTCAAACCTTCGGACAAGGGGGGGAACATAGTGGTTTTTGATAAAGAACAATATCACAAGGAGGCAAAGAGACAACTCGACGATATGCAATGTTATCTGCCCATCAAAAGAGAGGAATATGCTAATTGTATCCAAACATTTCATCAATGTTTACAGAAATAGAAGGATGAGGGCATGTTAACACAAGATGAATACCTGTTTCTCTACTGTGAACATCCGGTTCTCCCTACTTTTTACCACCTTCCAAAAGTCCATAAAGACATGCAAAATCCTCCAGGAAGACCCATTGTGGCCTCCATCAAGAGCCTTCTGGAAAATACTTCTATTTACATCGACTCCTTTTTATCACCCTTCATCACGAGTTTATATACATGTATAAATCATGAACAGGGCATGATCGCAGTAGAATGGTTTCTAAACAAAAGACCATTGAAATATCAAAAACATAATAAGATGCTTTTAGACATGGTTAAATTTTGCTTAGAAAACAACATCTTCACATTCTCAGGACAATTGTACAGACAGCAACGCGGTACCGTGATGGGCACGTGCTTCGCCCCCAGCTACGTGAACTTGTTCGTGGGCTGGTGGGAGAAGCACGTGGCCTGGGGCGATAGACATGAAAAGTGGATTGACAAGGTGGCCCTATGGGCCAGATATATAGACGACCTGTTTATTGTACGGCGAGGCAGTCGGTCTTCAGCTGAAGAATATATTGCATCAATGAATACCAATGATCTAAATCTGATTTTTACAGCACATATCAGCGACACTAAGGTATGCTATTTAGATCTAGAAGTATACATAGAGGATGATAAATTGCTGACAAGATTGTATAGGAAGCCTACGGCAGGGAATTCCATTCTGCATGCAGAAAGTTACCATTCGAAAAGTCTCATCAACAATATTGCTTATGGGGAACTGTTACGCATGATACGTAACTGCACAATACAGCCCGATTATCAAAAAGCAAAGACTGAGGCTTTTAAACGATTTGAAGCTAGGGGCTACACCAGAAATTGCTTACACGAAGCTGAGGTGAGGGCAGAACGAGTGACTAGGTTGCAGCGGTTAATAGCCAAGACTGCCAGTGCCAAAGGTAAACAGGAACAAGAAGGACCAGTTAGGATGATCACTCATTATAATGAGAAGTCATCACAGCTAGTCCCAAAAGGAATTGGCACAACCTACAATCCGATAATGTCCTGAGAAGAACTATTTCCACTAGACCACAAATAACGTATAGAAGATGTAAATCCCTGAGCAATCATTTAGCGCATAGTCACTTCCGCCCAGTACCACCAAAAATAGATACAGTCACAGGCTTCTATCCTTGCACCAAATGTAAGGCCTGTAAATACAGCAAAAAAGTTACACATTACAACACCATAGAACAGGACCCCAGAACATCTCGGAGGATTAATTTATTGTTAAACTGCAACTCCGACTTTACAGTTTATTGTCTAGAATGCCCCTGCCATAAGCGTTATATTAGGAGTACGATCCATCCTGCCAGGAAATGCATATTAGAGCACATGCACGCCATCAACAAGAAAGATAGTAGTTATCCGGTGGCCCGCCACTTTGAAACTGTTCATCAAAGCAATAGAGACCTGCTAAGTTTCTTCTGCCTAGACGAGGTCCCCAAGGACGAAAGAGGGGGAGATAGAACTAGAAAATTACATATTCTAGAATCTAAATACATAATAGAACTTCAAACAAAGGCCCCCTAGGTCTCAATAATGACGAAGAATTGTGGGTCCATCTTGAGTAAAACAATCCGAAATATCAAACTAGGCGGGGGTACTTCCAGAGAATTGGGCCTTCACCCACCACTTTGACCGATTAGATGAATCTCTGAAATCTGACATCAACCATACTAGATACTATTGACAACATGTGATACTAAAGATGTAGCCTATTTTTAAGAAATGAATCATGGAATTGAAAAACAGAATCTATTTTTATGCCGCTCAATTGTTCCGCGAATCAAGTATGATGCCCATTCAGGGCGCAATTGTGTAGATATAGGAACGATTGACTGGATGTTATTGAATCGCAATTTCCCTCATGGCATAAGAAAATTGTGGATGTTAATTATGAATTTTCATTAATGTGTATGACTGCCCATTCAGGGCTCAATTGTGAAAATACATGAAGGTACCATGGAACACCATGGAATTGTCGCTAGTCATATGGTACAAGGGGATGTATGATTGACATGCATTTTGAATTGATTTAAATGATGGTAATCATCCCTCAGTGCGATTTTATAAGACTACCAGTCTTGATGTATGCGGAATTTCTTATTACATTTATTATTTGCACTTTTCATGACACACATTTATGTTTCTGAGCACATTATAAGATGGCCGCCACAATTCTGGCAATTGATTGAGACCATAGGACCATCTTTTTTGTTTACTATTGACACGTGATGCACAAGTTTTGATTGAAATGGCTCCGTGATAAGGTTGAAACTGACATCAAAAAAGGCTGAACGCCGAAACACGTCTGTCAGTGCAGGAGGCTTGCACATTAAAAAGTATTTTACTTTCAAGATTCCATGAGTGCGCCCATTCTTGGCTGATCTGGAATATATCGCCATTATGGATGTGTATATATATATATATATCACCACGAAAATCCCAGGAATGTATCCGCTACGGCAGCAGCGCAACACCACAGGCACAGACTCCAAAGGCAGAAGTATTTAACAGATGGGTTTATTCACACATCTATGTCCAAAATGACGCGTTTCGGCCGCCAGACATGCGGCCTTGATATATTTATATTTAATTATTTTCGACTTGCCTATATCTTTGGCGCCGTTCAATGAATCTTCACGAAATTTTCCCCAAAAAAAGTGTGCGGGTGATTTTTGTTGCACATGGACCGTTTCTTGGTGATCCGTCAAGTAGGGGCCGAGAAAAAGAAGGGGGTAAAATAAAAGTGTGTTTCCCATGTTAATTCCCATAGGAGCTTTGAACACGACGACAGCCTGAACCACTGGACGGAATTACACCAAATTTGGAAGAAAGCTAGCTTTTGGTCCACAGATTGTGCTTTTTGTTAATTGGTGTAACTCCATTCAGTAGTTGTTGAGGAATTTAAGGAAATCCAAATTTGTTTATCTGTGCTCGCTGCTAATTCACAAATAATAAAAAGCCCGTGCAGGGAAATGCAGAGCTCTGATTGGCTGGCAAGACTTCATCCAGGAAGTGTTGGCAGCTATCTTGGGACTTGGCTTCAGCCGAGTCCCACAAAAAAGCTGGAAAAAAAGAAAAGGGGGCAGGGTAGGAATACCTTGACCCGAAGCCTTGGTCTTGGGATTCCCATGGAACCCTGCCACGGCACAAAAGCATTTTTTTCTTAAATTCACTTTGATCTTCATGAAATATTTGTGAAAATTGCCATGAATAAAAAAAAAACAAGTGCGTGTTCCCACGCTTGTTTTAATTGTAGCCCCCAGGTTGGCCAGGTCCCAGGGGCATGTGGGGATTATAAAAAAAATGGAGGGGGCCTAGAAATGCCCAAGGGACCACCACCTCCCCAGGGATGCATATTAAATGCTTGGGGAGCCTTGCGGCCACCCGAGCCAGGGGCACCACAACCTCCCCAGGGCTTAAAATAAAATACTTAGGGGAGCTGCGTGAACCACCCCCACCCCAAGTCCCAGGGACCATCACCTTCCCAGGGGTAACTTAAATATGGAGCGGGGGATCCACAGACCCCCCTGCACTCAGGGGACCACCGGTAGGTTGACCACCACCTCTCTGGGGCAGGGCCGTGAAAGTGAAAGGACAGGGGCCACGCGCCCCCCCCCCTATTGGAGCCGACTCCTGCTATGTCCCAGGGTGTCCACCCGCAGGAAATAGCTGTTTGCTGTGACTTGGCCACATCAGAGCAAACACTCCGCTTCCAGCAAACTGGAGCTGACAAAATGCTCTCACTTGCTGGATTCAAGCGGAGGTTTTGTCTGTTTCCCTGCCTGCTGTCAAGCGGACAGGGGAACAGACAAAACAATTGCTCTCACAGACAGGGAGCTGCATCTTTAGCAGTTTCTGTCTGTCAGAGCAATGCTGGCTCCCGCAGGAGGCATGGAGCCTGCAGGCACTACGGAGGCCTTGAGGCTCCCCCTGCAGTTCCAGGGAAAAAGAGCAGAGAGTCAAATAAAGGTGAGAAACAAGCAGAAAGAGGCAGAATAAAGGTTAGCAATGAGCAGAAAGAGGCAAGATAAAGGTGAGAAAGGAGCAGTAAGAGGCAGAATAAAGGTCAGCAATGAGCAGAAATAGGGAAGATAAAGGTGAGAAAGGAGCAGAAAGAGGCAGAAAAAAGCTCAGAAACGACCAGAAAGAGGCAGAATAAACATCAGCAATAAGCAGAAAGAGGCAAAATAAAGGTGAGAAACGAGCAGAGAGAGGCAGACAAAAGGTCAGAAACAAGCAGGAAGAGGCAAAATAAAGGTAGAAAATGAAGAGGCAGAATAAAGGTCAGAATCGAACGGAAAGAGGTAGAATAAAGGTGAGAAATTAGCAGAAAGAGGAACAAAAAGGTCAGCAGAAAGAGGCAAGATAAAGGTGAGAAATGAGCAGAAAGATCCAAAATAAAAGTCAGCAAGGAGCAGAAAGAGGCAAAATAAAGGTGAGAAATAAGCAGAAAGAGGTAGAATAAAGGTCAGAAGGGAGCAGAAAGAGGTAGAAATAAGGTCAGCAGTGAGCAGAAAGAGGCAAACTAAAGGTCAGCAACAAGCAGAAAGAGGCAAAATAAAGGTCAGAAATGAGCAGAAAGAGGCAAAATAGAGGTCAGAAATGAGCAGAAAGAAGCAAGATAAAGGTCAGAAATGAGCTGAAAGCAGCAAAATAAATGTCAGAAACAAGCAAAAAGAAGCAAAATACAGATCAGGAACGAGCAGAAAGAGGAAAAATAAAGGTCAGCAACAAGCAGAAAGAGGCAAAATAAAGGTCAGAAGTTAGCAGGAAAAGGCAGAAAGCGAGCAGAAAATGAGTAGAACCAACTCAGGTACTCATGCACCCACTCACAGATCACCTCAGACACTCTCACAGCCACTCACATACACATTCACTCATGTACCCACTCACAGACACAGTCAGACACTCATGCATCCACTTACAGAATCACTCATACTCTCTCTCACCCACTCATAGATCTATTCAGAGACTCGCACACCAACTCACAGACCCTCTCAGAGACTGACACTCCTACTGACAGACCCACTCAGACACTCATATACCCACTTACAGTCCCACTCATACTCTCTCACATCCACTTACAAACCTACTCAGACACTCATACATCTATATATATAAATAAATGGATATATAGATATATATATATAGATGTAGATAGATATATAGATAGAAATAGACTGATATTTGTATTTTTCAACAGTCTTCCAAATATGTTACTTTTGTAATACATTCATTTTTTATTTTATAACCGCCTTGATATACATTTTGAAGTATTTTATAAATAGTATTATAATACATTATTTATTATTTTTATAGGACTATTTACTTTATACTTTACATATTTATTCTTTTTATCATAATACATTTATTGACATTTTCTACATATTTTATAGTATATAATTTTTAGTTAGACTCCCTTTGTTTTCTATAAGGAGTCTTGGGGCCCAATTACAAGTCTATCGGTCCACGGACTACCAGACTCGTGGGGGGTGTGGCAGTCTCCCGAGTGCCTTATTACGAGTAGGGCAGTGGACCTACACAGCCCCACTGTAGCTGCCAGGGAACCACCATTCCCTGGCTGTGGTGCGGCGGTCAGGAGGCCACAATATGCTTGGCATATTATGAGTTTCCTCTCCGCCTGCAGTGTCATGGATGTTCCTACTCCATGAACACTGTGGCGGAGAGGAAACAAAGGGGGCCCTGCAGGGCCCCCTATGCCTCCTCCGCATTTGGATGCACACAGGGGGGCACAATGTAGGATGCACACCAGTTCCTGCACGGCATGGACTTTTCAGTCCATGCCATGCAGAAACTGTTTTTGGCATTCCCATTGCGGTGCCCATTTTCAGGGTACCCCCGTGGGAAAGTAAAAAAAAAAAGCCCACCAGACACAAGAATAACTCGTAATCTGGCAAGCGGTCTGATCATGGCTGCCAAAGTCGTAATCAGGCCCTTTGTGTTTTGTTTTCATTTAGCAGCCATTTTTATTTTGCTAAGTCTACTTTTGTAGAATATTTGTGTCATTTTTCGTTGGATTTGATGGGAGCAAGTTGTGTTTACCTGCTGCTGATCATTGGATAAGGTAAGACCTTTTTAAAGTTTTTTTATGGTTTTGGGGGAGGGGAAATTTAGGCAGAGTTAGTTGAAGGGAGATATATTGTTAGTTTTGATTTTGAGGGTTAGTTAGTTGTAATTTGTGTTCTGTTATTAGTTGTGCTGTGTGTTAGGCCTACTTGGAGTATGGTAGTAGTCTACTGTTGTTTTAGACATTATAATGTTTTAATGTGTGTTTATTACATTTGTAATGTTATGTTGTATTTGAAATTAGTACTTTGTGTGGGTGTGTATTCTATTCTTTTTTTTCAGGTTTATGGCATGGAAGTCATCCAGTGGACCTGTGGTTTTCTGGTTTTTTTCCAAAGGGAATGTATTTGGTTTTTAGTAAATCAATATTTTTATTTTTAATTTCCTTAGATTTTTGGGATTTCGTGGAGCAGTTGTTTTTCTCAGTTTTGTAGGTTTTATGGTTCCTTGTGATTTTGGATTATATCGATAGATTTACCCTGGACGTTTTCATTTTTGGGGGCTTTTTTTGGACTACAATTTATAGTTTTGGGTGGATTATAGTTTGGGAATGCAACATGGATGGAGATCTACAGCTACAGAACTGTAAGTTTATTTTATTTGCTTATTTTGTGGGTGAGAAATGTTATAATTTAATATCTACCAGTATTTGCTGTAATTGCAATGTATTCTTTCGCACTTGTATGCACTCAATTTACTTAGCTTTATTTTGCATTCATTTAGAACGCTGTGCTTTGTGACGTTGATGTGTTGATTTTTAATTAACTATTAAACATATTATTTTTATTTATCAGTCATATTTTCTATGTTATTCCAATCTTTTTTGACTGATGTATAAAAATATATTGTTTAATACTCACTTAAAAATCCTTAAGTTGTGGTGGTTTGTACCTTTTTTAGGGTATGTTGGTTAGTGTGTAGTTCGCTAGGTGTTATATAATAGGGATTTGGCTATTGATTCTAAGTAGTGTACTCCTTTTTTCCTAATAAAGATTCTAACTTTACATTGAAACATGTTGTACATTATACTAGTTTGTTTGCTTACTTTAGGTTTAATTTGGGTTACGGATAGCTCTATTCTTAGTTGTTGATAGGTTTGTTCTTTTTGTAGGGCTTCTATGAATTTGTAGAGTGAACAGTGTGTACTCCCCACTGCGGCTTAGAAGGCGTTGTGACATCCGTCGACTGCGTTGTTGGTTTCGGCTTCTTGAATTATGTTGCTGTCATATTTATTGCACCATGGTATTTGGAATTCAGGTTGGCATCTGTGTCAGGAGCAGTGCAGTCTGCCAACCCAAGTGTCTTCTAAATAGTCCATTAGGGGACTTACTTTGTGTTAATTTTTTGGGTAAAATGGGCTTCCTATAAGTACATTTCGTTTTTTATTTCATGGGCAAACTGGCTGTATCTTCATATTCTATATTTAGTGCAGATTGTTGGAAATGTCTCCAAATGCTTTGATTAAAGTAGTAGTAACGGCCTTGAATGGCTCTGTGTGGGTAGAGTTTAAGCATTATTGCATCATTTCTTGTTTAAAGTCGATTATTATTTTATGTTGGGAGTAGGTTTTTGTTTTATTTTCAATGTGGTTTAGTAGTGCGTAGTAAGTGCTACTTTGTTTATTAGGTAGGAAGGCATATATTAGAGGGAAATTGGTGTTTGATATTCACAAAATATGGTGTATATCTGAGTAAATGGTTTAGGTCACATTTTGAATGCTCCGTCCATCATCCATATTTCACATTGACTTAGTCTTAATAAATGATCTTCTGCAGTAAATATAATAAAGTGTGCAAGGAAATGCCACTTTTTGCATGTTCACCTCCACATTTTTGGGCTGATGCTGCTGTTTTTTTTACTCTGAGAGTGCACTGAGGTTTGCTAAACAGACCTCAGTTCCACTGTTCTTAACCCTTAAAAAGTGTATGCAGAATTGGTTATACCCAATTGGCAAGTACTGACTTACTTTTAAGTACCTAGCATATGGTACCCATGGCATGTACGACAGAGTGTCCACAGAGGGCTGCAGCACTGGTTGTGCCACCCTGAGTGTGACAAAGGACAAAATGGCACCCAGCCTGCCACTGCAGACTGGAAGAGCAGTGTGCCCACTGCTAGTTCGACTTGCCATTAAAACCAATGGCAAAGCCACCACTTCCGTAACCTTATATATAAGACTCCCATAAGGTAGACCTATGAAGTCATGTGGCAGGGAGCTGTATATTGTTAGGTAAGACATACATTTTTTATATGTCTTTTACAGCAACACTCCGGAATTGTTGTTTTGCTGGGGAAAAGTTAGTAGCTGCATTAGCTAATACAGGGTTACCGGCTGGCACTCCAGCCTGGCTAACATTTGAATAGTACTACCTAACTAGGTACTGGGTATCAAATTAATCATGGCATTAAATCCAACTTGATGCCCAAGTCGAGATTTATGTCTCTTTTAAAGTTAAGCAAATTTTAGAAAGTTGCCACTCTGTGTCCACATGGTCCAATGGCCCCACGAAGGCCTTAGCACACAGACAACTGTCTGTCTGCCTGGGGAGATGTGTGGACGACTTCTAGGCTAAGGAACAAAGGCAGTTGCTGCAGAGTGAGGTGTTACCTCCTCACTCATGAAGGCCACTCGGGATGTGAGTCCAAAAGGCGAGCTTCATAGGGTAAGCAGCCTTTGAAGAGCTGCCTGCAACAACACTCCCAGGCAGGATGCCTTTTGTTCCTGCAGACAAGTTGGAGACAAGGAGCGAAAACCCATCCGCAAACTAGTCTTCCCATGGATGTATAGCCCACGGGTAGCCACATCTCAAGGGTGAGCTACTGAGCTCCTGGCAGCTGAGGAAGGGTCCCGATATTTTGAGTGTGGCTAGAATAGTGCACTCTTGAATATCCAGGTGCCACACTTTGCAGGAAACATCTCACTAGGTATGATGGGACCCAGAAGTCCACTGGCTACTGACCGCGTGGTCCTTTCAGGGCAATTTCCTGGGATGAATATGGCACTCCTGGTACCCTGCTCACCAGATCACTCTTGACTTGAAGAATAGACTGAAGAAGGACTGCCCTGCTGCCCTTGAAACTGCGTGGAGAGAGGTTGCACTGTCAGAAGGGCTCAACTTGCTGCACTTTGGCCGAGCAAAGTTTGGACTGTGCCTGCGACTCCTGACCAGGGGAAAAGTTGATTCCCAGCTTCATCTCTCTTCAGTGACTCCAAGGATCAGGTGGCTGATCCCCTGGAACCAGCTTCATGGACACAAGAGCTGAAAGAACCCAAACCGACAAGTTGGTAGCCACCACAGATGTTTTTCCGCTACCAGTCACAGGGCACACAAAAGGACAAATCTGAGATAGCCAAAGTCTTCCCCTGTGTCTGCCCGACCCGGCAGTGCTATCAGAGTCTGGATTCATCATTCCCCAGGGACACTACCCCCAACCTAAGGATTTCACCCTTACTGTGGTGCAACAAGACCAGTATCCCAGCATTGGCTGGCCTGCTATTGCAATGTAAAGGACTTTGGTCGCTGTGGTCAGAGTTGCCCTTCATCACCCGATGACCGAGGGACAACCACAAAGATACCCCTGTCGATGCACCTCAACCAGAGTATCCGTTGAGCATATTTAGCCTTCATCCCCAGCATCAGGACCACTTTGTTGTAGTCTGTGGTGGTCATCTCATAGAGCTTGGAACTAGCGCTAAAAATGCTCTGTTCAAAGTATCTCTCTGGCCCCCTAGACCTCCATCCTGTTGGATTTGGTCGCCCAAGCCAGGCCGGAGTTGCAAACCTAACTCTTTCAAACTTTTCAAAAGTTTACAAACTGTTTGTTGAACAGTGATTGATTGCAGTTCCATTTAAAAGTATTTGAAAGTTCTAAAATCTGTTTCTCTGGAACCCTTTGGTGGATTTTGATCGTCAAATTGTTGTTGTGTCTCTTTCTTGTTGTGTGAGCATCTTATTCCATTGTCTGGTGCGGTTAAATGCTTTACACTAAGTTCCTTTGTCAAGCCTTGCTGCTCAAAGCCACAGCTACCCAGGGTTGAGCTTAAAGTTTACAAACGAGCCTGACTGGACCCAAGACAGTTTTTGCAAGTGTATTACATGTTAAGGCCCCACAGCCATATCATATAATACACCCAACTCCCCACAATGTGTTGCTTGTTATTTAGGTTGTCATGTAGGAGAAAGGGTTCATCATTACATGTGGTGGTTAAGTGCTCAGGTATTTGAATATTGTTATATCTTTTAGGGGCAGCAGGAGTGTCACTGGTAGCATATTTAGTTTGTGCTACTAAGTGTTTTAAAGTGGGTTTAGGAGGTAGCTGTCTTGTGATGAATTCAGGTACTTTAAGGAGTATAGCCTTTAGAATTTTAGTAGTGGGCTTTTGGAAACTAGCGCTTGCCTCTTTTAAATCTTGAAGTACATGTCTAAGTTCGATTTCGGTAACATTTGGGGGGTGGTTTTGTTCTCTCACATTAATAACAACATCATGTGTCATAGTAGCTCTGCCATAACATGCATTGCAGTAGTATTTTGTACATTTCCAATGATCATTCTCGTTGATTTTGCTTTCTTGGCTGTACATGTAGCCCATGTGCGAAAGTAATTGTTTCCCTTTCTGTGAGGTGATATACCTTGTTCTTTTTTGCCATTCTGTCTGGAAATATTTTAATAATACACATAAATACATTATTAGTATTGTCGAAATGTGTGAATACGATGTCAATGAATTTCATGATATGTGCAGGCCCGACAGCGGCAATATTAGAAAATACAGTGTGAATGTATGCCACAGCTTGTACCCGCACGATGCCCGTCAATGTATACCGTAACTTGTGCCCACACAGCAGTGCCGACATCAGCAGTAATAACACCAATGTATGCCATGATCCATGCTCATACGATAATATTATTGTTGCAAATAAGAACAATGTCAAAGTACGTTCAGACCAGAGCAAACATAATCTCATTAATACCAGTATGAACGATATCAATGTACAAAATTACAACTGTATGTGTAATGTTGATAATGTCAATGAAAAAATGATACCAGTGGCTGCCATATTATTTGTAGGAGTTCAGATGAACTCACATCATTTCTGTCGGATTCACCCAAGGTGACCTCTCCATCAACCCAGAGTCAGAGATACGTGGTCAGGCAGGTCCTGCGACCCATGCTTAACGAGTAACAGGTCACAGGTGGGGTCCCCCATAAACCAAAGACAAACAAGCACCCAGGGAACCCCCTTATGAATTCCACAGATAGATAGGTGCACCCCAAACAAGTCCAAGATAATTGGCTCCAATAAAACCTGTTTGGCCAAAGCCTCACATTCCCCAGAAATGCCAAAAAGCTAGATACCACATATAGATAGGCACACTCACCCACTCAGGACACAACAGGCACAACACACATAGTGATCACACGCTCCTTATGCTGGACATCTGGACCCATACACACTGACCCACATTAGCTCTTCCCGAGGTCAAGAGCCATCTGTGTCCTTATCAGATGCCAGAGTTTGTTAATTTACAACTGAGATGCTTTTTTGGAATGTAGAAGTTTTTTTTATTGTACCTCATGAACTGTATAAATTGATGACCAAAACTTTGTACATCGAGAGATTTTGAGCAGACACTTTGGGGTCGATTCCGATCTCGGCCGGAAGCGCACCTAATACTATTCGTCCGGAAAAAATACAAGCCGAACGCGTGTTTCCCGACCGATTCGAACAGTCGTCCGAACGATTCGAACAGTCGTCCGAACGAGCAAGTACAATGCGCATTACTGCTCAGATTCCGACCGAGCCGTACGTACCCATTCCAGCTCCTGTTCCCCGCCCGAGCCGGACCGTAAACGCCGATTCGAGTCGCACGGAAGTAAATATACAGCACCTTCTGGCCGGACTAGTACGATGCGCACTCCGTACGTGCCGAACTGGTCGCTACGTCCGGCACGTCAGAGCATCCGGGAGAGCTGCACATAAGCTCCGATTCGCGCCACAAGACGATCCACGGCTACGAGACGAACAAGCCAGCGACGAGTACGAGTCGAAGCCACGAGAAACCCGAACGAGACAACCCAACCATGAATCCCATCGCGCAGGTCCTACCAATACTCTACATCTATTACCGGAACCGGTACGGACGCGTACGGCGGAGACGGTAAGTCAGACACCCACTACACAAACAAACGACACGTACCCGACATATGTCACACACATAGGGATGCAGAAATGACGTACACTAGCAACAGCCGAACCATAGGGGCGGGATGGCTATCACCAATGCCATACACACCCATAGGGGCCTGATGGCTACCACTACCACCACCCCTACTCATGTGGGCCTGGATGCCTGCCACTACTACCATCCCTACTCATGGGGGGCTGGATGCCTGTCACTACTACCATCCCCACTCATAGGGGGATGGATGCCTACCACTACCACCACCCCTACTCATGGGGGCCTGGATGCCTACCACTACCACCACCCATCTCATGTGGGCCTGGATGCCTGTCACTACTACCATCCCCACTCATAGGGGGATGGATGCCTACCACTACCACTACCCCTGCTCATGGGGGGCTGGATACCTACCACTACCACCACCCCTACTCATGGGGGCCTGGATGCCTACCACTACCACCACCCCTACTCATGTGGGCCTGGATGCCTGTCACTACTACCATCCCCACTCATAGGGGGATGGATGCCTACCACTACCACTACCCCTACTCATGGGGGGCTGGATGTCTACCACTACCACCACCCCTACTCATGGGGGGCTGGATGCCTACCACTACCACCACCCCTACTCATGGGGGCCTGGATGCCTACCACTACCACCACCCCTACTCATGTGGGCCTGGATGCCTGTCACTACTACCATCCCCACTCATACGGGGATGGATGCCTCCCACTACCACCACCCCTACTCATGGGGGCCTGGATGCCTGTCACTACTGTCATCCCCACTCATAGGGGGATGGATGCCTATCACTACCACCACCCCTACTCATGGGGGCCTGGATGCCTGTCACTACTACCATCCCCACTCATAGGGGGATGGATGCCTACCACTACCACCACCCCTACTCATGGGGGCCTGGATGCCTACCACTACCACCACCCCTACTCATGTGGGCCTGGATGCCTGTCACTACTACCATCCCCACTCATAGGGGGATGGATGCCTACCACTACCACCACCCCTACTCATGGGGGCCTGGATGCCTGTCACTACTACCATCTCCACTCATAGGGGGATGGATGCCTACCACTACCCCTACTCATGGGGGGCTGGATGCCTCCCACTACCACCACCCCTACTCATGGGGGCCTGGATGCCTACCACTACCACCACCCCTACACATGTGGGCCTGGATGCCTGTCACTACTACCATCCCCACTCATAGGGGGATGGATGCCTACCACTACCACCACCCCTACTCATGGGGGCCTGGATGCCTGTCACTACTACCATCCCCACTCATAGGGGGATGGATGCCTACCACTACCACCACCCCTACTCATGGGGGCCTGGATGCCTGTCACTACTACCATCCCCACTCATAGGGGGATGGATGCCTACCACTACCACCACCCCTACTCATGGGGCCCTGGATGCCTACCACTACCACCACCCCTACTCATGTGGGCCTGGATGCCTGTCACTACTACCATCCCCACTCATAGGGGGATGGATGCCTACCACTACCACCACCCCTACTCATGGGGGCCTGGATACCTGTCACTACTACCATCCCCACTCATAGGGGGATGGATGCCTACCACTACCACTATCCCTACTCATGGGGGGCTGGATGCCTACCACTACCACCACCCCTACTCATGGGGGCCTGGATGCCTACCACTACCACCACCCCATCTCATGTGGGCCTGGATGCCTGTCACTACTACCATCCCCACTCATAGGGGGATGGATGCCTACCACTACCACCACCCCTACTCATGGGGGCCTGGATGCCTGTCACTACTACCATCCCCACTCATAGGGGGATGGATGCCTACCACTACCACCACCCCTACTCATGGGGGCCTGGATGCCTACCACTACCACCACCCCTACTCATGTGGGCCTGGATGCCTGTCACTACTACCATCCCCACTCATAGGGGATGGATGCCTACCACTACCACCACCCCTACTCATGGGGGCCTGGATGCCTGTCACTACTACCATCCCCACTCATAGGGGGATGGATGCCTACCACTACCACCACCCCTACTCATGGGGGCCTGGATGCCTGTCACTACTACCATCTCCACTCATAGGGGGATGGATGCCTACCACTACCACCACCCCTATTCATGGGGGCCTGGATGCCTTCCACTACTACCATCCCCACTCATAGGATGGGTAATGCATGACACGACCAGCATACTCCAACATAATGAATGTCAGCAAAAGACATCCCCCCAACATCATGACAAGAGTGTGTAGTCTGTGTCAAATGCCTACAACACTGAACATGACATTGAACATACAATGTGACCCCCTATCACATGTGTCACACATAAATGTGTGTGGCCTCCACAATGCAAGCAGACCATGACCACTGTGGGAATGGGGTCTAAACCCCATCATCACAGTGACCAAAAGGTAAGTGTGGGGTCCATAGCTGAAGCACATTTTGAACATTGTGGCAATGGGGTCTAAACCCCCATCATCACAGTGACCAAAAGGTAAGTGTTGTCATGGAAAAAGCTGCAAATGCCAAACAGCATGGATGATTCCTGGTCACACAACAACTAACACATCAGTGGCAAAGTAGTGGTTGTGTCCCATAGCAACATAGATTGGGTGAGGCAAACAGTGCAGTGCAAATAAAACATACCTTTGGCCATGTGCAGACAAACATCACCCATGGGGGCTGACATTGTCTCCATTTATCAATTACACAATGCCGGAAGTGACCATCATAATGCAGAGCCACATATCTGCACTAATGGACACACAAATGTAGATATCCTGTGGAGACTGTAGATGTGAGGTGAACAAATACCATACCATGGCAGCAATGGGACATACAAACCATGATTATTGTGCTGACTGATGACCTAGGAGTCCCAAGGACAGCAGGGGAAATCCTCCAAACAACATACAGCCAATGGCACACTAAAGATATGCCAATGCAGTGGTGCAGATGCACAAACACAAACAGGCAGCCTCACACTGCATATCAAACACAACAGGTGATGGGGGGGTGCCAGTGTCCCCAGGCAACCATACAACATATGAGGAGGCCTGAATTACAATTACACAGATGTGTATACAGTGCCATACAAATGTAACTCATGGATCGGATTCCCCTATGTGGGCAATCAGGCATTGTTAGATGAGAGGGAGCCCAAATTACACATGTCACACAAGCTTGTAGGAACAGCAACTAACACAGCAAGAGACAGACCCACCACAGCACTACCCCCAGGGACCCCACATTGTGGTGACACTAGCCTGCATGATAATCCCACTGTGATGACAAAGGTAGATGTCGTTCACACTGTGAACCACAGCCATGTGTCCTGAGCAACAAACTACCATCACACCTACACAAGCACAAATCAATCAGCACGGCCTGTCAGCCAAGGCCAATATGGAGGTAGGGGTCTAGCCGTGCAACAACTCACATTTGCACACACTCAACACCACACACCTTGATCTCCACCAATGTGCAGCAGTGAAGCTCACATGGACTGGTGACATTGCACATGTACCCATGACAATCCCAGGGGTGGTGGTGGGAACTAAGGTGCAGAAACCCATCACACATGGCCAGTCAACAAGACTCGTGAATGTCTGACACACTGCACAGTACACGGTACATGGGCATGACGTGAAATCCACCCCAATCAATGGGATTCCGGCCACAGTCACACACCAATGAAGAAGCCAAGGTGACCCACAAAGAACACATGTAGACAACTTCCAACATTGCAGCTCTGACCCTGAGGAGTGGCAGCAGTCACACACACAACGTGTCACAATCACTGAAAACTACCACAAACAGTAAATTACATGACTTGTGTAACCAACAAGTGCCAAGGGGAATCCTGACTGTGTCCCATCTGCGTTTGCCCACATCCCCAGCCCTGACAACAAAGACAACTAGGGATGACAACCTGATGAACATTAGTTTGCCATGCACCCACATCCCGGAGAAACAAGGTCCAAGATGCTGGGTGAACACAGGATAACTCAGCAAGCATCACAAACAGGAACATCCGTAGGGACACAGCCTGTGTAGGAAAAGGGAAGGGAACACACACAGACATGCTTACACAACACACAACACGGGCCCAGGCAATGTCACGGGATTACACACTGCCATGAGGGCACTCCACTCCTGTGGAAGGTCCGCTGTGCCAAACCTTGTCTGTGCACGACTCAAACATGTCAGCAGAACACTCGGTCAGTGAGTCAACAATTACAACACACTGACGGCTCTGCTCACATCAGCCTGGGTATGGGAGTGTCACTTCAGTCATCTGTATATACCCCAAACACGTGTCAAGCAAGTTGCACTGTGTACACAGATGAGTCCTTCAACATTGATGTGCTAAACTGCATGTCCAGTGGAGATGGGCACACAGTCAGGGAAATAGAAACATTGAACAGTGGTAAGCCCACCAGATGTGCATCAGTGTTAGCCACAGATGTTAATTTACAAATGCAAAACGTACATCCCTGTGTCAAATGCTGAACATTACACCCTCAGACTGCAGCAAAGGATGCTATGGATCCAGACTAGATTAGGACACATATCCCATGGACCACATGGAGTCCATCACAGCAACACTTCATTTTCCTGATCTGAAGACTATAACAACAGCAAATGCATGATGATACTCATCTACATCATGTACATCAAAAGAAAAACCACTAGTAAACAAAAAGAGGCTTTATTCTGCAAATGTGAAACAAAAATTTCAAGTCCAAAAGAAACTAAGGCCAATGGCCAGTCCAAATACACAGTCCCAACAGGGTGATACGTGACAACTTGTCACCCATTGCTTGCCTGCACTGGTACGGACAGGGGACATCCCCCTCGGAGGGGCATACAAGGGGCAGGCCAGGTACCGCCGGGGCAGGATCAGGGGATGCCAGAAGGAGGCAGTGAAGGGGTGGTGGGTGCAGGAGTGTCACCGGCAACTGCAGTGGACGTGTCTGACTCAGTGGGGGCCGGCACCACTGTAGGGCACAAGTCAGATGGTGTGGGTGATGGCACCACTGCAGTGGGCCGGTCAGATGGAGTGGACTGGGTCCCCACTGCAGTGCCCAAGTCAGACGGGGTGGTTGTGGACTCCACTGTAGTGCATAACTCCAAGGGAGTGGAAGGGGGGGCAGATGAGGTGGGCAGGACAGAGGGGGGGGACCCGGTCTCCACACGAGTGGCACAAACAGGCCGAGCGTCTGGCTTGGGGGTGGAAGAGCAAGTGGTAGGGGGGAGGGCCTAAGCAGTTTGGGGATGCCGTATCGGTGTGTGGGGGAACCTGGGGCAGGTTGTGGCGGGGGAACCTTTGGAGTGGTGGCCTGGGGGATGGAGGAGAGAGACTGCGTGATGGAGCTGCGTGGTGGTGGTGGTGGTGGGGTCTTGCCCTTCCTGGTCCGGGGGGACTTCCAAATGGGGTCCTCAGTCTGCCTGTGCATGGGGGAGGGTGTCCGGGTGTGGTGGTCACCTCTTCTGCCTGTACGTTGGCTCAGATGGATCTGTGGGGAAGAGGCCAAGCTCACAGAGGAAGAGCTTCTGGGAGGGGGGGTTGCAGGTGAGGCAAGGGAAGGGGTTTTGGAGGGAGAGGTATCTGAGGACTGCGCAGTGCTCGTGGATGCGTGTATGTGTGTCTGGGCCCCATCCCCTGTGAGTGAGGTATCAGTCCCCTGACTGTGCGTGCGTGTGCATCTGGATTTTGGTGTGTGTGTCTGTGTGCTGCTTGTGTCTGTGCTGGTGCGTGCCTGTGCCGGTGTGTGTGTGTGCTTGGGACAGGTAGGGTGCTGGGGATTGTGGATGGGGCAGAGGTAGGAGGGGTGAGGGACTGTTGCAGGAGGGACACTGCTGCCGTCAGTGAGGAGGCCATGGACTGATTGGTCCGATGCAGGGCAGACATGCCAGATGACATGCCCTCCATGAATGACACCAGTTGTGTCAACAGACCCGTGTGTGCATGGAGGACACTCAGCATTGATGTCTGCCCTACATGGATCTGTTTCAGCAAGTCCACAGACTCCACAATCAGGGTTGCAGGGGAGACAGAGGCAAGGGGGTGAGGTGCCTGGCATGAAGGAGACACGCTCCCCTACACGGGAGCCTCCACGGACATGTGGGATGGGAGCAGATGGGAGGGTGGAGATGGTGGTGGTGGCGGTGGCGGGGACAGACTTGCTAGATTTTGTCCGTGGTCTGCTGACACCTGCCTCCACAAGGGAGTCCTCACTGGAAGTGCTGTGTTCCTCAGCCGAGGTGGTCATAGCTGAGGTCTCCTCAGTGTGGCTCCCCTCCCCCTCCGTGCCACTGGGTCCCTCGGTCTCCTCTGCAGTGGACCCAGTCTGGCTCTTCCGCTCCTCTTGGTCCGTGGAGCTGTCTCCTCCTGTGGCCGTGGATGTATCTGCAAACAATCAGGATAAACAGAGCAACATTAGGCACCTGTACTGACCACACACACCACAGTAAGTACAGCACATCACAGAGCAAGCCCTGCCATCATTCGCTAGACATTGCAATAAGTGCTGACACTGATTTGAAGAAGCCCATTGTCTGCCTGACAGTCATTCATGCCACTCATATCCTACCTGTCCATGCACCCATCTGTCTGGTGCCTGTTGGATGCCACTAATCATATGTGCACACATGCACCACATACACAGTTGTTGGACATCCAAGAGAACATATGGAAATGTGTCACTCCAAACACATGCCATCTCCTGCCACTGACTCAGTACATGTGTCAGGAAAAGTGATGGGCAGAGTCTCTGTCGCTATGCGGGTTTTGGTTCCATCACCAGACACAATGAGGTCCTCATGTCCTGATACACAATGCAACAATGGTGTGCATGCGGGACATATCACACTACTGCTGGATCACCCTTTGCAAGTTGAATGTCATGGCACAGGCCTGTCTGGCAAGTCAGTCATAACTGCCTCCTGTCACAGGGGCAGTGCATACACACAACACCAGTCTGCACTGTGTCACAATCATGGAAGTTTTGGGAATGCAAGCCCTGTAGCTGACAGGTGCACATGTGCACCCCTGGCCACCCACATCATGAGGACTAAGATGATCCCACGCCATTCAAATGAGACATTTGAGTGACTGCAAACACAAATCCATACACATGAGCACTTCACCGTCTGATGAGAATGAACCAATGCTGCCTGCACCTCAATGTTACATACACCATTGTGCACAGTCAAGGGATCAGAGACCTATGCATTAACCAATGTGCAGATCCTATAGTCACAACTCAGATGGCTGGCCACCCCAAATTGTAAAACACTCCAGGAGTCCAAAAAGCAAGGCCACACCACAGTGACACAGAGGCAGACACCTGAGTGCACTCTTCACAATGCCCAATATGTATGTTGACACACAGGAGTGGGAGAACAGAGTGCCTTCGATGTCCGGAGTAGGCATCACAGTCCTGGTCCATGTGCAACATGGTATTACCCTGAACACTAGGCAGGTGGCTATGCATGTGTCACACACATGATGTACATCCTCCTGATGCTCCTACCTTGCCCTCTGCTGCAGCATGGGTGTGTGGCACATACCCCAGACATGTGGTGAGTCAGAGCAGCAATTAGAACACATATTAAAGCCATACCCAGAGTACATGTCAGATCACAGGCATTGTGTGAGCAATTGTACCACCCATGCAGCCCACAACAAAGTTCCTGTAACTGATGCTGTCCCCAACTTGAACCACAGGTAACTGCAAGTACACAGTACCCAAGTGACCTAAGTCACAGACTGTAAGGGCCACATCTGTGTATCAGATGAGGAGGGGGCATGACACAAGTGAGGGACATGAGTCCAGGACGACAAGACAGTCGTACTGTGGAAACGGAACCAGGCTAAAGGAGTGCATAGAGCATGTTAGTCATAGTACCCAGAAAAGGCTAGCACTTACCCCCTCCTTGCTGCTGTCTGGCCTTCAGCTGCCCATCCAGGTCAGGGAAGACCACCCCCAGAATCTGGAGCATGTGGGGGTCAGGGTCCGGTGTCCGCCCCTCCTGCGAGGAGGCGACAGCTTCAGCTGGACCCTTGCGATCCTCCGGGTCCAGCCACGAAGGTCCTGCCACCTCTTCTGGCAGTTGCGGATCCTGCGCCTGTAGACCCCCACGGATCGTACTGCCCGGGCGATGGTCAGCCAGATCTCCTGCTTCTAGTGGGCATCAACCTGTGAGGATGACAAAGTGAAAAGGCCATTACTACACATGCAACATATCCGTGCATCACACAGTTGGATATACATGTCTCAATCACAGGGGCATATGATGTACACAGGTAGTGCAACTATGGCTATGAACAGTTGTCCAGCAGTTACTAAATGGTATCATTGCCTGGGAAGTAAAACCTTGTTGGAATGCACTGTTACTGCACTATACCTGTTCAGTGCATGTAACTACACACTTTGGGGGTGACAAGTACTCAGTGAGCATGCTAGCCACTGGTGTACACACTGTAAGTCTTGCTAGTCAGACAACATGCACAATTAGTAAGGCAGTGGACAGCACACTAACCTGCTCCCCTGGTTTCCCATACAGCTTGCTGTACTGTGGAAGGAGGTTGTCCAGCAGGGCCTGGTTCTCCTCAGCGCTGAAGGCTGGGGCTCTCTCCACAGTACGTGCCATTGCAGTAGCCAGAGGATGCAGAGACAGCAGCAGTGGTAGTGGCAGATGTCGTCCTGGAGCATGTAGTGCAGGCAAGTGAGCTCTCAGGGGAACAGCCAGCATTATATGTGTGCTGCAGAGGCAGATACTGTCCCATGTGTCCAAAGTGATAGGTCCAAGTCGTTTGCATCTTCTGAATCTGGCCAATCCATGGAATTGCACCACTTATACACGCCTACAGCATCCTTCAAAATTTCAACTTGATGACCCCCATGAATTTGCAACATTGTTGTGGGTGGCCAACTGAATTCACTGCATCCGACTCGTACAAGCTTCGAATACGCGTCCGTTAACTTGTCAGTCCATAGCCAATGCGTGCGCACGGATCGGTCCTTTGCTGTACGACGCGTATTTCGCAACACAACATGCATCCGTCAATGTCAGATGCAATGGCCAATGCGTGCGCACGGATCGGTCCATTGCTGTGCGACGCGTATTTCGAAACACAACACGCATCCGTCCACATCATATGCAATGGCCAATGCGTGCGCACGGATCGGTCCATTGCTGTACGACGCGTCCCTGTACAAGTCACTCGCATATGTCACCATGGTTGTGACTGGTGAACGTATGCCAGCCACAATTACTTGCCAGGGACCCAGGGGCACACCTACAACACCACAGCCTGTCCACACTGTATCCTAAGGCATGTAAGGCTGCATTACCTGTGTGTGTATAGGGGTCAACATGTGGTTTGTTGGGTGGCACTTGGGGGCAGCCACTCCCAGGCTGTGCACGTGTTCATGGGGACAGAATCCTTTGTGTGTTGTGCACATGACCACTGTGATGTGCAACTGTTCAGTTCAGAGCATGTGGCATGGTCACATTTCCAGGTTGTGTATGTGTATGTTATGTCACATACACCCTGAGTCCCATGTGGGATGGTATGTACGTCACAGGGTGACCCATTGCCACAATTGTGATGGCCCTCCACAGACTGTGTGCATGTTGTGTTTCAGATGTCTCTGATTCCATGTGCACAATGGGAGACAGTCTCCACATCCACGTTGTTTCTGCATCAACTTTGATGTTGTGTGTGTGTGTGTCACAGACGTCCATGTCTGTCCTGCAGAGGCAACAGGGGCCACTACCTGTGGGAGTCATCGTTGTTTTGCTGACATGTACATGATACGCCATGTCATGCCAGTGTCCATGTGGCAATACAGTGTCCCTGGGAATCTACCTGTCAAAGAGCTGTGATGCCTGGGTCACATCTGTCCTCACTTGTCACTGTGGTGTGTGTTTGGAACGTGACAGCAGTACATGGGTACTGTGACATAGCCTAATGATTTCCCATAGCACAACCTGGAACTTGTTGTCAACACATGTTGAACTGAGATGTTAGATGGTGGCCATGTAGGTGCCATATATGTCCACACAGAACGGCACACACATCAAGTACTTGTGTCTCATAATGATGTATCATGTGATATTGTGTATGGTCAATGCCACATATGTGGGGTGACTGACAATCTTTCTTTGTTCACCTATGCACTGCAGGGCACCAGCTGTCCATAGACCATTCCCTGACCTTGCAACCATGGTTGAATGTGACTGCATCCGACGGTACCGCTTCAACAGGCCGCTGATTGAGGAATTGGCGGGGCGGTTGGCCCCACATTTGCAACCTGGCCGGCCATACCCTACAGCGCTGACCCCCAAGGTGAAGGTGATGGCAGCCCTACACTTCTTTGCCACCGGTACCTTTCAACACATTGTGGCGTCTGCTGGTGGGATGTCACAGACCATGTTCAGCCGTGTGCTATGCGATGTTTTGGAGGCGATGTTGAGATACTTGAACCAGTACATCTATTTCCCTAAACGTCAACAACTCACTGACGTCAAGAGTGACTTCTATGCCCTGGGGAGGATGCCACATGTCATCGGCTCCATTGATGGGACACATGTGGCTTTGGTACCACCACAGGCACATGAGCAGGCATACAGGAACAGGAAACATTACCATTCTATCAATGCTCTGGTGGTATGACTTGCAGATATGAGCATCTCACATGTGTGTGCACGTTTCCCCAGTTCTGCACACGATGCCTACATAATGAGGAGTAGTCGCATCCCGAGGATGATGTCACAGATGCAGAACCAGCGTGCCTGGCTTGTCGGTGTGTACTGACTTTGTACCATTGTGTGTGTTCTGCAATGTTGTATTCCACCCTCTTTTCCATCTCAGCTAATGTGCAATTGTCTGTATGTAGGTGACTCCGGATACCCCAACATGCCGTGGTTGCTGACACCCCTCAGGAATCCTGTGACACCAGCCCAGATGCGCTACAATGAGGCACATGGTCGGACCAGGAGAGTGATCGAGCGGACATTTGGGCTCCTGAAGAGCCGCTTTCGCTGCCTGGACAAGACAGGAGGGGCCCTCCCATATGCCCCTGCAAAGGTGTGCAAGATTGTCATCGTCTGCTGCATGCTACACAACCTGGCAGTGCGTAAGGAGTTGCCTCTCATCCTGGATGACGATGACCAACATCCGCCACCTGTGGAGGATCCTGGCTTGGGCCACGATGCCAGTGATCATGATGATTATGAGGGTGATGTCCGCACACAGCTCATCACCAACTTCTTCAGCTGAATGTGAGTATACAGAGATGTTATGTCAATTATTTGAGTTTGCATGATATGTGTTGGTGGTGCTCTGTTGCTGTTTGAGTGTGGCCATGTGCTACTTGACTGGATGCGTGCAGCGATGTGTCCTTACAGGTAGTCTGTACTCCCCAACAGTGTTGACATGCTAACTTGGTTTTGTGTAGGTATCTTGTGACATGTATTGGGCATGAGTATTGCAGTTCTGTCCTGTTCTTCAGTGCTTTTGACTGTGTGTCATGTCTGTCCTTCACAGGGTACTTTCAGAGTTGTTTGGTCAACTCGGATCCCCCGACACCATGATTCAACTTCCAGGGTGGAAGCAGTCGTTTCCCTACAGGTGATGTGCCACACACCCCTGGACTATATTTCTTCAACACTTGGTGACTGTGTGGCCACTGCCACGTGGGATTACCTTGCATCTGTAGTGGAAACAACATGTTGCAAATGTGTAATAAACCTGTGCTTCACTTTGGGATGTGCGTTGTCTGTGGTCACACATCTGACTGACATTTGCTTACTGCACCTGTGGGCTAGTTAACACAGACTCTAAATAGGTGTGGTGTCTGTGCATTCCACTGTATTTCCTGGCAACGTCAGTGTAGGCGATGAGTCAGATGGCCCTGGTGTGTATGTGTTGTGTAGCCCTAGTGGTGTGTCTCCCTCATATGTGTCACGTCGCCATGACTCACATGACGGTGTTGAACTTGCTGTAGCAGTTAGCATGCACAGTGTCATTTAGCAGATCATCATCTCCATGACAAAAACAACGTTGGAATCACAACTGAGGCAAGTATGGTGTATTAGTGAGTTTATTTACATACATGTGTGAGGATAGTGCACAGGATGGTGGGTGCTGTACATTGGGATTGGAATCCAAAGTTCACAGATGAGTTGGAAGTGTTGGTAGCAGAAATGTCCTGAGTAAAGTCCACAGTCATCTGACACATTAGTCCAACTTAAACTCCCCATGTCATGTGGGAGAGTTGGGTTGCATTCGACAGGGTGAACAGTTTGCACACAAAGGAGAATTTCCAGAACAGGTGTTGGGTTCCTGGGGGATGTACATGGCCATCGGCCTCTCAGTTGTCCTTCCTCGGACGACCCCTCTTCTTTCTGGGGGACCCTCACGTGCAGGCCGCTGCGGTGCAGAGGACTCTCCACCAGAGTCATCCTCCCTCCCTGTGGCAGTTGCAGTTGTTGCGGCACCAGATGTTGTTGGCACACAGGGAGGTGTGGACATGTTGGTGCTAATCTGGTGGAGGCATGTCAATATGTCCCTCTGCACCGCTGTCAGTTCTTCCAATGTGTCCCACTTGGACTCCATGCCAGACATGTGTGTCTCCACACGGGACATGTGGGAGTCCAAGCGGGCATGATGGGCAGCCTGCTGCTGTTGAATGTCCTTGAGGATCCCCACTACCTGGCTGACCTCTCCGGTGCTATTCTGGTGCGCATCAGTAATGCGTACCAGTTGTGGGTCATCATGCAGTCCAGACCCCTCTGCAAACAGCGACCTCTGCCTACCACCCCTCCCACCACCCCTGGCCACACGTGCGGGACCTGCGGTGGCACGCACAGGTGACCCTAGGCCCCCTTGGGGGTTGGTACTGGGGTTGTTGTCCGTTGCTTCATGGTGGGCCGGGGTCCCTGTGCTGTTGTCATTCAGTGTCCTTGGTCTGTCCGTGTCGGCGGGGGTGGTCTGTGTGTTGGCAGATGTTGGAGGAGAGGGTGCAGGGGGTGCAGATGGTGGTCCTGCTGGTGCTGCATGATGACTCTCACCGGAGGGGCCAGGTAGGTCTTCGCCATCCGAGGAGGGCAGAGGCTGTTCCACACCAGAGAGCTCAGGGGCCACCGGAGCCTGGGACAGGGACTCCTCATCATCTGCTGCTGTGTCCCCATCATCACCTGTGTTTGGAAGAGACACACAATGTATGTTATGTTTCTACAGGCATCAATGGTTCAAACACCTGACAGTTGTGACTGTACCTCTGGATGCGGGCCTGTACATTGCATTGTCCTAAGTTGTCACAGTCAGAGGTTGATATTGGTGTAGCACATTGTCCTGCCAACCTGAAGCATTTCAATGTGAATGTTGAGGTGTGTGCATGACCAGCATTGGTGGTATTTGGTTGACATCCGGACCTCCTTCTCCCCCAGCCCAGTTATCCCACCATGAAGCATGCCACCCTTGCAGTGGGTGCAGGTTAACTCTCAGGATGTCAGTCAGTGGTGTCCTGCTGTTGGTTGGTGCCCAGTTCCCAGCAGGGCCTTGTGCTCCCCACAACAGAGCACCATTGTCAGACATCTTAGAAGTGGCTTTTCACTCCCTGTGAGGTGTGCATGCTTCAGTGTGAGCTTGCTGGGCCATGTGGGTGGGGGATGTTGAGCTGTGACTACCACTCCCATCATGCTATTGCCTACACCCCCTTCCCAGCATGCCCATACTTCCTTCCTTTTGAGTCGACTTCACTGTGTGTGAGTGTGACAGCAATGGCAAGATGGCTGACAGTGTGGTCCTGTTGTTTGTTGGTGCACAGTTCACAGAGGGCCTTGTGCTCCCCACAGCTGAGGCCAGTGTCAGACATCTTTGAAGTGGCTTTTCACTCCCTGTGAGGTGTGCATGCTTCAGTGTGAGCTTGCTGGGCCATGTGGGTGGGGGATGTTGAGCTGTGACTACCACTCCCATCATGCTATTGCCTACACCCCCTTCCCAGCATGCCCATACTTCCTTCCTTTTGACTCTGCTTCCCTGTGGGGTAGTGTGCCTGTGCTGACAGGATGGCTGACAGTGTTGTCCTGGCGTTTGTTTGGCTACAAGTCCCAAAAGTGAACCTGTGCTTCACACAGCATAACCCAGTGTGGTTGTTCTTTGTGGGATATTTAATTAGAGTGTGAGGCAATGCATTCTCCCAGGTGAGTTGTGTGGAGTTTGTGTTAAGGGGGTGTGTGAGAAAAGCTGCTGGTAACTATGGTCAGAGCTGTCAGTCCTCCTTCCCACCCAGCCAAATATCCCACCATGGAACGTGCTTCCATTGCAGGGAGTGCAAGTTGGCTTTCAGGATGTTAGGCAGTGGTGTCCTGCTGTTGGTTGGTGCACAGTTCCCAGCAGGGCCTGGTACTCCCCACAACAGAGCACCATTGTCAGACATCTTAGAAGTGGCTTTTCACTCCCTGTGAGGTGTGCATGCTTCAGTGTGAGCTTGCCGGGCCATGTGGGTGGGGGATGTTGAGCTGTGACTACCACTCCCATCATGCTATTGCCTACACCCCCTTCCCAGCATGCCCATACTTCCTTCCTTTTGAGTCGACTTCACTGTGTGTGAGTGTGACAGCAATGGCAAGATGGCTGATAGTGTAGTCCTGTTGTTTGTTGGTGCACAGTTCACAGCAGGGCCTTGAGCTCCCCACAGCTGAGGCCAGTGTCAGACATCTTTGAAGTGGCTTTTCACTCCCTGTGAGGTGTGCATGCTTCAGTGTGAGCTTGCTGGGCCATGTGGGTGGGGGATGTTGAGCTGTGACTACCACTCCCATCATGCTATTGCCTACACCCCCCTTCCCAGCAGGCCCATACTTCCTTCCTTTTGAGTCGACTTCACTGTGTGTGAGTGTGACAGCAATGGCAAGATGGCTGACAGTGTAGTCCTGTTGTTTGTTAGTGCACAGTTCACAGCAGGGCCTGGTGCTCCCCACAGCTGAGGCCAGTGTCAGACATCTTTTAAGTGGCTTTTCACTCCCTGTGAGGTGTGCATGCTTCAGTGTGAGCTTGCTGGGCAATGTGGGTGGGGGATGTTGAGCTATGACTACCACTCCCATCATGCTATTACCTACACCCTCCTTCCCAGCATGCCCATACTTCCTTCCTTTTGACTCTGCTTCCCTGTGGGGTAGTGTGCCTGTGCTGACAGGATGGCTGACAGTGTTGTCCTGGCGTTTGTTTGGCTACAAGTCCCAAAAGTGTCCCTGTGCTTCACACAGCATAACCCAGTGTGGTAGTTCTTAGTGGGATATTTGATTAGAGTGTGAGGTAATGCATTCTCCCAGGTGAGTTGTGTGGAGTTTGTGTTAAGGGGGTGTGTGAGAAAAGCTGCTGGTAACTATGGTCAGGCGAAAACGAGGACAAGGGGGACCCTACTCACTAGGAACCAGGGTAAGTCATATGTATCCGAAAACAACGGTTCTAGCGGGAATACAATAAATCTATATTGGTAATTAAAAAATGCACAATCGCAATCAATTAGGGTTAAGGAGTGATGTCAGAAAGAAAGAGAGCCTCGCAGACTTGATGTTCATAAAAATCCTTTTTATCCCCAAAAAATTTTATATCTCAAAAACAATACAAACACAGACCGAGAAGAACCACAATAGTGATTATATGTCCCAAAAAATGGAACCATCCAACACATAGTGAACAGACATGTGATATATACAAAACTTGGTTTCCACAATTATTGAAAGGAAAGCGACCACAACATGAATTGGTGATGATTATAGCATCTGTATACAATAGTCAGAGCTACTTAAAAATGGTTCGCTTTCAATCAAGTCGACGACGTTTCGACCCTCTTGCAATGTAGGGTCTCCTCAGGACCAAGGGATAAGGGACAATCTGATGGTAGTTGCACAGCCACGTGAAATGCACATAAAATGTGAAACACCAGTGAGATGGGAAAAAGAAAGAGTGAATACTCACACAGGGACTCTGTCGAGCACCCCGTGTGAGAGGCGAAGAAAGGGGCTGTGAGCTTGTATTAATCAATTGCGGCTCAGTCACAGTAGTTGGCAGGGATCATCACCACTGGATGTAGTGGTACCTGAGCAGGGTCCTCCACTGGATAGCTAAAGCCGCGGGATCGATAGTGCCACGGCAGGAGAATCAGGCGTTACTTGATGCCACCGAGGATAAGAACTGCTCCGGTCGTCTCCTTAACCCTAATTGATTGCGATTGTGCACTTTTTCATTACCAATATAGATTTATTGTATTCCCGCTAGAACAGGTAACTATGGTCAGAGCTGTCAGTCCTCCTTCCCACCCAGCCAGATATCCCACCATGGAACGTGCTTCCATTGCAGGGAGTGCAAGTTGGCTTTCAGGATGTCAGGCAGTGGTGTCCTGCTGTTGGTTGGTGCACAGTTCCCAGCAGGGCCTTGTGCTCCCCACAGCAGTACCCAGTGTCAGCCATCTTGTCAGTTCTTTTCCACTCCCTGTGATGTGAGCATGGTTCAGAGTGGTGTTGATGGGCCAATTGTGAGGGTGACCAATATCTGTGACTACAACTCCCATCATGCTATTGGTTACACTCACTTCACCAGCATACACACAATTCCTTCCTTTCAGTGAGCTTCCCTGTGAGGTGCTGTTCTAGTGGTGGCAAAATAACTGACAGTGTTTGTTGGTTAGATTTGTGCCACTGCCTTGCTCTATTTGTTGTTGGGTTTGTACATGTCATGACACAGTTACATATCACTATGAGATGGCAGGTATTGTGTTTGTCTAACTAACATGCACATCTTGGGATGATTATCTTTTGGTTACTGTGGCTTTGCTAACAGTGCATGGTTTGACTATCCCCTTGACAGTGATGTGTGTATATTGGTTGTGTACTCACCAGGCTCTGGGATGTTTGATAGTCCATGTACGCTCTCTGGTGGTAGGATGGCCCGCACCTTCTCCTCCCAGGGCCTGAGGTATACTGGTTTGGCAGGAGGGCCACTGCCGGTGCGATGACTCAAGGCGTAATCCTTCTTGAGTAGGTCCTTAACCCTCCTGCGCACATCATACCACCTGTTCTGGATGTCTTCCTTTGTGCGCAAACATGGTGATTGTGCGTTCACCCTGTCGACGATCCTCGCCCACATCTTGGTTTTCTGCGACATGGGGGTCTGTTGGACCAATGTACCAAACAACTGTGGCTCTACCCTGAGGATTTCATCTACCAGGACTTCCAATTCACTGTCTAGGAACTTTGGATTCTTCTTTGGGGGCATGGTGAAAGGTGGTGGTGGGGATTGATGTGTGTGTGAGTGTGCAAGTGAGGGTGGGTGAGTGTCGGTTTTGCTGGGTGTATGTGAGGGTGCTATTTGGGAGGTGCTAATGGTGTGTGGCTTGTGTGATGGATGAGTTGTGAGTGTGTCTGTGGTTGCTGTCTGATGGTGTTCTGTGCTGGCAGGTCAGTTGAATTTGCAAAGGATCATGGTAGGGATTTGTGGCCTTTATATGGGTGGAGTTGTGGGTGTGTCTTTGTTCCATGTTTTTTTCCCCTGTATTTATTGACTTTGTCATTGCTTGTTTGGCCCTTTTTAAAAAAAAAAAATTCCTTTGTAGTTTTTAGGCATGTAGGAGACGTTCTTCTGACCGAGTAGGACGCTGCAGTTGGCTCGTGCGAGCTTCTCTGAGTCTTTCAAGCTGTCCTTCTTCTGGGTTTCATGTGCGGCATACGCGTCGGTCGCAGAGTATTGGGTTGCTTCGGCTCCGTTTTGTATGCGTGTCGGTCGTACAACTTGAGCTCCGTGCGACTCGGTCTGGTTTTACACGCATTGCATCGTACTGCGCGGGTCGGAGTTCGCGGGTACGTTTCTGTCGGGTTCATTCCTGGTGCGTGTCGGTCGGTTCGATTCGCGTAGATTTTCCGGCCGGATAGCTGGTTTCCCTGCGGTTCGGTCGTTCGGCTTGTGTTCCGTATGAGTCGGTCGTAATACACATGCATTGCATCGTACTACGCGGATCGGCCAGCGCAGGTACGTGTCGGTCGGACTACATTCCCGTACCAAGTCGGTCGGTATGTTTTCCGGCCTGAATCGGAATCGGCCTCTTTCTGTCCAGGCTCTCCCGGCCTCTTTCTGTTGAATGTGTTCTAATGTGGATCAGGTGCTTTATTTTCTGTTTGGAGAAATGTTGTATTAGTTACTTTTTCATTGCTTTTTGTGGGTAATTTGTTGGGGGTGACGGGTGTTTGGTTTTATTTTTTAACTTTTATGGTTTAAGTTAAATTTAAAAGTGGTTTGATTTTACTTATGCTTAATGCGCCTTTTGCCCACGTGTTCGTTTTGTTTTATTTTCTTGGTGGGTCTGTAGGTTGTAGATGGCTTTGTAAGTCTTGTGTCGTAACTAAAGTTTGGTAGATAAATAAAAATAGAGAGTTTGGTTACTTTTTAAATAAGTTAATTTTAAATATGTTAAACAAATGATATACTCACTTGTGAAAGTATTTTTTCTTCTTCGGTTTTGTCTTGGCAATCTGGCAGTGTGTTGTTTTCTTGCAGCTTTAGTCTTTTTGGTGTGGTAAGTGTAGACGTTTTCTGTTCCTTTTACATTGCATGTTTAATTAATTTCTTTTTTCATTTGTTAGTTTGTTTTATGGTTGTTTGTATTGGTTAATGTTTGTTAGATTGAACTTTTTTTCAGTTATTACCTTTTATGGAGGACGCTAATTAGTGTTTCTGTTTCAATGTTAAATATATATTTCTGTTATTTGTGTTATCTTGAATGCATTATTTATGTTTCATTTAATTTTAATGTTTATTTTTTATATTACATGAATTACTGAAAGTTTTTGTTGTTTTATTTAATGTATAGATTTTTTTAGGTGTTTACAATTGATTTTAGTGCCCTAAAAATTGAATAGTGTAGTTAGATGACTTATTGATTTATATAGACTTAAATTTTACTTTTTGTTTTAAATAAAATAGATTTGTAATATTTGGCATTGTTTTTAGCGAAATTGGTGTAGTTGAAATTGTGCGTTTCAATATTTTTGACACAATATATATATTTTTATAGATAACGACATTTTTGTTTCCGATATTTATGGTTCCGATATTAGTAAAATAGATATTTTTAACAGCGATATTTTGGTCATTTATATGTCTGTTTTTGTTAATGAAGTATAGAATGGCAATATTTTGGTAAACAATATTTTTTACTGATATTTTTGTGATTCGAAATTGTGTTCACTAATATTATGTCATTGATCCATTAGGCAACTGGGAGTACAGAACATGTTCAGGGTGATCATTATCTCCTCCAAAGAGTGAATAATTCATTATGATCATTGAGACCAGTATGCGCTGCTCTGAATTTTTCAATTGGCTTGACAATGGGCAAGGTGCCCCTCAAATGAGCCATCTCTGCGGTCTTGAGTTAATAATGCTAACAAAGTCCAATTGATATTATCTTCAGTGTGATCACGATCTCTATAATGATTGACCAATCGGGCACCCTGTGTATTTCATCTAATTCTGGACCAAAGGCAAGAGATTCTCTTTTTGACTTCTTGTGTTGTAACCCAATGTAGTGCATATATCAGGGGCGAGAAACACAGTAAACAACATTTTTGGTATTGCAACTGTAAAAGGCAGGCAGTTTAACCATAAAATCATTTATTTCAACTTCTTTTGTTTTGCAACTGAATTTACAAACATTACATTGGCCACACTTGAGGTGACCTTGGATCAGTGATAACCTCAGCATTGTTTTAGGGTCTGTTTTGCTGGATTTCCTGGCTGCCTTTACTAGAAACAGATGAATATTATTTTCTCTTTTGAAGGAAAAGAGTGATCTTAGCAAACTAAATTGTATAACATTTTCCATATTTTTGTAAGATATTTTTCATTTTATTGGCACTGTGGCTATATGTCATGACACAGGTCAAAGGCATGCTTTTTTCTTTTTTTGGTTCTACTAATGACTCTCTCAGTGTATACCAAGCTCTTTTTTAAGACATTTCCATCAGTTTTTTTGGATAACCCCAACTCATGTAATTATTACATTGGATGTTGCATTTGTGTCAGGATCCAAGAAAATAGTAGATTGAAAGTACCCAAGTTGTCTTGCCTGATAAATTGGAAAGTGAATTATGTGAACAGTATCTGTTTAATAGAATGACATCATCAAGTAACTAAGCTAGAGTTCCTTGTGTAAAAAAAGGAATTTCAAGATGGGTGCCCAGGTTGGCACTTCCAGCACCAGATTTAACAAATAACAACTCTTGTGATACCTAAACATGGGAGAAAACAAAATCCATGCCCAAGACTGTTGCGGCGCACTTCATCACAGATCACCCTTCGGATAGTGTCTGACTACCGCACATGCATCCTGTTATCTGGAGTTTTGTCAGGAAGCGATCATTTTCTACATGTGCATCTTTCACAGTGCAACGTGTTATTACTTAATCCTGTTCCTGTTGTGGAATTGCATTACTTTTTCAGTTGACAAGTTCAGGAACCTTACTCTTAAATAGAGTTTATATCAGAGAAAAAGTTACTAGCATAAACGTCTTGGAGTCTCTTGGAAACCTGATTAATTCTCAGAAAATAAGCAGTGTTGGTAAGCCATAGAGAAATGATAAGAGAATGAAAAGACACTTGAGCTGAGTGTTGAGTTAATAATTGACCTATGTAGTTTTTATTAACGGGTTATTTTTCCTCTGTGCATACTTATTAGCTTCGAGTGAACCTATGAGCTACAAAGAGGATTTAAAGTTAGTCATTGAAGACATTACAAAGTCTTAACTAAAATATTGGAAACTTGCACATTAAAAAGAATTTGAAATGTGTATGTGATGACAGATAAGCATAGATAACAGTTTAAGTAAACTACATAGATGTCAGCAAATTCCTGTTTTTTTCAGGGTAGGAAGAAAATAGTAACAAGATAATTTATGGCAACTGAAAATGTTAAATAGTTGTTTATATATGTTTTATGAACCTAACTTTTATATTGCAGCTCTTCAGCAACTACCATCCAATAAGGTAGCATCCAGTAATGGGTGGAGGCTGAGGAACGATAAGGAAGAAACAGAGGCAGTCTCTTCTCTATTCACTTCACCCCCCCTGAACTTCCTCACGCGATTCTCATGATTCCGAGATAGAGTGGGAGACTGGTCAGGCTTTGGGGACTAAGCATCATTCTGCTCCTGTTAAAAGACTAGCTTACATCCCCAGTCAATCCTGAAAATTTCCGAAATAATTAACCCTGTGTATATAGTTCCTGCGAATCGGAAACACTTCCATTCAACATGCAAGTTGTCTGCTTACGGGATTTGCACATCACAAGCATCTGTGCGCATTTCCCCAGCTCTGCCCATGATTCCTTTGTAGTACGGATAAGCCCCATACCCCTGCAAATGTCTCAACTTGGACCTGAGAGAGGCCGGCTTGTTGGTCAGTACAATCTTTCATTATATTGTTTGGGGTATTTCTAGTTGCATAATCTGGAATTGTGTTACATTATTTTGGCCCTGTTTTTGTCTTCCATCTAGGAGACTTAGATTATCCCAACTGACCATGGTTGTTGGCACCACTGAGGAATCCACCAATGCCATTGCAAGTCCGCTTTAATGAGGCCCATGAAAGAATATGACGGCCAGTGGAGCGGACTTTCGGGCTCCTAAAGGCTTGATTTTGCTGTCTGGGCAAAACTGGTGGAGCCCTCCTCTACTCACCCGATAAGGTGTGCCAAATCACCGTGGCCTGCTGCATGCTCCACATCGCCCTGCGACGGGAAATCCCTTACACCGCAGCGGATGGAGACCATGAAGAGCCACCGGGTGAGGATCCTCATATGTCAAATGAATATGATAGTGGTGAAGAGGAAGGAATTGACTTGCGCCAAAATGTCATTGACAACTTCCTCTCATGAGTGTATGTATATATTTACATGTTATCTCTTTCACCGTTACACCATCTATTGATGTGGCGATGAGAGAAGTATCTGGTGGTACTTTGTTGGGAAGGGCAAGTTCATGGCAATCAGGCCAAAGGTGTTTGTTGATCAAAGTTTGGACACATTGACTACTGGTTTTAGCTACATTCTTAATCTCTCTCTGATTGCTGTGTGGAACTGTGTCCTCCAAAAGTTGCCTTTGTAATGTTCCCATTATGTTCTGTGTGATTGGGAATCTTTATTTTTTTATCTGTTTTCAGTTCCTTCACCATGTCAACTTCATTTGGACATTGCAGAGTTGTGACAATTGCAGGTACATGATGTTGTTTTGAAGTACAAAGGGAACCTGGGTTGATCCCGGGAAAGACAGACACAGGCTTTGGGTGTACAATTCTTGTACCAAGGCAACTTGCACTGTGATTGAATGGAAGACTTGAAGTTTACATTGGACTTGTTTTCTATCGTGTATTGCCACTGAAGCAATATGTGTGCCATCATTTGCTCAAAACACATGTGGCACTGGAGCAAAATCATGGTAATTTCCTTTCACATTGGCAAAATACTCATTGTGTGTAATCTGTATATAGCTGTTGATGTGTGTCATTATTGTAGGACATACTTCTTGTGACACACCACGGAAACTTGGTTGTGACATTCCACCAGATTCTGGAACAGTGGATTGGAATGATCCTGTGTCTACAAAATGTAGTACTGCCATGTTTTTGTCTATTGATGCTATTGATGTGGGATTCCTTATAAGAGCCAGTAGATCTGGCTCCAACTGATGACACTATATATTTCCGGGGTGTGATCGATCGGGTGGAGACGAGGGGTTGTAAGGAGTCAGAGTGAGCAACCCTATACCCTAGATGGAACTAAATTAAAGGAACAGGCCCTATAACACTGTGAATCTGTGAATATGGCATTTTAATAATTGTGCGTGAGTGTGTGCTGTGATATAAAACTAAAAGCACGTTTAAGGCGGGATGATAAGTTTTCTTATCGATCCGGCTATGTTTTATGGAATGAGGAGGGCTGTACTTATGGGTACATGCTAATTTGTTATGTCTATTTCCACAGATCATTTTATGAGCAACAAAAGTGCTGACAGGAAGGGGGTGATCAATATATATAGTATACACCTCTGTGATTCTTGAGAGCTGGTATGTGGGCCCTTGGCTCTCATTAGGTAAATATGAGTATTTGCCAATGAAATGGGAAGTGGAGCGATAACTCAGTCCACTCAAAAGATTTTTACCTGTTCTAGAGTAAAGTCTGAGGGTGTGTTCTCTAATGAGTTAACCAGTCTGTCTTTTTATGTTTGTCAGTCACTTTTTGATATTACAGTAGACGTCCAGGGAGGTGACGTGTGACCTTGTTTGCCCTGATGAATTTGCCGCTACTATTGAATTGGCAATGAAACATGTTGGCCGTCCTTGAAGTGGTTCACAACATGCCGTGTTTTTAATATTGGGCGTACTCACGTGTTGGATTAAAAAACCATAAGTATGTGTGTGAGTGCAGCTTAATTTTTATTAGAGACTACTTATGTCTCATCTGTTACGGGGTCTTTTCTATACATTTATGTTTTCATTTCCCTTACACTGGACACGAAGAATTTTTTCTTTCTTCTTTCACATGAGAAAGTGATCAATGATGATAAGTACTTGGGCGAGCTGGTGAGAACCTGCCAGTGGCCCGTTTTGGTGGTGCATACGTGAGACACTTTCTCATTTTTCTCACACTTTTTCTTGGTGGGATACACACTTTACTTTCTGTGTGTGGTTGTTTTAGTGACTTGATAGACAACTGGTTTCTCAAGGTGGGTGGTTTTAAATTGTTAATTAACTAGGCGTATTGGATCAGGACAAAGTGTATACAAGAGTATCCGAGTGTGGGAAATGGTTAGAATATCATCCCATATCAATCCAAGACATTTATAAAATGAATGATATTGCCTATTAGTTCCAGGTCTTTGTTGTTTGATCCAACTGATGACACGACTGAATGATCATTTGCCTATTCAATCCGATTGTTCAAAATATAGCCTCTTCTTCCATGTTGGTAAGACATGAACTAGAAATGTCAAAACTGGCAATGCGCATCAATGACATTTATGGATTGCTATGTTAGTGCAAATATTGTCTGACAATTCTTGGTCAAATGGAATAAACAGAGTAGTAGATGATGTAATGGTAATAATCTTTTGAGAGTCATGGTTGGTAACTTGAGAAATGCATTACATACTTGCAAATTATCTATGTTTACGCATTCCTTTGATTTTTGTCATTGTGAAGTTATGATTGAATAAGACAAATGCATTGATAGAGTTGAGACATACCACACCTGTCTATGAGTTTTTTAATCATGATTTTAATTAACTAAATGTGATGAAATAAAACAAGTTGAAAATGAGATATCAAACTAAAAAGTGAAGATGTCAGTCATGGTGGAAGAAACCATAGTTGGAGAGCCAAAATTGTTTGAAGTCCAAAGTCCAAAATATAACTGGCATCAGAAAGACAAATATGTCCAGAAATAGTTGACAGAGTGAATGGTAGGCACACACTGGAGGAAACTAAAATTGGCGTTTCTTGCTGGTGGTGTCAGAGGCCTTGCCATCCTTACCTCCTGGTAATGTGGGTGGGTGACCCCTTATGCGGGTGAGGGGGGAACTACAGTTGCAGGGCCTGGGGTGTCTGCAGGTGGTTCTTCCTGTGCCAGGGACTCCCTTCCTGTGGCTGTGACAGATGTAGATGGGCCACATGTTGTTGGACCACAGGAGGGATTGGATGGCACTGTAGAACCCTGCACACATGAGTGTAAATGTCCTCAGCACCCCAGTCAGGGAGCCCATATTGGAGTTATGAGCCTCCATCTGATAATTGAGCTCCCTCTGCAACTGCTTCCTCTCCCGTAGCTCAGTGACTACCTGGCACATCTTGTCCTGGGACTGTTGATTGGCTCCCAAGACTTGGTATATGATTGTCTGGGTGAGAGTGACTCCAGTGTCCTCATTATGCTGGCCCACATCATCTCTCCCATGATACCTAAACCCACCACCCTGCGCCCTTGGCTAGTGTGGCCCACCCGGCTGGTTCCTGGGTGAACTGGAGCTGGTGGTGCTGTGGTCTCACCATCACTCAGGACTGGGAGGCACACAATTGATGTCACAGTGCTAGGAACACTGGAAGTGGAGTCTTCGGTTTGCTGAGGTGTTACAGCTGTGGTGGGAGGTGTCGCTGTGGGTGCAGTGAGTGTCACTGGAGCTTTCTGCTCAGACTGACCAGATGTACAAGGCTCCTCATCATCCTCCAGAATACCAGGAGTGTTATCCCAGGAGCATTATCCTCACTTATGGGGTGACTCTGGGCTGGAGTGGAGATCTCTTTAGTTGCAGATTCCTGACCACGTGCTCTGCCAGTTTGACCTATTGAGATTGAGAACATTTCTATTAGTAAAAGTGTGTATAGAACAATCAAATCTTTTGAGACAAACAATGTAGATACTTAGAGGGCAAAATAGGTAGAGATTATTGTCATGATAGCTTTCAGTGGTATTGTATATATTACCCTAATTGTATGCAATTACAAACAGTACAACTTAAAATAAGCAGGTAATAAGATGTCCTGAAATGTTCATGAAGTGATTAGGGAGCAGACGTAACATCCCCCAATCATTCAGGACAACACAGTGGAATGGTGAAATGCGTAATTTACATTTCTAAGGCATAGCTGAGTTCAAAACAGACATTTCCACAACTTGGATGGATGTTTGACATTAGTAATTATGTGTGTACCACTTATATTCAGCATACTCATTAACATACCTTACAATATTAGTATCAAAGCAGTTTGATTTGTGAAACTGATGACATCAATTCAATTGTTTGAGTAGAACAGGACAACGTTCAGAAAACAACACATACCATTTTCAGAAGAGAGCACTATGTAGGGATTGATCACTACATAACACTTTACCATATGTTGAAATATGTTGGACAAGAGAGAGTAAGAAATATGACATAGCAATATTCTTTTGAGATACAGAAACAGGGCATCATAGTAGTTGTAGTCATTTCAAATACAACTTACCAACACTTGCAAAATGGTTACTAGCACATACTTGGTGAAAATATGCAGTGGAAATGAGCCAGACACTTACAATTTGACACACATATGGGTGATGGGTTATTTGGTTTGCTAACACTTACAGGCACCAAACCATCATGTGACACGTAATGGAGATTGACACCTGTAATCTTAAAAGCAACACAATACATTCACACAAAAATCTAAATTATATGAAAGATATAGTCTAAGGTTTCTATGTTATGAAACATAGTGCCGCACACATTAGCAAAAGCTAACTTCAAAGCAAACAGGGCATTGAGGTTTAGTGGGAGATTGTAAAGTGTAACTTACCAGACTCCACTCCACCAGGTATTCCTGTCAAGCATTCAGGGTGTAGGATCAGCAAGGCCTTCTCCTCCCAGGGCATGAGTTGTAAGGGGGTCCTGGGAGAACCACAAGCAGTCCCTGGACCTCCATGTGATGCTTGAAGGCCAGGGAACACACCCTCCCCTGCAGGTCTTTCCACCTCTTCCTAATTTCCTCCTGTGTGCATAGGGTAGAGGTCTTTGAACTGGGAGGCAGATCCCCGTGGGGGGGGGGGAGCTGAAGTGATCTCAGGTGGGGCGCCAGCCTCTGGCCAAGAGAAGCATTTTGCTTTGTTTTAAGTGATAAAAACATGAGCAGCAGTAAGGCACTTTGTAATGGGCCACCACTAACATCTTTTGTCATTTATATTCTGACTGGAAGTATGTGTAAAAGGGGTAACAGAATTTAACTCCAATGTTTAAATATGTTTAGACATATTTAAACATTGCCAATTTAGCAGAATAATTGTGAAATAATTGCGGGAACCCGTTGATTTTTTTTTTATAGGTGGGGCGCAGCATTAAGAAGTTTGAAGACCACTGGCGAAGGTTGTTAGCTACAGCATTCGCTCAGTCGACTATTCTGCCCCACGTATGCCTTTTCTACAATAGGGGTGTATTTTGGACTTGGGCTCCAAACAACTGTGGCTCTACTCTTAAATATTTCATCCACCATGACTGACTCCCCTTCAGTAAAATGAGGCTTTTTGTGGCCTGGCATTGTGCAACAAAATAATAGCAAATTAGCAAATTGACAACAAGGTGAAAAATGAAACAAAATGAAGGGGAAAGCAATGGGGAACAGAAACAAAAATGACCTGACTTTACTGGGTAAAGCTCTGCTGGCAAGTGTCATGGTGCACTGGAATGGCAAAGGATCATGGTCTGAAATGGGGTGTGTTTTATAGTGTGGTATGCAGGTGTTTCCATTTGGCCAATGGACATCAGGTGATTTCTACTGGCATCCATTCAAAGGCCACAGTGATGGTGCATTGTTGAGTGCGTACCGCAATTGGTTCACTCTGTCTGGGAACCTCAGCTTGGAGACCACCAGCACAACTGTGAAATCTTAATCTGCTCTGTGGGAACCCACCACCGTGAAGGTGATGGAGTAGTAGTCACCAGGATTGGAGTCCGCCACATTGGCAGCAGTGTGCAGCAACCGCGGCGGGAAACATTCTGTTGATGCAGACGGCGAGACAGCCTGCATGCATCTAAATACGGCAGGCAAAAGATCGTCAACTCAGTGGAGTACTACGGACCGCCAAGATCTAGATAGTGCCCTTACTGTTTTCTCCCACTAAGCGGGAGATTTAAAAATGCTCCCGCCAGATGGGAGCAAACACCTTTTCCCTGGCCTCTGTAGTGCAGGCAGGGAAACTAAGTAAGTGACCAGCCCCGGGGGATGGGCTCACCAGGGCCATTAAAGGCTCAGGGATGCCACCCTCCCCTATTATTTAAGTCACAGCCCTAGACGATGGGGTCCCCAGGGCCTTTTTAATGCTCGGGGAGGGGGGCTGCGAGGCCTCCTCCCCTTTATTATCATTTCAGCCCCAGAGGAAGTAGGTATATTGATATATTTATATTTATCTATCTTTGACCGCACTCTTCTCCTTTCGAGAGTTAGCCGCGCCTCCTCACCACAATCGCATGAAGATTGCACGGCACCAGCGAACTGCTCAAAAGTTCTTTATTTGCCATTCAAAACATTCAACACAGGACGCCAACGCGTTTCAGCTTCCGCCTTCAACTGGGCAACCCCAGTTCCCACAACCAATGTGATTATAAGGTAGTCCTTCCTTTGTGCACTTCCCACCAGATGACAACTAGACCGCTCAATACATTCAAGTGTGACACAATACATGAGCCATGACAGTTACCAATAGTACAGAGAGGTAATTGCCCGTTGCATTTGACATCATTATTTTTGTACATCGGGTTCTAATTCGGGAGTGTATTTATTATGGATCGAAATACTGAAACCATACAGCAATTTTCAGATTGCAAATGATTACTTACACAATGCATATAATATATATAGTCCGTTATCAGATTTAGTTCAAACCAGAGAAAACCACAATAAAGTGCCTCAGTGCTGCATATTAAATAATCAATAAATATAGATCAAATAAAATCAATCTCATCTATTTGATGTTAAAAGCGTCTATGTAGAAATGCATATATCTCATCAGTTATAGACCAGTGCAAAAAGTGCTATAGTGCAGTTCACGGCACAATTGCATTTCATTTCACATTCTCTGCTCATATATGAGCTTTAGTAAACACACTCTATATATATACCTAATTAAATATACAATTGAGAGTGCCTAATTAGTCTAATCTATCAGACGAATGAACAATCTATTTTTCAAATTGCCCCACTGTCATATATGTCACAGCATGCTAAATGGTTGAGATAATCTCTACACTATGTGTCTGCACAATTCTCCATGAGATAATTAATGTACACTGAAGCCCAAGCTGTTTTTCATATACAAACCCTCCCTAATGCTGAATATCTCATTAACCCGATAAAGTGCCAATGCAAATGAAAGTGCATATGCCAATACTTGATGTCTGGGTAACCTGATAAAGTGCCAATGCAAATCAAATTGCAAATACAAACATTCCTAAATTAGGTCATGATTACACTCTCAAATGTCTAGTTCATTCATCAAATTCAAACTAAGGCCCTCATTTTGATGTTGGGAGGACTGCCACCGACAGGCTGTCGGTGGCGGTCCCCCTGACATCCAGGCATAGGTCCGACCTCCAGATTACAATACAAGCGGTCGGGGTGATTTTGTTGAGGGTAAACCGCCACCTCCGATAGGCTCAAGGAGCCCATCATGGCGGCGGTGGGGCACTAATCCCTGCCCAGGCACCGCCTTAGGGATTAGGATGTCCCTTTCCGACTGCCTTTTCATGGCGGTCCCAGCGCCATGGAAAGACAGCTGAAAAAGGACTTTGGGGGCCCCAAGCAGGGCCACTGCTAAGTAGCCAGGGGAGCTAATGCATGTGACAGGCACCACATGGTACCTGGCACACGGTGCATGGTTGTTTGAAAAATGCCTTTTTCTACTGCGGCTTGTGCTGCGGCCCTTTTTTGGGCCGCAGCACAAGCCGCAGTAGAAAAAGGCCTTTTCCAACTGCCTTCACGGCGGTCTTATCAAAATATGGCGGGTGGGACCGCCGACTCCTTGTTGGGCGGGTCTCATACCCGAAGCAATGGTGGTCGGACGCTCATCTGACCACCATCGTAATTAGGCCCTTAAAGTGCTAGTGCAGAAGGAACTTCCCCCAAAGATAAAGTGCAAGAGAAATATGTGCTATGATTACAAAATCTACACATGTGCACATGTAAATACCATGTGCACACATCCACATAAAATTTCAATCATAAATTTAAAGAAAGCCTCCAACACCAATTAAAAACATATCAGTATTTTATATCAACACCTTTCCCCATTTGAGTTCAATATCAAACTGTCATTTCATTATCAAAAGGCCCAAGTACAACATCATATAATACTCAAGGTGTCCACTCCATTCTGTTCCTGATACCTCCATCTTAATGTCAAAGGGTCCCTATAAATGCGCGTGTATCTCAGCATCCAAATTATGTACCCAAGGTTTTTCTGTACTCAACAAAATTATCATCTTGGATTCATAATGTCGCAGTTGCAATTCTCTATTACCTTTTCAGGGGTGCGCCTTAATGCGCTTAATAACATAGTATAGCAGGCACTCAGATCTCCTTGATGCACCTCCCAAAAATGCTTGGCCATCAGATAGGTCAGCTGCGGAGTGCCTCAGGGATCCTCCCTGAGCCCCACCCTCTTCAACATCTACATGACCCCGCTTGTAGCCATCGTCAGAAGCCAAGGACTCAACATTGTCTCCTATACCGACGACACCCAGCTGATTCTCTCCCTCACAGACAAACCCACAACCACCAAGAGCAACTTACACAGCAGAATGAAGGTAGTCACCACCTGGATGAAGGTCAGCTGCCTCAAATTTAAATCAGACAAGACCGAAGTCCTCATCCTGGGCTCCTCCTTCTCCGCCTGGGATGACTCTTGGTGGCCAGCAGCATTCGCAATCCCCCCACACCCACGGACCATGCACAAAACCTTGGCATCATCCTGGACTCCTTGCTCTCAATGAACTGCCAAATCAACGCCATTTCGTCCTCCTGCTTCCACACACTCCACCTCTTTTGTAAGATCTTCAAGTGGATCCCCACCGAGTCCAGGAAAACGGTCATCATGTGCTCGTCAGCAGCAGACACGAGTACAGCAACTCACTGTATGTCGTCACAACCCAGAAACTAAAAAAAAACTGCAGACCATCCAGAACGCCTCCGCCAGATTCATACTGAACATCCCATGCCGCAACCCCTTCCCTGGCCACCTGAGAGACCTTCACTGTCAACAAAAGAATCACCTTCAAGCTTCTCACACAAGCCTACAAAGCCTCCCACAATGCCGGACCTGTATACCTCAACCACTGCCTCTCCTTCTACACTCCCACCAGATGGCTCTGCATCGCCCAACTGGCCCTGGCTACCAACCCATGGATCCGCAAGACCACGGCTGGACTAAGACCCTTCTCCTACCTCGCAGCAAAGACCTGGCACTCCCTGCCTCTGCACCTCAGGCAATCACCATTGCTGCGGTAATTCAGGAAGGACCTCAAAACCTGGCTCTTTGACTGAACCTCAGAATCACCCCCCGCCCTCACCCCATCCCCACTTAGCACCTTGAAACCCTCATGGGTGAGTAGTCGTGCTTTATAAGAGTACTGATTGATTGATTGATAGGCCCTATTCTGTTGTTTAATGGCCCTCATGTGTTGTAGAATCCTAACCTTCACCTTGTTCACTGTTCTTCCAACTTACCGCATATATATATTAAAAAATGGTGGCCACCATTTTATTTTTGTTCTTTCTGTAGGATTGTGGCAAAATTTGCAGAATTTTTATTAATTGTGGCCCCAGGGATGACCCACTGGGTCCGACCCAAGGGCCCTAGTAGTATCCCAAACCTGCTGCCTTATATAATTTCTTTTTAAAACTTCAAGACAGGGGACTAAGTGCCTAAGTCCTGTAATGGCTCACAGCAAAATTTTTCTCATGTTGCTGGAAGCCAATCCGAGCACTCGCTCCCACAGTAGTCTGACTCCTGCAGGAGCAAGATGGCCCAAGGGAAAAAAGCTCCATTGGGTAATCAGAATGCTCTATTTTTGAATTGGTGCTCCCGAGAGACTCCCGCAGACCCAACGGTCCAGATATACAAATATTTGTGTACCTTTATTTTTCAACAACTACTAAATGGATTTACACCAAATCACAAAAAGCACAATCTGCAGAAAAGAGAGCTTTAAGGACAAAAGTCTCCAGCACACTGCTCTTCTGTATCATCCTGCCATGTTTTACTTTGTCCCTGAAGTTCCCTCTGTATATTTCATTTTGACAACCCTTTGAGGGTCATCTAGTCCCTAAAACAATGCATACTGTCAATTGGTGCTTCTCACAGTCCCCATCTGGGTGGGTCTTGGGAGGAGAAAATCCCCTTGGTATCCCCCTCCCCATTCTTATAGGACCCTTTGAGCCCCATTATGTCAATTGCTGGCAGGTGACAGAATAATACACAGCTTTTTGGGGGCCCTAGATGCACAGGGGAAAGCTGACTACTACCCTCGCTATGTAAATTGAAGGGACTTAAGTCAGAAGGAGGTTCCTTTATATTTATGTTTTGAAATGCAATGTTAACTACCATGATGCACAATCGTTACCGGCACAATCATTCAACAATACTGAAGTAAATGACTTTGCAAACATTACCTGTTTTAGGGTTACCTTTAAGTGTTCTTAACCATTTACTGTAATAGGAGAATGGCATTTGCAATATGGAGGATGAGTTTTACTGATAGAAGGCAAATCCAATCACTGCTTCTTCTTCCTACTTTATTCTTTGTCTGTCACTTGTCGGAGGGAATCCACCAGTGGAGCCCCAGGCGGGTTCACTTGATCCCTGCCTGAAGGCAAAGACTCCTGCCTTCGCAGACGAGGGAGAGACTGATCCAAACTGTTTGGCCTGGACTTTGATATTGTAAGGATGTTCTAGACACTAATGGCAGTGTCTCAATTGATCATCTTTAGAGATATAGGGCCCGATTTACAAAAGTAATCTGAGACAAAATCCTAACTTTACGACTTTTGGTATTCACAAAAGGCATCTAGGAGTAGTAAAGTTAGGATTCCTAACTTTACTACTCCTAAACTGAGAAAAATCCTAACTTTACGACTTTCGGTATTCACAAAAGGCATTTAGGAGTAGTAAAGTTAGGATTCCTAACTTTATTACTCCTAAATGCCTTTTGTGAATACCGAAAATCGTAAAGTTAGGATTTTTTTCAGATTACTTTTGTGAATCGGGCCCATAGGCTGGAGAGACTTTTGTTATTTTTCAACTTTACTGCTATGACCTTTGTCCGGTTGTGTAGCCAGCTAGCCAGATTCAGAGACCTTTGGGGCTCTGTTGTGAGCCCCATGTGCTTCTGGCCTCGATTCCATCTCTACAGTTGTCGCCATACTTCCCTACTGTCCGCCATTACACAATCAAGCTATGAGACTCTCTTCCCTTCTTGGTAGCAAAGATAATTTATTTTAAATTGCTGATGTTTCTTAGTGCTGCCGTATTTTAGGTGTTTGCACGTATATGGGGACATGAACCTTAACTTTTACCATTGATACAAAGTAGCCCATTGGTTTTAGCGGGACAGTTGTGACCTTCTAATTTCATGCAACAGGGGTTTACTGTTCACAAACGTTAAACATTTGAATACGTTATGGTATTGGACCACAAGTCAATCAATCAATCAATCAATCAATCATGTCACTTATAAAGCGCACTACATACCCGTGAGGGTCTCAAGGCGCTGGGGGAAGAGGGGGGTGGTGCTGCTACTGATCGAAGAGCCAGGTCTTGAGGAGTCTTCTGAAGGCCAGTAGGTCTTGGGTCTGTCGGAGGTTGGTGGGGAGGGTGTTCCAGGTCTTGGCGGCGAGGTGGGAGAAGGATCTGCCGCCGGCGGTCGTTTTCCGGATGCGGGGGACTGTGGCGAGGGCGAGGCTGGTCGAGCGGAGCTGGCGGGTGGGGGTGTAGAAGCTGAGTCGTCTGTTGAGGTAGGCTGGTCCGGAGTTGTGGAGTGCTTTGTGTGCGTGGGTGAGGAGCTTGAAGGTTATCCTCTTGTTGACAGGGAGCCAGTGCAGGTCTCTCAGGTGGGGTGTGATGTGGCTGCGTCGGGGGATGTCGGGGATAAGACGTGCAGAGGCGTTCTGGATGCGTTGCAGCCGTCTCAGGAGCTTAGCCGTCGTTCCTGCGTAGAGGGCGTTTCCGTAGTCCAGCCTGCTGGTGACGAGGGCCTGGGTGACTGTTTTTCTTGTTTCGGTGGGGATCCACTTGAAGATCCTGTGGAGCATTCGGAGGATGTTGAAGCAGGATGAGGAAACGGCGTTGACCTGCTTAGTCATGGAGAGGGTGGGGTCGAGGATGACCCCTAGGTTGCGTACGTGGTCGGTGGGTGGCGGGGCTGTTCCCAGTGATGTTGGCCACCAGGAGTCGTCCCAGGCTGAAGGGTTGGAACCAAGGATGAGGACCTCCGTCTTGTCCGAGTTCAGCTTCAGGCGGCTGGTCCTCATCCATTCGGCGACGGCCTTCATTCCTTCGTGGAGGTGGGCTTTGGCGGTGTGAGGGTCTTTGGTGAGGGAGAGGATCAGCTGGGTGTCGTCGGCGTAGGAGATGATGTTGAGGTTGTGCTGTCGGGCGACGTGGGCGAGGGGTGCCATGTAGATGTTGAACAGCGTTGGGCTGAGGGAGGAGCCTTGGGGTACGCCGCAGATGATCTTGGTGGCCTTGGATCGGAAGGGGGCGAGGCGGACGCTTTGTGTTCTGCCGGAAAGGAAGGATGTGGTCCAGTCCAGGGCCTTCTCTTGGATCCCGGCGTCGTGAAGGCGTGTTCGTAGTGTGTGGTGGCAGACCGTGTAGAAGGCGGCTGATAGGTCCAGGAGGATGAGGGCTGCTGTTTCTCCGTTGTCTAGCAGGGTCCTGATGTCATCGGTGGCGGCGATGAGGGCGGTTTCGGTGCTTTGGTTGCTGCGGAAGCCGGACTGGGAAGGGTCCAGGATGTTGTTCTCCTCGAGGTAGCGGGTCAGTTGTTTGTTGATGATTTTCTCGGTGACCTTCGCGGGGAACGGGAGCAGAGAGATGGGTCGGAAGTTCTTGAGGTCCTTGGGGTCTGCCTTGGGTTTCTTGAGTAAGGCGGTGATCTCTGCGTGCTTCCAGCTTTCCGGGAAGGTTGCTGTCTCGAAGGAGATGTTGATTATTTTCCGGAGATGGGGCGCGATGGCTGTACTGGCTTTGTTGAAGATGTGGTGAGGGCACGGGTCTAGCGGTGAACCGGAGTGGATGGTGTTCATGATCTCGCTGGTGTCCTCGTCGTTGATGTTGGTCCAGGAGAGCAGGCGGTTGGTGGTTGTGGGGGCAGTGGTCTCGGTGGTTGCCGGGGCGGTCAAGGTGTTGAAGCTGTCGTGGATGTCGGCGATTTTGCGGTGGAAGGAGGTGGCCAGTGAGTCGCACAGGTCTTGCGACGGCTGGATGTCGTTGGTGTTGGAGCTGGGGTTGGAGAGTTCCTTCACGATGTTGAAGAGCTCTTTGCTGTTGTGTGCGTTGTTGTCTAGGCGGTCTTTGAGTGGGGCCCTTTTGGCGGATCTGATGAGGTGATGGTGATTGCGGGTGGCGCTCTTGTGGGCGGCGTAGCTGTCCGCTGTCCGTTCGTGGAGCCAGATCTTCTCCAGTTTTCGGCATGTTCGTTTGGAGGCCTGGAGGTCTTCGGTGAACCAGGTGGCTTTCTTGCTGGTGTGGCTGTTGGGCGGATTCTTGAGCGGGGCGAGGGTGTTGGCGCAGTCGTTGATCCACTGTCTGAGGTTGCGGGCGGCGGTGTCGGGGTCGGAGGGTTCGGCGGGTGGGCTCAGGGCGAGGGTTGTGGTTAGCTGGTCTTCCGTGACTCTGCTCCAGCAGCGGCGAGGCATTTGTTCGGTGCGGTGGTGCGTGGTGGGCTTCCTGTAGGTGAAGTGGATGCAGTGGTGGTCAGTCCAGTGGGGTTCGGAGGTGTGGTTGAAGGAGACGTGTGGGCTTGCGGAAAAGATGGAGTCTAGCGTGTGGCCGGCGGCGTGGGTGGGTGTAGTCACGAGCTGTCTGAGTCCGAGGGTGGCGAGGTTGTCGATCAGGGTGGTGGAGTTGGTGTCCTTGTTGTTCTCGAGGTGGAAGTTCAGGTCCCCGAGGAGGATGTAGTCCATGGAGGCGATGGCGTGTGTGCTGACGAAGTCAGCGATGGAATCGCTGAACTGTGGTCGGGGTCCGGGGGTCTGTAGATGAGGGTTCCTCTGAGGGTGGTGTTGGGATCGGTGTGGATCTGGAAGTGCATGTGTTCGGCGGTGCTGAGGGTGTCGTCGGTGTTGGTTGAGACTCTGAGGGTGTTCCTTACTGCACTGTGTTGTTTGCATGCTCTTGCACTCTGCTTCTCTACCAACCTTTGCAAATATTAAATATTTGCTAATAATATATTGGGTGTTTAGCCAAGGGAAATGATTTCATTGCTACATTGAAGTGACCGTATTTCAATTGTGATTACCGTATTTCACTGAAAATTACTACAGTCACTCCAGACTACCAGCTTCATGTCCATTCTCATTAAGGATAACCAGTTTCCTTGTTTGATTTTCGTTTATGCTGTGATTGTATTTCATACATCATAGGGTATTATTAAAGTATTGTTTTCTCCCACAGCTCTGGCTGGACATTAATACTTTATTACAACTGTGATAGCTGTGTTATACCATACCTACACTCGTCCGACATATCCCCTTAGAGTTAAGCATTATACCCTCACCCACTTCTACCCAAAGAGTCAAGGGGCATCGTTGAAGCCATTTTCTGATCAGACTTTAAGCACTGAGTGCTTTAGAAATCCTACTGGCCACTCCATTGTCCCACTCTGAAGAACAGAAAAGGGAGCAAAAGAGAGATAGGGAATTCCATGTCACAAAATAAAGTCATTTTTGGTAAAGCGAAGAATGAAAAATAGGAAGAACTGGGGTAAAAAGGTCCCCTCACCAAAGCAAGACCCATGCCCCAGCATCACATGACTCTCATCCATTCCCTTCCTAAGATTTAATCTTAAATGTAGGATCGCTGAAACTCAAAATGAAATGATAAATTAACTTTTACATTTCTTCTTGTTTAATTAGAGCAGCAGAAGAGCCATCATCCCAGGCTACACACTGGGGATGTCTGTTCATTGCAAGACACAGATGCCAAACTACAGAATATATACAATAGTTCCTGCAGCAGCATCTGCCCCTTTGGCAAGCTCCAGCGGCCATTGGGCCAGTGGGTTATTGGCTTTTGGATTCGAAGCACGGTTATTCCACCTGTTAGACAGTGACTTTACTACACCTTGATTGCTGGATGTATACTTTCCCCTTCTATGCTTCAGACCCAGAATGCATTTCTAACCTGCAGTATTTACAGCTCAAACAATGGAAACACATGTTGTTTTCAATAGATCACATTTCGGTTTACTGCATGAGCATTCAACTGTCATCCCCATCAGCTATGTTATAACCCATCTGAGATTATTCAAAAAGAAAAAAGGCATGAAATCAATCCGAGAAGTACAGTTTTTACAATAACACATTCTTGCATACTGATTTGGAGGGTGTCACCTCTCTTAGACACATTTCCCCTTCCAAACAAGTGAAAGGCCTAATTTCCACTTCAATGTGATCACCCACCATCAAATAGTTCCTCTCCCTATAAAAATAAGATCTTCCCATTCCTTGGAGACTCAGGAGGTTGAGAAGCATGTTCTGTAATATATATTTTGGACATTTGCGTATACTACATGAAAGGGCCTCTGCTATGCATAACATGCAATTCACAGATTGATGAGCTCTATTCACAAAGGTAAATTTGCTCATAAACTTACGTTTACGACCAAAATGACAGTTTTTTATCCTTCCAGAAATTTACAAAGGGGATTCTTAGCAAGTGTAAGCCCTTCTACAGGCGCAGAGATCTCCTCAGCCATGAATCCCACTAAAGGGATAGGAAGTGGGTGTTTCAAGGTGTGTGAATGCCCACAATCATGATAATGGGCTGTCTTTCCCAAACTACGATCTGACTGACCCCTTTACACCTTGAAAATCGTCAGAGATTTACTTCAGCACAGGCCTGGTGTAACTCCCCTTGCTTGGGTGGAAAGGAGAATGGATCACCCCCAAGTTTGGTGACAATGTAGGGACAGGGGTTCTCTGCTGAGAAAAATATTTTTGCTGAGGAGAAAAAACGGGAATTTCCACAGCAGAATCCATCCTCCGCCACAGAAACACCATACAGAATAAATAGATTCCCATATTGAAAATCTGATTTCCCAAGGGATCTGCATGGAAACCTGTGAATAGTGCAGCTTTCCATGCAGGTTCCTTGTAGGGGCTGGTGAATTCCAAAAAGCTGTAAATCCACACTGCCACATAGACAGGGCTCAGACCTGGACAGACCCGGCCCACTTAAAGCCCTGCACATAGAAGTAAATCTGCAGGTGCCGAGTTACTGCATTTTTCATTAATAGGACATTGTGTTTTCATAGGCAATTCAAGCACAGCTCTGCATGGGTTAATCCCAGGCTGCAGCAGTCCTAAAGTTAATAGTTCTTTTAATTAAAGGCTAAGCCAGTTATTGAACACAGAAGCTAATCACAAAAGGATTACCGCTGAAAATGAACATAGTCTGTACAATTAGTCTGATAATTAAGATTTAAGTACTGAACAGAGATCAAAGCGCTTGTAATCTGCAATAAAGTTCATGCAGCTCTAAAGATTTTCAAAATGTTAGCTTGTGCTTTACTGCAGCTTCCTTTTATTGTGTACCCAAGATAGCAGCAAACAGGCTGTCCCTGCGGATGTCAGCGTGTGGAAGTGGAACAGCTGCTGCTACATAAGCCTGGTGTTTCTCACAATATGATTATGCTGTCAGCGGCTTCCATAAAAAGTGACATCTGTATTCACCAAACAGAATTATCAATAAATGTAAAGCCTTACAACGATTAAGGATCTCAGAGGATGCACAAATCCATTGGCAAAATGCAAACCGCACGAGTTAATTACTAAAATTGTTAATCTATGGAATGCCTTCATAACTTTTAATTAAAATTTTATTTGCAGTGGATGTTTAGAGGATCCAAATCTTTGTTTTCATTACATTAAACAGTTGCTGTGCGTAAGTACCAGTGGCATCTGCGATCAGCCAGCCTCGCCAGGGCAGCATCACGTCTGTAATTGCATTTTGTTACCTACAGAGGGTGTTAAGAGCCCCTGCTAGAAGTTATGGGGATGGTTTAGAGACAGCTCACAGAAGCCATTAATAGAAAGCGAATTACCAGGTAGAGCAATCGAGAATCTGTCAGAGATGGTTAGGAAAGCAGAATGTCAGGAAATCAGCCATTCAGCAATTCATCATGGTTTAACGCCGCCTTTAAAGGGAAAGCTCTTAAACTTAAGCGTTTAATGAAGCAGTACACGTTACCTGCACTTACAGAAGTGTGACGTGCCAGAAGCAGGCACGGGGTTTGACAAAGACATTTAAATGAAATATAAGGATTGCAAGCCATTGTTCCATCTGCGTCCACGTCGCATCTACACCGGAAACAGCAGGCAACCGGAGCGACTATGCCAGACAACTTAAAACAGATTATGTTTTCTTTTGTATTGAACGGTTATTAAATTGGAGGTGGTTGTGACTTTAACGGTTTTGCACAAGGTGCGACAATTGTGACCTCTACATCCCTGGTTCCAAACACTTTTAAGTTGTTGGTGAATTCATATGTTTGACTTTCGTAGTTAATGTCTAGATTAATAATTATTGTCACTACCCCGAGGCTCTTACATCAACTGAGTGGCCGAGTGTAATGCAATACCCCACCACAAATAGTTTGGTTTCTCTCAGTTCCTTCGTCTCCTTTACAGCTGGTTTCTGATGGCGGAGCCTCTGCTGGCTCCGACTTCAGAAACCTCGTCTGAACAGTCCAGCTGCCAAGCAGTGCTTAATTTGTGCCGATGTTTTCCGGTATTCGGCACCAACGCTTATTTCTTAACACAAGCATATATTTATGACAGCCGACCACGTGATGGCGCTGTCAGTCTATTTTTAAAACAGTACAAGAACAGTGTTCAGCAATCCGATATACACATAAAAATAATACCTGCATGCCCAGGCCATAGCTTGATGGTTAGTAGGTAATGTTAATACTGATATTTGGCAGCTTTGGCTAGCTTGGCATGTAGATGGTGCAAGATGCAGTGGCCTCCTGTGGAATATCTTGGCCTGGCATTTTTTTTTTGCAAATGAAGCATTAGCTGCTGGAGAACCAACATCATCATGGTATTGCAAGGCCTGCCCATTTTAATCCTCAAGGCCAGGTACGGTTTCTTCGTTGGGGCGTTGCCCCCCTGTTTGTATTGGCGCCCGTGCCCCCAGTTTACTTTACTGATGTAAATTGGTTTTAATTATTTCTATTTAGCCACGCATACGTTTAATGGCTCTGGTAAAGTTGCCCTGCTTTATTACATCCTTCAGCAGCGGGCAAACGTGGGGCGGGGGGGTGGTCGTGAGTGGGAGATTGAGGATTGACAGGCTTCTTGATGTGAAGTGCACATGTCGGGTTGGACAGGTGCCTTGCTCTGTCCAGCCCGACATGCGCACTTAAACCCTCGCCTACCAGTATGCAATGTAGGAGCTTGGGGATTGCTGCCACAGCCCCCAAGTCTCTTAAGGAGCGTTCGCAGCGCCTGACCTCAGCCAATCATTGCAGCGCCTCGATTGGCTCAGGCATCGCTTGGGGGGGACAGAAGGCCAAGCTGCCGTTGCACGCTTTCAATTCAGCGTGTTTGCAATGCACTATGACACAAGGCTGGCGCCATTCTTCTGCATCGCCGGCGACATCCTGCACCCGGCACCAGTCACAGGCAGGCAGAGAAGCGACCGAAAAAGGTTGGAGTACATTTCTAATTAGGGTGACAAAGTTTCCCCGCCTGTATGTTTTTTCAAGGAGAAAGGATATTTCTACAGGGAAGCATGTTTATTGAAGTGTCTCATGAAGATTGTCTGTCACGTGGCCAATACGCAATAAGAATTTCAAAGAAATTCAGGAATGTGTGTGGGTGCCTGTAATCTGTGTAGATTCCCATGCAAAGTTCGGGGGAGTGGGGGAGGGTGGTTGTGATTCTCCAAAAAGTTGGAAATCTACATAGATTGTTGGGGAATCTTTCATTGGACATTTCTCACCTTCTTTTAATTGAGTTTAAAATTTGTGACCATATTATTAAATCAGCGCAGCGGTGCAGTCTGTGCTTCAAGGTTTTTTTGGTGTTAGAGACTAGGCTGCTAACACTTATTAGCACAAACTGCCCGCACAAGGCATCATGACCGCTCCCTCATTCGCTTTGACAATACAAATGAAGGAATGTTTATGAGTCTGTGCCACATTATAGATGCAGACACATGACCAATGAAGTCCTTTAGGGATGCTCTAACTCTGCACTATCAGTATTTGCATTCTCTTATCAGTGAACAACTCGTCATCATAATCCTACTGGGAGCCCAGTTGCTGGTGGTGGGGAGAAGGTATGTAAATTGTTATGTGATTTCCATCTATTAGATAGCACAGTTGAGGCCAAACAACAGATTGTTACAGAAATTAAGCGGACTGAAAACCAGTGTGTTAGTGAGCGTGCTGGCTGTGTGGAATGGTAAAGTGAGTGCCTCTAGCATGCATTGAGATGCTGAAGGAGTGCTGTGTTGGTGACGAAGCTGGTACAGGTATGAAAGCAGTAAAATGAAAACATAGGTGCTGCTAAAGCTTGTTGGGCCCCCTCTTCAGCAGAAGTGCAAGATGTAATTCCTGGGCACCTTTGAACTTTCCATTGAATGGATTGACGTCACTGGGTGCATGTGTGGTAGAGGCAGTAAAAATGACAAGCCAACAATGATTGAATTTCAGTCACTGTTGACTTTTCAGTTTTCATTTGTCTCATAGTGCAAAAAACTATGTATATTCTTTACTGCGTAATATTGCTCTATTCAAGCACACAACACATATTTGCGTCCTTAACACTGAGTTTTGCCTATTCGCTGCATGTTCGAATGTCTGCGTCACATACTCGTGTTTTTCATTATTTGGGGTATTTATCTAGAGCGGTCCTTGCTTTCTCAAATATGCTTGAAAATGCACCATTTGCCACTCTTTTTTCCAAATTTTCTCCCCCCGAACCCGCCTTATGACGATTAGGCACTCATCCAGATTAGAACATTTATGCCCCACCAATTCAATGTCACCAGCGGCCACTGCTCAAAGCACGCAATTCGCACAATTACAGTCTTTGCAAACATAAAAGCATAAGCCAGATTGTACTAAGAGTACTTTGTGAGTTGGAAAAGTACCTTTTGTGACAGTTTCTGATCCACAAATAGAAGGGGGCATGAATGGGATGCCCCCTCCTCTGCAACCAGTAATGCAATAGAACAGTGATTTGGGACTGCAATTGTGGTCGCAAAACAATGATTAGTTACAAACAGCCAACATTTGTGTGTGGGGGGGGGGGGTGACAGATTCGAACAGTTAGATCGTTTTCACCTTGGGAATCATGTCAAAGATTTTGGCAAATATTGGTAGTTGCAAATGCCAGGACAGAATCATCCTGCTGTCTCTCACATGCATCCATTCCCATATTTGCAGGGGGTCGCAAATTGCCACCTGCCTCAGATCTGTTAATGAAGCAGGATGTTTTGTAGCAAGTTATAAATGTGCATTTTGATAAATGACTGATTATTAAACAACTACTACATCAATTATGAAATTAAGGGCATGTTGTACCTGTCAGTGTACAAAAAGCACCACTTGGTTTTCAACTTGCTTGTTGTACACTGTGCCCAATGTCCCCTAAGTTTTTGGAGGAATTCCCAGTGCATCAGGGACATTGTTTTTTTTTTTTTTTTCCATAAACAAGCCTTTGCTTGAGGAAAAAAATGCTACCAGGGTCACCAAGACATTGCTTGCCAGCCGACATTGCTTTGTCACCAAAAGTGCTCCCACTGTGTCAGTGTGAGCATTTTCGACAAAAGTTCCAGGTTGATATTTTCACAGGTGCTTTGGCATGAGGCTGGCAGTGCGGGTCCTCTGTAGCACATGCAGTTTTTCGGCCAGTCTGCCAAATAGACCACATAGTCTGCACATGTGGCCTTTAGTATGTAGGAATGATAACGAGAAATGCCAAAGTGAGAATAAATTAACATAGCAGCATGTTCAGGTGCAAGAAAACATGTAAACTGATGAGAAACTTCATTGAGAAAAACCACACGCAAAATGATTCTGATTGGTATAATATTGAAAAAATAATGTTGTGTACTAATATAGAGGGTAAATTATTCAAATTTGAGCAACAATGTATTTAATGGCCGATAGACATCAGCTAATGGGTTTAATAATAAAGTGGCTTGGAATCAGATCTAAAGGGTCTTTCAAGCTCCTAAAGGGATCACTGACATAATATCGATGCATACAATATTGAAACACAAAAATATTAGAAACTTAACATCAATTAAAAAAAGTATCAGTTTCCTATACTTAACTAGTAAAACAACAAATATCGAGAACACAAATATCGCTGTTAAAAATATTGATTTTTACTTATAGCGAAAACACAGATATCGCAAACAATAATATCGTCACCTTTAAATAAACATATTATGCTAAAATTATTGATTCACACAATATCAACTACAATATTATCGGCAAAATATTTAAATTATCATTAATAAATATAAATAAAAACACTTTTTATGTATAACAATTATTAGAAGTAAATCTAAAACATTTTATACACATATTTAAATGAAATATAAATATATTACATTTCCAAAATATTTACCATTCACCCCAATAAGTTACATAACTAAAATCATAACAATACAATCCCCCAAAAATACTAGCATTAACTACAAACACTTAGGGCCTTATTATGAGTTTGGCGGTCTTCGTCTGGGAGTGCCACTACGGCGGCCACAGGACGACCCCAAGCCCGTGGTGCACCCACCTTCCAGATTTCGAGTTGAATCCAGGGTGGGCGGGAGGAGCGGCGGCGGTCTGTTAGGTTCATAGGATAGCCTAACAAGCAGACTGCCGCTGTGACAGCACCTACATGGTGTGGCATGCTCCATGTTGTGCATGCCACACTGTGCACGAACGAAGGTGCAATTATTGGGTCCATAAAATGTGCCCCTTCATGCACACCCATGGCCAGATGCACCTGGGGGCCCTGTCAGAGCCCCGTTACCTGCATTTTCGCCACCCTTTTCATAGCGGGCTCCGCATCATGAAATGGGCAGTGGAAAAGCAGGACGTAATATATGCTTGGTGGTGCCGGCATCAGCCCAGCCAGCATCCTGCCCTTTTCCACACCGCCACCGCTGTGGGATCCTGAATCCCGGTGGAGGCGGCAGTCATGTGGTGGTCCTACTGCCACCATCGTAATACGGCGGGTGGACCTACCGTGGTGGTAGTGGTCCCAGGACCGCCGTACTCATAATAAGGCCCTTAGACAACAACCTAAATACTAATTACAGAGTGGCAGTAGCCACTCTGAAGTTATAGTTAGGCTAACCAGAGATAGGGATTTGTAATTTTTTTGTCCCTTAATAACTTTGCACCTGTTTGACGAATTTCCACAAAACCTCGCAGACCTACTGTCCCTGTTTCATTCTCGAGTAGTGAAAGTTTCATGGCGTTTAGTCAAGAAAGTGCAAAGAAAAAAGGGAGTTCCCTAAACGGCCGTAAAATCCAATGCATTTTTGTATTTCGCGTAGAGCAAAAACCGTCCGTTGGATTTGTACGAAATTTAGCAGGATGATATATTATGGTGCACAGATGATTCTGTGGGTTACGGCATGTAAGTAGGGTAAGTGTTTTAAACTTAGCTGGGTCTGTGGCCTCCGTAGCTTATTGTTTATTGACTGCCTTTACAATAGTAAAAGGCAGCCATGTTGTTTTCAGCTCAAGGTTCCTTGTGTTCTGTGTTACGACTTGTAATGTAGGTATTAGGTTTGACATTTTTCTAATACCCATTGCCACTTTATTAAAGTGATAAGAGGTCGGGAATATTTTTATAAGTTTATATATATATTTTTTAAATATAGAGTACTGCGGTACTACCGCAGTACCAAAAATAAAATTAAACAAAATGTGGAAATACACTATAAGACACTATATTTGTTAAATATAGTGTGCTACAGAGTGTTTTCAAATTTTAACATATTTAAATATGCTGAAAAAAGGGTACAGAGTAGCGCTAAATACTAAAAATGACTGCACTACTTAAAAAAAAAATGCTGTACCCCGTAGATTGCTTAAAAAATATAGAGAAATACAAATCGTAACATTCCACAATAATTTTGTGGCATCGTACAAAAAAATTAAAGAAACTTATAAATATCTTGCAAAATCTATTATGACTTTAGTAAAGTTTCGATAGGTAGCGCAAAAATACCAAACCAATTACTTATCTATGTCCAAAGGTGTAATGCAGAAAACAGGCAAAATGTTCCTAAAAACAACATGCCTGCCTTTGACGTTTGTAAAGGCAGTCATTAGCCAATCAGCTAATGATCTGGCATCAGTATGTACTGTGCTAGTACAGCGAAGTACACCTATATTTTGCAAACATACCTCGCAAACAGATCTTGCAAAGTTTAAATAAATGCAACCTTATAAAATAGTTTCACTACTTACCTGCACTACCCAAAATAAACATCTGCGCACCATAATATCTTATCCAGCCAAGTGTTAACAAAGTCCGCATGGCGCATTTTGCAATACGCACAATAAAACAATTTATGCAAAATGCTGTCAATTTAAGCACCTTTTTGGGACCCCACCACATTTGCATATTATAATATATATTTTGGAGAGAAAACATTCACATCTTTGGACACACTTTAACACTACATTTCCTTTAATTTACGCACTCCATTTTATGCCACTCCACTGTCTGTCTAGTTTATGCGACTCCACTGTAAGCAATTTATAGTTTGCTACTCCACTTTACAACACTACAGTATATGCCACTACATTCTACGCTAATCCACTGTACGTTACTGCACTCTACTCGACCCAACTGGACTGTACGCCATTGTAATGTACACCACTATACTCTACGCAATTATACTATTTCCCACTGTATTCTATTACACTTTCGTGTATGCCACTTTACTGGATGCCCCTAAACTGTAGTGCTTGCAAGTCTATGCTATTCCACTGTACCCTACTCCAATTTACACTATTCTATTACATGCTATTCCATTATGGCCCACTTGATGATATACTACTGGAGTGTACGCTATTCCAGTGTCCGCTACTGCACTCTGCGCAACTTCATTGTATTTATATGTGCTATACGCCACTGCACTGACCACAAACAACTGTATGCTAGTTCGCTTTACAAGAGTACATTCTGCGCCACTCCACTAAACCACACTTTACTGTATGTGACTACAGTCCACTCGCTATAATTAACTCTATTGCATTGTACGCCACTGTACAGTACGCTACTCCACTATATGGCACTTCACTGTATGTCTGAACAGTTAACACCACAAAACTCAACTAAACTCAACTTTGTTACACTAAACACTACTATATTATATGGTACTCCACTATATCGCACTACAGTTTATACTACTTCACTATATGCTATTGCACCGTATCGTATTACACTGTACCCCACTGTAGTCTAAACTAGACTGTCCAGCACTACTGCACTATACAGCACTCCAATATACAGCACTCCATTTTAGGCAATTTAACTTTCCAATACTACACTGTACCACACTCCACTTTACGTAAGCCCACTGTAGACCACTCAACTGTACCCCCTACCCTCTATAGTGCTCCAGTACATCCCACTTCAATGTACATTATTTCAATTTACACGCATCCAATGTACCTCACTCCACTGTATGCTATTTCAGTACACGATATTCCAGTACAGCCGACTACACTGTACAACATTCCAGTGTACAGCACTGCACTGTATGCCACTCCGAGTGTACAGAACTACATTGTATGCCATTACAGTGTACGCAAATACACTCTATAATATTTGCAGGGTATCAATCCACTTTACCACACTCCACTGTACCACTGGTAGTCCAAGATTCTCCACTGAAACCTGGCCCTCCTCCTCATCATCCTCTATCTACTCATCATCCTCCTCCTCAGGGATCTCATGTGCTGTATCCCTTGCTTCTATCCAGGCCCTCAGTGCCTTTAGCAGCTTTTCCTTCTTGGTGAAGCCTTTGGTAGAAACCTCATGCCCCTTGCAAAAATCCTTGAGTTGCTGTACTGTGCACTTCTTTATCTTGGACATTTCAAAATCCATGCTTGCAGGTGCAGTTATTGGACCCCCAAAAAAGCAAAAATACCAATCAGGAAGAAATGAAAAATAAAAAATGCCAATTGAAGAGAGTAGGGAAAAAATTTCAATGGGGATCTGAGGCAAATTATTTAAATTGGTCTAGATGTGGATAGTAGTGTACACCAAATTACTGTAAGGTACTGCAAAAACACAAGTCCTATCCTCACCGCTGAGCACCAGTGTTAGAAATTGAGGTTTCTGATTTGCAGAGTATACACCCTGTCCAAGCAGGAACCACAACCCTAGTCAAGGTAAGTCAGATATATAACCTAAATTAACCTGTGGTCACCCTCTGGTAGCATGGCACAGAGCAGTCAGAGTTAATTTAAGAGGCAATGTGTAAAGTATTTGTGCACACTTTAATTACAGTAACACAGTGGAAACACCACAAAAAGACTCCACATGAGGTTAGACAAATAGAGAATATTTATCTTAGTAAAACAAGAACAAAGCGACAATAATCCAATAAGTAGAACTTGAGATATTCATTTTTAAGGATTAAATGTAAAAACACTGCTTAGAAGTCACTAGCGGTCAAAAGGTTACTTGAGGTCCCGAGGGACCAGTACAGTTCCAAAGTTCAGTCTGACCGCAATCGAGGTAGGCCGGCTGCAGGACCCAAGCAGGGACTGATGAAAAAGTTCCTGCTACGGAGCAAGTGTCGGTGTCGAAGGCTTCACTGTGTCAGTTCCAACCCACGATTGGCACTGTGTTGGAAGGCACTGCATCAGTTCCAATTAGCGTAAAGGCGTCACTGCATTGATTTTTGACAGAAAACAGCCACAGAAACCACTTTTTAGGCCCAGAACTGGAGGGGGCACCTCAGGCAAGGGAAGCACTCACAGACTGCAGAGTCCAGCAGCACCAGCAGAGTTTGTGTCCCTGAGACTTCAGAAAACAGTAGGCAAGCCACAAGCCCTTGGAGAATATTGGGTTCAAGGATGTAGAGACCATTCCCTGTCACTCCCAGGCAAGAAGCAGCAGGCCAACAGAGAGGAATGGTAGAAAAGTGGCAGTCCCTACTACAGCACAGCAATCAGCAGGCCAACACAGCAATGCAGGCAGCAAAGTGGCAGTCCCTCCTACAGCACAGCAGCTCTTCTTCCAGGAAGAATGTCCTTGGTTCCAGCAAAGTTCTTTTTTGGTGGTGTCAGGGGTCCAGTACCTATACCAAAATGTGTTTTTGAAGTGGGGTAGACATCAAGGAGGCATTTGAAGATCACAAGGTCCCTGTCTTTCCTGCCCTTGCTCCAGACTCACTACAGGGGTTATGCAGCTCCTTCTGTGGGGACAGGCACAGCCCTATTCAGGTGCAAATGTCAGCTCTTCCCTCCCAATCTACCTTAGGAAGGCCCATCAGCCTGGTGATGGGCCATCAGGATGCAAATGTCACACCTCAGCTCCCTTTAGGTGACTGTCTAGAGGGAATGCACAAAGCCCAGCTGTCACCCAACCCAGACATGTATTCAGAGACAGGCAGAGGCACAGAATGGTTAAAGTAAGAAAATGCCAACTTTGTAAAAATGGCATTTTTAGACTTACAATTTAAAATCCGACTTCGCCATAAGTTGTGATTTTAAACTAAGAGTTCAGAGACGCCAAACTCGATATCTCTATCTTTTCCAAATTGGAAATTACACTTAAAAGATGTTTTAAGGCAATCCCAATGATAACCTATGGGAGAGATGCCTTGCAGTAGTGAAAAACTAATTTAGCAGTTTTTCACAAACCAGGACATGTAACTAAAACTCAAAAGTACATGTCCCACCTTTTAGATACACTGCACCCCACCCATAGGGCTACCTGGGGCCTACCTTAGGGGTGACTTATATGCAGTAAAAGGAAAGGTTTGGGCCTGGCAAGTTGATTAACTTGCCAGGTCGAAATGGCAATTTAAACTGCACACACAGGCTCAGCAGCGGTAGGGCTGAGCCATGTTAAAAGAGCTACTGAGTGGGTGGCACAATCAGAGCTGCAGGCGCCCTTGTAGCATTTAATTTACAGGCCCTGGGCACATATAGTTACTTTACTAGGGACTTAAAAGTAAATTAAATATGTCAATTGTGGATAAGACAATGTTACCATGTTTTGAGTACAGAGCATATGCACTTTAGTGCTTGTTAGCAGTGGCAAAGTGCTCAGAATCCTAAAGCCAGCAAAAATTAAGTCAGCAAAACAGGAGGTCAGAAGGCAAAACATTTGGGGGTGACACTGCAGAAAGGGCCATTTCCAAAACTATCCCACTGTATACCACTGCGCACCACTACACTCTATGCCTCTCTAATATAAGCCACTCCATTGCATCCAAGTTCACTGTACGCCACTCCACTGTATGCGGCTCTACTCTACGTCACTCCGCTATATGCCATTCTACTATACGCTACTCCACTATATCTGATTCTATTTTACACCACTCCTTTATTCCACAATGTACTGTGCCAGAGTACACTTTACAACACTATCCAGTCATACTCCACTTAATAACTCTCCACTCCACTAAACTAAACTGGAGCAATATTACAAAATCATTACTAGCATTGTAAAAAACAATTGAAATTAACAAAAAAAACAAAGGTTACACTTAAGTTATAGTTGGGAAAACTTTATTTAGATTTAGTATACAAACCAAAATTAAGCTACACAAACATTAGAAAATCTACAGTTATAGTTATCACTTAATTTTATGATTTATGCACCATTTACACACATATCTTGTTATGGCTGTGCAGTCTAAGGTGTGTTTCAAACCAACAATATAAAAGGCACCCTCATTTAAACAACTAAAACGCTGCAAGATGAGGAAACTCTGACGGATTCTCTGACCAGACCATTAAAGAAGAAATAGAAACATCTCAACAACTACGTAACCCTGCAAGTAAAACTTATATGTAAACTAAAACGTACCTGTTAATGAATGTCAAATTGTAAAACAAGAATTAAATAAAACACTGTACAACTTCTATCTATTTACATAGACTTCCAATAAGAAAACACTACAAGTTGAAAAAGTGATAAACTGCCTGAAAAAAATAACAGTCAGAAACCAGCAAAAAGGTATAAGAAAGTAAGCATATATAAATTAATAAAAAAACTATAAACACACCCAAATAGCAAATCAAAATAAAACTAATGACGTCAACCTCAATAAACTACCAACAAATGAACATTTAAATGAAACTAACATTTGTTTTCATCCAAAATTAGAACAGCTCCAACGGAAAAGCTGCAAAACAGTGTAATAGATCTAAAACAGAACATACATGTAAGTATACAGAATAGAAGTAGTTGCATATTTTTACATGTAAATAACACAATTACAACTTTAAAATATTGTATATATTTATACTATTACACTACTTCCAGATACAATAATAGGGCCTGCAAAATATATAACTTTGCAGAAAGAAAAGCAGTTGCTAAATCTCATGGGCTACACCTACAGTCAAGAACTTGCATCAGAAAAGAATATAAATTGGAAATGTACCAAATATTACTCTAATGCATTCTATGGGAGGGCAACTACAAAAGATGATGTTTAAATTCACGTAAGAGAGCATAACCACTTCCCAAATGTGACAAAAATAGAAGTAATGGTGGTATTGCAGGATATAAGAGATGCAGGTACTAGCTCCCACAAGCCCACAACCAAAAACTTTAAAGATATACTGCCTAAAGCTCCCAAACACATCACAGGCCAATTACCACCTATACCCACTTTAAAACCTTTAATTGCAAAAAAAAGCCACCAGTGATACTCCATTTGCCCCTAGAAGGTACCTTGTTAAAAATTGGGTTTCTGGTTGTCAGAGGTATGTGCCCTGTCCAAGCAGGGACCACAATCCTAGTCAGGGTAAGTCATCACACACCCTAAATTAACCTGTGGTCACCCTTTGGTAGCTTGGAACAGAGCAGTCAGGCTTTACTTAAGAGGCAATGTGTAAAGTATTTGTGCAACACTTCAAATAGTAACACAGTGAAAACACCACAAAAAAGATGCCACACCAGTTTAGAAAAAAAGATTAAATTTTTATGAACAAAACAAGACCAAAATGACAAAAATCCAATAAGTATAACAGGCGTTCTTAAAGCATAAATTGAATTGTAGAACTTAAAAGCATAAAGCACCACCTGGGGCTATCTGGTCGCGTCAAAAGTTTAGGCCGAACGCGATGGAGCACGGGTCAGATACAGGGACCAGCCTTGGCCCGCTGAAAAAGTCCCTCAAATTCATTGACGTTGACAACAATGGGACGAGCAGTAAAGGCGATGTGTCATCGTCAATGCTTACGATGGAGGTGATGCATTGGTTACGAGCTGCGCAAAGTCGAGGATGTGTTGGCAATGGAGGAGATGTGGCTAACAGCTGTTCAAACAATTTCCTTTATCCACGCAGCCACAGAGATGTGTCATCGTTGATGGAGATGCACCGGTACCGAGCTGCGCAAAGTCAGAGATACGTCAAGCAGTCAGCGAAGCTAGGTACTCGGTCCTTGAGGCTTCAGCAATACATCGGCATCACTGGAGATGTCCATAAGAAAAGAAGGTGCACTCTAAGTGAAGTCAATCAGGAAACATGTATTATCCAAAATTCTTCTCTTTATTTACGTTGTTTGGTTAAAACCGGCACACAGCCAACGCGTTTCGTTCCCTAGTGCCACGGGAACTTCGTCAGGGCTTACTCGTAGTATAAACGGGACTTGTACGACCCAAGCGCAAATCCGATTGTTATCAGGGTGTACCGTCTCAAAATTAGAATCGTCTCATACGTATAATCCAATCAAGTCTCAAATGTAGTCCACACTATTAAGACGTCAATACCATAATCGTGCTTCCCCTGGGTTCTGAACGTCAAACAAAGGCTCTTCACGTGTAGAAAAAACCCCCAGGGCGCACGTAATGGTCCTCTGATATAGGCAAAACAACTTATAAAGAAATGTCTTTAAAGAATATTCCTTTAGATAGATTCAGTGTAATAAGGGAGTCCGAAAATTAGGAGTCCCAGGACGTGCACTAGTCTTTAAATTTCAAGAAGTAAACTTAATAAAATAAAATACATGGGTCCTAAATGGCAGGTAAACCAGCACACCTCGGAATACACAAAATTCTCAGTACGAGGTATTCAACTGTTAAAAACGCAATTGAGATTTAACGAAAAATTGTATAAGAGGGAACAGTCACCCACAAGGTAACAGTGTAATATTGCACCCAACATAAAAAGCAACGAGAAAAATACTAAATAGTATGTTCACTGGAGATGTGTCGGTCCCGAGTGGCGCAACAGCGTTGATGCTTTGATTCTGGTTGAAGCAGCACTTTATATCCACTTCCAAGGGCCCAGGACTGAGTTGGCACCACTTGAAAGGGCAAGACTTGCAGCAAGCAAGGCCCAGGTGCTGTAGCAGGATGAGTTGAAGTCTTTGAAATCCATGAGATGTAGAACAGGGGGCAAGCCAGCAAGCCCTAGGAGTCATTCTGGGTTCCAGTGAGATGGGTCCAGTCCTTCTCCATCAGGCAGAGGGTAGCAGGAAGCAGGGCAGCACAATAGAAAAGCAAGTCTTCCAGAGCTGCAGTCCAGCAGAATGGCAGTTCTTTTAGCAGCACAGCAGTCCTTCCTACTGCAGAGTTCTTCACAGGCCCAGTAGAGTACTGAAGTGGTGGTGTCAGAGGTCCAGTATTTATACTCAGTTGTGCCTTTGAAGTGGGGGAGACTTCGAAGAGATGCCTTTGAAGTACACAGAGGTCCCCCCTCCCCAGCCCTGGATACAGACTCGCTACAGGTGTATGCAGCCTTTTGTGTGGGGACCGGACACAGCATATTCAGGTGTAAGTGTCAGCCCCTCCTTCTCATTCTGCCCAGGATGACCCATGAGGATGTGGATAGCCCATCAGTGGCACCTAAGCTCCCTTTGTGAGTGGCTGTCTAGAGGTAATGCACAAAGTTCAGCTGTCACCCACCCAAGACGTGTATTGGGGACAGGCTGCAGGCACACAGGGCCAACAGCAGAAAAATGTAATCTTTCTAAAAGTGGCGTTTTTAAGAGGGTAATGATAAATTTGACTTTATCAGAAAAGAGGATTTAACATTACCATTCCAGTGATATGAAACATGACAGATCTGCTCCTTCTCAATCAGGAATTACAGCTTATTAATTGTAATATGAAGTCTTCAATGTTAACCTCTGAGAGAAGTAGGCCTCACAGTAGGAAAAAATGAATGTGGGTTTTTCACAACCAGGACATGCAAACCTTAAAAGTACATGCCCTACCTTTTGATTACACAGCACCCTGCCCTATGGGCTTACTTTAGGGCTTACCTTAGGGGTGACTCATATGTAATGAAAGGGGAGTTTAAGGCTTGGGAAGGGGTTTTACGTGCCAAGTCGACATGGACGTGTAAAGTGCACGCATAGGCTCTGCAGTGGCAGGCTTAGACATGTTTAAAGGGCTACTTGAGTGGGTGGCACAATCAGTGCTGCAGGCCCACTAGTAGCATTTAATTTGTAGGCCCTGGGCACATTAATGCACTCAACTAGGAACTTATAGGTAAATTAAATTTGCCAAATGTGGATAAGACAATCAAACCATGTTTAGAGCAGAGAGCACATGCACTTTAGCACTGGTTAGGAGAGGCAAAGTGCTCAGAGTCCTAAAGCCAACATAAACGTGGTCAGAGGAAGAAGAGGAGGAAGGCAAAAGTTTGGGGTGACCCTTTAGAGAGGGCCTTTTACCAACATACCAAGACATAGAAATACCGGAACATTTAACAATAACACATAATGAGGAACCTTTCTTTTTATGTGATAATCTAAACAATAAGAAGCAAATCCTAATATTCGCTACAGCAAATACTTTACTAAAAGTAAGCCAATGAAAAACCTTTATGAAGGATGGTGCCTTCAAAATGTGTCCGAAACTATTCACTCAGATGTACATCATACATGGTGAATATCAAAAAACACAAATATCCCTTTTAAATATGCCCTACTACCAAATAAACAAAGCAGCACTTACTACGACCTCTTAAACCACATTAAACATAAAACAAATAACTACTATCCTCAAACAGTAATCATAGACTTTGAGCAAGCCATGATTCAATTTATTTTAAATATATAATCCCACACAGCCATGCAAGGCTGTTACTATTATTTCAATCAAAGGATTTGGAGACATCTCCAACAATCTGCACTTAGGGCGCTATTACGAGTCTGGCAGTCCACGGACCGCCAGACTTGTGGGGGCGCAGAGGTGGCGGTCTTCCAATTGCCCTATTACAATTAGGACAGTTGTACCACCATTGCCCCACTGCAGCTGCCAGGGAACTGCCGTTCCCTGGTGTTGTTGCAGCGAGTAGGAGACCGTAATATGATTGGTGACCAAGCAAATTACAAGTTTCCTCTCCGCCACAGTTTTCATGGTGGTTCTTCTTCCATGAAAGCCATGACACAGAGGAAACAAAGGTGCCTCTGTGCCCTGGGTGCACGCAGGGGGACACAACATGTGCCCCCCTGTGTGCATGCCCCACAGTTCCTGCACGGCATGGACTTTACAGTCCATGCGTGTAAGAGCTATTTTTGGCATTCCCATTGCGGTGTTCATTTTAAGGGCACTGACAGGGGAACATAAAAAAAAGCCTGCCAGACACAAGAAATACTCGTAATCTGGCGGGCGGCCCCGGCGCTGCACTGCCAAACTCGTAGTTGGGCTCTTAGTGTAGAATATTCTACAAGCAGTCAATTTGCCCTTGAAATAAGCACTCCCCTATGTCCCTGTCACAGAGGTAGCTAACCACTACAATTTACTAATAAATAGCACTTCCTTCCTACCAACAAAATGAAGACAAACTAAGCCCCCTAGAGGACTATTTCAAAGACACTTGGGTTGGCAGACTGCATTGCTCCGGACACAGATGCCAACCCAAATTCCAAATACTATGATGTAGTGTCTATGGCTTCACCTTGGCACAGGAAGCCAAAACAAACAATGGAGTGGAAGGATGGCACAGTTTCCTTCAGTCCATACCAGGTACACCCAACCTACACTCTAGCAAAGCTACCAACAACTACAAATGGAGCAAACTGTTAGCCAAATTGCCCCTACGCTTAGCAAACAAACCAAAAGAATGTACGAGATGCTGCAATCTAAAGTTAAAACTTTCATTAATAACAAAGGAGTAGATTACTTAGAAATAATAGCCAAAAGAAAGAGCCGGCCGAGGGATTACTGCAGGATTTCCGAATGTCGGACGGGCTCTCTCAGCCCATCGCTGGCCTTTCGGAAAACCGATTCGTATTCCCTTCCGACCGACCCCATCAAAATGGGTCAGTCGGAAAGGAATCCGACCAGCCGATTACGATGCGGGCTAAAGGGCTCCGACCGACGGTCGGAGCCGTTTCAGCCCGCAGCGTAACCGGGCCCTAAAAGGGTAACATTTACTATTTCAATCTATACCAATTTGAAGAAGGTGTTGGACACTAAAGGGGTGAAAAATACTAATCCCACTGCAATCTAAACCTATTTGGGGAAAGTGTTGGACTATTCCCACTCCAATTTAACCATATTGGGGGAAGGTTTTGAACACTAAAGAGATGAAATTGACTATTCCTACTCCAATCCAAGCCTATTTGAAGAAGATGCTGGACCTTAAAGATGTGAAATTTACTTTTTCTACTGCAATCTAAAACATTTCATACAAGGTATTACAAATTAAACATTTTATATACATAATCAATGCTCACACATACATTTTTAACTATAAAATAAACTAAAATGTGATCTAAAAATACACTAACGAAACCTACAATGCTATATATTTATATTTAACACTAACAAATAAAAAATATTTTTATTACTATATATAATCTATTTTTCAAAAATTTTCAACTTTAAACCATAAAATAAACAAAATCCAAAATTAGCAATAATAAAATAAAAAAATGAAAACCAGTTTTAAATTAAAAATATATATTTAATATAAAATAATAATCACAAATATTTGTATCATTACATTTATTCTTAAAAAAAATTATAAACTTTAAAACTTTTATTTAAAATAATGTCTAAATATTTTGCTTTATTAAAATATATATTTATATATTCTTAAATGTTAAAATGTTTTTATTATTTAAATATTGTTTATATTTATTTAAATAGTAATTACATTAATTATATATATATTTTTAAATTTAATACAATTAATATATATTTGGTATTGGTAAACCTTGAATGCTACAAGACATGGTAGACTCCCCATCACACTAACATCAAATGAGCTACTGTTTGAAACGCAGGCCTGCTTTCGATCAGGATCCACTAAAAAGTTACTGATGAGGAGTGTCAACCTAAACTACCCAACGCAGTATAGCAGATGGCCAGTTCATAATGTCTGCACACACCAACATCTCATATTGCAATAGGGCCAAAATATAAGTCAGATGTACAATATGTACAGCAAAACAACCCTAATCCCTTAAATAGTTGACAAATTGTAAAGGAACCTTGATCCTGGTACGTGCAAACACTAGGGAGGTCAAGATGGATTTAAACTCGGCAAAGGTTGATGTTATTACCAGGCACAATTAGTTATTTAGAACATGGAATGTACAGGGTACTGTAACCATTTGATAAGTGATATCACATATATACCTATGTGTGGGATTGTTGTTCTGAACAGCACAGAATTGGAAAACCCTCATATATCTCTGGCCATGTTTTGCAATACTGTTTCTCATGTCTAGGAGCCTATCATTATTAATTATATGTGAAAGTCTATGTCTTCCAAGGCAATCATAACAGAGAGAGCTATCTCACGTCCTTTCACATGAAGGTCAGTTGTGGGATTAGCAATGTCTACAGTCTGAAAATACACAATCCAGACACGGCACCAAATCCTTACTGGGGCTATAATATGTGAAGTATAGACACATAAAGGACCTCACATAAAGGACCTCACAAATAATGCATTGTGTTTCACCATACATGAACATGAGATTTTCAGTTCTACACACAACTATTCCCCAGCACATCAACACATGTTTTAGATGGCTCCACAAGCATGCTTTTCTAATGCAAACAGCAAAATTGACAGTAGAAAAACCTGTAACGTTGGCCCTTTCATCAGATACAACACTACCCAAGTGCAGATATTAGCCAAAGTGGTGTGTTATAGCTATGTGTGATGAGTAATGTTGACATATCTTCTGCTTCAGGATAACTAAATATGTCTAGTTTGATGTTATTGAAATGACGGTATCTAAATAAAATAAAACGTTGGCAATACATGTCAAATCATTTACATCAATAATCATTGTTGGTGTACTTCAAAAATTACCAGAAACCATACAAATTACCTATCATTATCTACTCTGCAGAAGTACATTTTTTATTAGGAATAAAAGTGATTTTGATTGAAGCCAGTCACAGTTGCAGTATGTCTTGAGGAAAAGTGATATCTATGTACACATGTAAAGGTGACAATCTAAAGCAAATATTTACAGGTATTGATGGATCTGGCCCTTTCTGTAGGGTTATCCCCAAACTTTTTGCCTCCTATTTTTCTGAGCCTTCTGTTTGTTGGCCTTTGGACTCTGGGCACTTTACCACTGCTAATCTGTGCTAAAGTGCATGTGCTCTCTCCTCTAAACATGATATGATTGGTTTACACCTATTTAGCATTTTTGATTTACATGTAAGTCCCTTGTAAAATTGTATACCATATACCCTGGTCCTGTAAATTAAATGCCACTTGGGGTCCTGCAGTGCTGCTTGCTTCACCCACAGAAGTAGCCTTTGAAACCTGTCTCAGGGTCTGCAATTGCAGTTTACTGCCATATTGACTTAGCATTTAAATAAACCTACTTGCCAAACCTTACACTCCCCTTTTACTACATATACATCGCCCCTAAGGTAGGCCCTAGGGAGCCCTATGGGCAGGGTGCTATGTAAGTAAAAGGTAGGACAAGTGCCTTTATCGTGTGGCATGTCCTGGTAGTGACAAACAGCCTATTTTATTTCTCACTACTGTGAGGCCTACTCCTCTCACAGGCTAACTTGGGGAATTCCCTTGTATGTGTTTAAGTGGTAATTCCTGATCTGAAAGGAGTACCAATGCCATGTTTGGTATGTTTGGAATAATGGTGATAAATCCTGCTTACTGGTGTGGTTGGATTTTACAATACTAAATTAGAAATGCCACTTTTAGAAAGTGTATATATAAAGAAACCGAGCTCTGTCCTTGCGCTCTTTTACTGGTGCACTGCGCTGAGTGGGAACAACTCCCTCCAATGAATCATGTTCCTCCAGGTAATCCGCAGTAATCTGTTTAATCAATGTAATTTTCTTTCTCCTTGTTACTATTTAATTCATAATTATCTTCACCGCAACGGAGACAGTAAGATACAATCTGTAGTCTTTATTAGACGTTTCAAATACATACTGTATGCCATTAAGCTTCGTACAACAGTACGCACAAAGTGATCTCTATGTAAAATGAGCACGACATATGTTATCCCAATGCATTTCCGTCAGGGGAATCTAAAACATAAAATGGAACAGTGTCACTTGATTATGCCATTATAATTCATGTATGCTAACACTATAATATCAAAACATTGTGAAAATACTAATGCGAACCACTTCATAAATCATAACCCCTCCCTTTGCCAAATCATTTAAACGGGACCGTGATAATAACTGCTCTCTCTGTTGTCCTCCCCTTGTAACCAAACTTATTTTTAGCCAAAGTCTTTAAACAAGTCACGCTCAATTACTTCCTGTTAAGGCTCATCTCCCCTTCCGATATTCTCCCGTTTACACCATTGAATAGCACCTACTCTAAGCCATCCATTACCATGCTCCTTTCCTCCCAATCACACCAATTTACAAATTAATCCTCGCTCGTACCTTCAAAACACTACCTTCCTTTTCTGTAATCCCTCACTATGGCATCTGAATACCCTCATTCCCTACCTCACCCTTTCCTTTCCTACTCACATTCGCATGCAGTCACTTCAAACAGCCTCACCTGCTTTCTCTCCTCTCCGTGAAAAAGTTACTTCCTTGTGCTTGCTGTTGGTATAATCAATTCGTCCACGCTCACATCCTCTTAAATAACCATCAAACACACTCTTAATTACCTCCACGTGACTCCTACCCCCACACCCTTCTCTCGATGCTATCAGAAAAACTACACCTGAAACCTCCACCTCAACAACTACAACTCCCACAATGCTCTCACCATCCCCCAAAAAGGAACATCAAACGCTGTCTGTCATTAGATTTCTAACTCCCGAATATCATGCTAGATATGTGAAGTAAAATAAACCTCATTCAAAATAATAATCCTCTAAAAATTAAAACCAATGACATACTATGCTTTCTGAGTCACCGAAACCAAAATCAGTATTTCTATACAAAAAAAATTATAATAATAATCATAAATCACTACAACCAAAATCCATAGTTGTGTTCATAAAGATGCAATAATTATCAAACACCCGTTTGGACTGCAACATACAATGAAAACTAACAAAATGCTTCATGAATCATGAATCACAATGGCCTGTTCATGTCTTTTCTACTTTTAGAAAGTGGGCATTTCTCTGTGCTTATAACTCTAGTGCTTTGCAGCCTGACTCCAATCCACGTCTAGGGCAAAGTGGCAGCTACACTGATTCAATGTTTTTAGACACTGCGTAGACTTGTTACCAGATACTGATGGCTCTACCTACTGCACCAGAGGACTGCTGTACTGCCAAGAGAACCGCCATTTTGGGACTACTTGTTTTGTTGGGCTAACCTGCTGCTGGCTACATTGCTGGAGGGACTGCGACTCTGACAAGTGACTCTATGTGCTGGCCTGCCTGCCTACCATCCCACCCCTGAGTGCTCCCCAGTTGTTCTCCAGGGACTGGGTTGCGTGATTCCTCCCTGTCTTTGCTGTAACTCTCCCTCCAGCGTGTGGAGCACTGGCTGAGGTTCCTTAGATCTACTTTCCCAACCAGCGCCTTTCATGTTGCATTTCTTGTTTGTGAGGACCAAGAGTTTTGGTGTTTTTGCATGTCGACGCTGCCCGCTCATCGACTGGGCTCAGCATGCTGTGAATTAAGGGCCTCGCACAGGAGTCGGAAGTGTCTTGGGTGTTTGCTTAACTGCGCTCTAACCAGGAGAGTGCCTTACATGGCCTCTGCACTTCTCCCCCTGGCACAGAAGTGCTTTCTTTGCCCCTATGCCAAATCCAGGCAGGACACAGAGCACCCAATCCCGCTCGCCACCTCCCTGCAGCTCACGCTATGAGATAGGCGTGGCCTGACTCCCACTTTTCCTGCTGGAGGCTGCCACATCACTCTTGCAGGCCGGGAGCGTGTCAGAGGAAGCCTACCATGGCCCCAGAGTCACAGCGCTGCCCCCTTTCTAGTTTTGCCGTAATCAAGGCTGGTGCTTCTCGGCTGGCCTGGGCCATATCATGAAGAAGGGCTGCCCTGGCGGTATTTAACATCTACACAACGCACTCGCGGGTAGCTGCATGGGCCTTTGATTTCCTTACATGTGGTGGAGAACAAGTAGGGTCTCCCTGTGGATCACCATGTTTGTGTGCCCTCCTGCTTCTGCACATACTGTGGGGTCACTGGGTCATGTACCCAGGTCGGGGTAAACCGTCGGCGGAGGTTCCGATTATGCCCATCCTACACATTAGCGTATGAGAGATAATAAACCCGCAGGTGCTGTTATGCACTGCACTTGAAGCCTAAATTACCCCATAACAATTAGTAGGAGTGCAGACGCGCTGCACCCTAGATGCTTATGATATCTGATGATTTATATATTCTTCATTACCTGCTGCATTACATGCCTGAGTGTTAACTGATATATTCATGTTTGCCATTCATTCTCCAGGACAATGAACACTACATAGGTAACTACAGTCATGCTTCCTGCTTGTATGTCATAACCTATTGCATTTCATTTCAAGTAACTTTATTGGCATTTCAAAAGCAGACACATTTTGTACAGGAGGTATCAGAGGGTTGTGCAACCCAACCCCCCCTCCCCTCCCGCGCCGTTTACCTTCGAGTAAGATCTTCTGCCTTCATATTATACAATTTATGAGAAGATCTATTCCCCTAGTGTCATTCAAAGTTCCATGCCAATGTGCAACCATATAACTCCCTCCCGTCCGTCCCCTCTCCCTGTCTCTATGTCTAGGCTGTCTGTGTGTTAACCTTTATCCAGTGTATGTGCATTACAAGTGTCCCAGAGTGTCATTTTCCCATCTATTAATAATCAGCCTCCAACCAGCCTGCCAGAGGCAATCCAATCCACTATTTAGCTATGTCGTCCGATTCATTCAAAATCGGCAGGTCCCTTAGGTCTGCCAGCATCGATACCCAAGCCCTGAGGTCATCTTCAAGTTATTTGTCCTTCCGGACATGTTTCATACCGACCGCTTCCGCAGTTGTCCATTCATTCTTGTCTTTCAACCACATGTCCACAAGCGGGGGTGCAGAGCACAATCACATTATCGCAATGCACCTTTTAGCCATTACCAACCCAAGAAGGATGCATTGTCTACTTATCTTCTTTTTTGGGTGCTGGAAGCAACCCTAGCAGCACAGTTTTTACCTCTCTAGGCACCACCCAGCCAGTAGTTCCTCTTAGTCGCTCCAGCACGATGTCCCAGTAAGGCCTCAGGGTTGGACACATCCATACCATATGGGAGAATCCAGCCTCTGCCTCTCTGCACTGAGGACATGTATCTGAACGGTCTGGGTAGATTCTACTCAACGTTTGCGGAGTAAAGTAAGTCTGATGTACAAAATTATATTGGACTAGTTTAAACCGTGCATTAAAGCTGGTGCCCCTGACTCCTTCATGTAGTCGAAGCCACTCTTGTTCCGTGAGAGGTTCTCCATTTATATTGTCCCATTTACCCTGCACCGGGAGAGCCCCCCGTGGAGCATCCTCACAAAGTGCCCGATGCAGATGAGACAGCAATGGACATCCCAGGGCCATGTAGGGCATTACCCATAACCCATTGGTGCAAGGGGGTTCCTCTGGAAAGGATGACCAGAGTTCCCGGGCTACACTTGAGATCTTCTCGTATTGTAGGAACTGCCCCACCCCGAGTGCGAAGGAGGCCTCCACCTCTCCTCGCATTATAAAGCGCCTGTTTTCATATAGATCTCCCATCCGTAGACATCCACCCTCCCGCCATCTCCACAATCCGCTATATGCTGAAAGGGTTTCACCACACACAATGGCATATCAGGGGCATAGGCACGCGTCGTACTACCCTACGGATTGCGAATTCCCACACCGCCGCCACATACTGGACAGTGTATGAGAGGGTAGCAGGAACCCCGGTACCAAGCATCAGAATCTCTGCTAGGGACCGTTCCCCGTACATGCCCGCCAGTAGCTGCTTTTCCCAATTGTTGTCATCATCCAGCGAGTGGACTGCGTATTGAAGTTGAGAGGCCATATAATAGAGCTTTAAGCGGGGCACCTCAAGTACACACCACCACCCCAAGTCCTCTGCAGTGTTGTCAGGCGCACATGTTTACATTTGGCATCCCATAAGGGATCTATCAGGAGACCATCAAGTATTCAAAAATACTGTCTGGGGATTCCGTACAATGCTGCAGGGTATATAGGCACCGGGGCAGAATGATCATTTTTACAATAGCTATCCGCCCCATGAGGGACAGTGGTAAGTCCCTCCAAAATCTTATGGAGCCTGGTACATCCTCCACTCTCCCTATATTCATCTCTAGATACAAGGGTGCCATAGACGCCAGTCGGATCCCCAGGTATCTAGTCCCTTCAGACACCCATGGGAGTCCCACACTTAGCAGAACTTCCATTGGCTGCTCCGCAAGTCTCCCTATCGGGACCATCTGCTTTGATTTCCCTGGGTTTATATAGAGCCCCAGGCTGCCCGAACCCCCTCAGCACCTCAAGGAGGACAGGGACCGATCGGTCTGGTCGTCGCATATACACCAGGGTATTTTCAGCGTACATGGAGACCACATGTTGGGTCTCCCCGAGAGGTATCCCCCATGCCGCCATCCATCTCCGCAGGGCGGCACCAGAGGTTCCATGGCTGCCACAAAAATGAGCGGTGACAGGGGGCACCCCGTCTTAACTCAAATGATATAGATACCAGTCCTCCAATTCTTATGCGAACAGCAGGGGCAGCATAGAGCAATTGCACCCATTTGAGGAAATTCAAGCCCTCTCCCAGCTGCTGCAAAGCTGACCAGCTATATGACCAATCCACAGAGTCAAAGGCTTGCTCTATGTCGAGCAGTACCAAGGTGTAATCATCCTCAATGAGACACGGAGCATGCCAAACGTGTGCCAGGCGCCATAGATTATGAGTGGTGCTATGCCTTGGGATGAAGCCAGCCTGGTCTATGAATATAAGGTGAGGCATATGTGGGAGGAGTCGGGCCACCAGAACTCCACTCAGGATTTTCACATTCAAGTTTACCAGCGAGATCGGCCTATAAGACCCGGGCATCAGGGAGTCTCTGTCTGGTTTTGGAATCATGGCTACCATCACCTCCCACATAGAAGCCGGCAGAGATTGTGCCTCAAGTGCCTCATTATACACCTCCAAGAGGTGGTCAACCAGCAGAGGAGCAAGTCTTTGATAAAACTCTGCTGGGAGACCGTCACTCCCAGGGCTCTTAGCTGTTTTAAGATGCAGTATGGCCTCCAGTAATTCCTCTCTAGTAATCAAGGACTCGAAGGTGGCTGCTGCCTCTGAATCCAGTCATGGCAACTCTACCGAGGCTACAAAATCGTGTATCATCTCTTGTGATGGGGGCATTTGTTTCCCATACACGTTGGCCAGACGTGCAGCCAAGACCTCAAGAATCCCTTGTTGGGTATGCACTGTTTCCCCATTACCGTCTTGAATTTGTAGGATAGGTGTCACGGGTGTCTCCTGTTTCACAAGTCAGAAAAGCAGGGCTCCCGTCTTGTCCCCTCCATATGTAAGCGTTGCGATATGCCATATTTGTGAACTTTTCTAACCAACACTAGCTCTCTAATAGTGCTTCACGGGCAGTGCTCCTCTCCCCCATGATGTGTGGGGCCCTAAGGAGCCTCCAGCTCACCCAGCTTCTGCTCCTGTATCTTTATGTCGTTCTCCAGCTGCTGTCTCACCCCATATGTTGTTTTAATACAGACCCCTCGTAGGACTACCTTTATGGCCTCCCACTCAACCTATTGCATTTCATGCTTGATATTCTAGTGTATACTGCACAGACTTCATGTTTTATGTTGTTTTGGTGTATGTTATATGCACAATATATACTATATTTTTTTTATATAATCTGGTGTAGAGTCTCTTTTGTGGTGTATTTATTGTGCTACTGGTGTGAGTGTGTTGCACAAACACTTTGAACATTGCCTCTGGGGATAAGCCTGACTGCTCTGTGCCAAGCGACCAGGGGGTGAGCACAGGTTATCTTTGTTGTGCAACTTACTTGCCTTGAATAGAGTGGTGGGTTCAGCCTGGCTTAGGTGCATACCCTAACCACCAGAAACTCCATTTCTAACAGGTATGTAATTTGTCATGTTCATTGTTTCCTCTCCCTCATTTACATAGCACTGTGTTCCGAGGGGCACGTTTACTAAACTTTCACACAACGCAGGGCAGCAAGCAACGTTGATGCGCTGCATTACATGAAAAGGAGAGAGCCGTAATGCTCCATAGTTACAAAGATATGGAGCATTTCTGATCTCTCCTTGCGTGCAGGCTAATGCCAACACCGGCACTCTTGCGCCATAGGGCAATGGTGCCTGCGTTTAAGGCAGGATCATTTTTGGGAAATAAAGAAGACCTTCCAGCACAAAAACAATCTTTAGAGGCATTTTCCTCTTTCTATGTAAATAGGAAATACTGCCTTACTTGGGAAGGCGCAGAATTTTGACGCATTCCCAGGTCTACAAGTCTTTGTAAATCTGGGGATGCTCCAAAATCAATAGGTGGAAGTATAGGAACAACCATGCTCCTCCCAAGGACCACCTCCCAAGTTAAAATGTAACGTGACGCAGTGCAAGGAGCTGCGGTGCACTACATTTCTTTGCAAATCCATGCAAGGACACGCAAATCAGGCCTTGCATGGCTTTGTAATAACCTGGAAATGCATCAAAATGCTGCGCCTTCCCAAGTGAGACATAACAAGGATACATATCTTTTTTTCTCCACGTTATTTCCTCTTTCCATGTGTGCTGCATTCTACAGCACACATAGAAAGAGGATAGTTAGGAACACTATGTATCAGAACTCAGACTGCTACAGTATGCAAGATGCAACAAACCAAAAGGCAACCACTCGCAAGCTCAAGAACCCTCAATACCTTTCACACACACCAAAGAGAAAGTGAAACTACCATTGTAAACCTTGTTTAAGCCATCCACACCCTTTGTGTCATTTCCGGGGTGTAAGCTGCTGTTTTGCATAGCATTGCATTGTTTTTGTTTTTACCAGATAATGCCACTCAACACATGTTTTTGTGACGCTGCATTGTCAAAAATGATGCAGCATCATGCAAATGACATGAATTGTTATGCAAGTCAACTCTTAAAGTAGGATAATCCCAGTTACAATCTGTATGAAGAAACATCAATAATGCCTTGCATTTTAATGAGTACTGTAAGGAAATGCCTATTTTTGCATGATCAACCCCAAAGTTTCGGACTGATGCTGCTGGTGTTTTGAATTTGCGAGTGCACCGAGGCCTGCTAAACAGACCTCAGTACCAATGAACTGACCCTCAAAAGTATGTTTTGTTTGCCTACAACCAATTGTCATAAGTTAATTTATTCATAAGTCCCTAGTGTATGGTGCCAGGGTTGACTAAGGCCTGGAAGTTAAAGTGTCAGTCAGCTGCTTCAGCACTGATTTTGCCAACCTAAATGCCACAACGTAATATGTAGCTCTCAGCATCCTATTGTAGACTAGAAGGGCCATTAATCTCATGTCCCGAACCCTGCACCTCCCCTTGTACCTTCACATACCTCACACATGGCAGGTAACTGTCCCCTACTGGACACTCAGCCACCCAAGCATCTGCATGCATGGTTTGTGCTTCCTCTGTGTGGACTGTTCTTGTACTGTGTTATGCTCCCGAGCACTCCGTGCTCTTGTACATTATTGCCACCTTGCATATTAATGCCACGTGTAAGTTATGCCCCTGAGCACCTTTTTACCTTGTTTGCATGCCCCCGAGCACTGTGTGCTCTTTGTACTCCATTTGCCACTCTTTCATAGCTGGATTGCCGCGATCTCATGAGATCTCGGCAATCTCTGCAGCATTCTTGGGTGTGGCTTGGGCGTGGGTCAATCTAAACTCCACCCTTGGGAAGAGGCTGGCTTTGTCTTAAGGAAACCGGCATAACTGGAGCTCCGTATTGGAGCTCGCAAAGAGAAAAACTCATCTTGACTACAGCAGCCCGGTTTTACTGACAACCCCATATCACAGGCACTCCTGATATCAAGCTGCACATCGCAAAGCCTATTCGGACACCTGTAAACATTTTTTAAAAAGACAAGTAAGAGAAGTGAAACAAGTAAGAACATCATGCACATGCATGCATAAAAGCCAAGCATCAAAGAGTTAAACCAAGTGTCAAAGAACTAACCTGTTTTCGAACTAACAGTATGTTGAACATTGTAAGGACTTTGTGATACACAGGTAGAGAACTAACCAAAGTGCCAGAGTGAAAGCCTGCTTAGTGGACTAGACTGTTTTTTTAGCAATTCACTCTGAATTTTCAAGAAAGGCTATTCCTCGTTCAACAGAGTGTAACATCGTCACAAGATCAGAAAAGGCATTAGGTAATCAAGAACTTATGTATAAATAGCGGACTGTATATGATAAAAGTGGGGATCAATATTGCATGTGTGATGTATAAGTAATACGCACTATGATTCCCTAATGTTGAAACATTTGTGCACCTAACACAGGATCCTCAACCATCCGTTGAGAAGTTATCGCCACCCCCTTGGCAATAAGTGCTGTGCACCTTTAACAGAGTAGCTGCCAGTTGATCGCAGGTGCTTATGTCAGCCCGCATTAACCCTAACACACATACAAGGACATAGAGGGGGAACAATAGACTAGAGAAAGAGAGATCTTATTAGTGTCACGTTTATGTTTCCTAAGGTACAACAGCAGCAGACAAGAGACAACCGCGTCCAAGCCATAATTCCACAAGACAGGTTTCCTCCCTTAGTCCCATCTGTCTTCCTTGCAGTTCACATCTCGTGAGTAAGGAGGTAGGGCTTGAGGAGTCGATCCATATCATCTCTACAGGGCCATGTCATGGGCTAATAAAGTAGGTCCACGTTGATCTGACATAAGGCAAAGCCCAAGGTGTTTGCCCTGCCCAGCTGATATGGATGATCAGGGCGTTTCCTTACAAGACATAGCTAACATGCTCATGGCCATACAGTCTGAGAAACAAATCTTGCAGCAGGATGTTACTGACTTGCAGACCCAGTTAGCCACCCGGCCAGGGAATCAGTGAGGGGGTCCCCTTCACCAGAGCAACCAACCCTAAGACTTTGCTTAAACCCCATAGTTTTTATCCCTCTGAAGAGGCAACAGCAGCCCCAGATGATGGTACATCGGGTCCCACTCAGATTCAAGTCATAACACCACAACCGATTCCTCTGGCCCCTCTAGAACGTTTTCATGGTGACAACAATAAGTTCAGGATTTTTTTTAATCAACTTAATCGCAATTTTATGGCATGACCTACCGCCTTCCTGGACGATGCCTCAAAAGGGACTTTTATTCTATCCTACCTAGGCGGGGATGCGGCTCAGGTTTAAGGAAATAATGCGGCTGATGTTTGCTCATCATACTTTCGTATAGGCAGAACATAACGAGCTAGTTAACTTGAAAAAAGGGACATCTGACATTTTACACTATATATCTATTTCAATCACCTAGTCATAGAGGCCAAATGGCCAGAAGAAAAGAAAATTTCAGTCTTTTACAGTGGTCTTAATGAAGAACTCAAGGATCTCCTCTCGCAGATAGTGGAACCACCTGACGAAACCGAGGAATTCATTGATTTGGTGGTTAAGCTCAACCACCACCTTTTAGAGTGAAAATCCGAAAAGGGAAAGGGAGTTGACCACAAGGTTATTGTGGTTCGGGAGAGATCTCAAGGAGAGGTGATGAAACCAACTGATACCTCTGAACCAATACAGATAGGAGGAATCAGGGACTCCTTAACCAAGGAAGAGAAGGATAAAAGGAGGAAGCTGAACCAATGTCTTTTCTGCTGTAAGACTGGTAACTTTGTTAAGGACTGCCCCAACAAGCAGAGTCTTTAAATCAGGATCCCCATCAGTGCCTGTCACTATTCTTGAGACCCCAGAAAACAAGAGTATGAACTGAGGTCAGCCTGTCGAGTTTGTCTTTTAGTTCAATCTCAAGACAGCCCTCTTGTCTTTCCTATCATCACACGAGTATAGCTGTAACCCTTAGATCATCTTCAGGACAGAAGTGGGAGTCAGGAGCCTTGATTGATTCCAATGCTACTGGAAATGTCATTGATATCCGTGCTTTAACCACTTTGGGACTTCAAATACAAAAGAAAGACAAACCCGAGGTAGTGAGAGCTGTCGATGGAAAGGAGCTTACCTTCAGACCCATCCAGTACCACACCAAGGCATTGGTGATGACTCTTCACAATTCCTACTGGGAAACTATAACATTCAGTCTAATAGATGCTCCTCAATTTTGCCTGATTTTGGGTTTTCCATGGTTGACCAAGCATAATCCTCAAATTGAGTGGGAAGCTGGGCTACTTACTTTACGGTCGGAGTTCTGTCGGCATCATTGTTATCCAGGTGTGGACACTCAACAAAACTGGGTCGTATATCCGTTACCACTCCAGTCTTAGTCAATGATGTGTCCACCACGGGCAATCATTCAGAGGGTCTCCCAGAGGTTTACGTCAATATAAAAGATGGCTTTGACAAACTAAAGGCCAACAGTCTGCAACCACCTCGCGTTTTTGAAAGCAGGATACACCTTGTTCCAGGGGCAACACTTGCCTGCAGTAGAATTTATGCCCTCACAGAAAAAGAGAATGACCATCAGTCTCTTGTCTCTTCCACTTTGTTCTTTGTACCCAATAAAGGGGAGTTTAATACATGCATAGATTACTGTGCCTTGAATGACATCATAGTTAAAAAACGGTACCCATTACCATTGATACCCAGCCTTCTAGATCAGGTAAAAGACGCAGTGGTGTATACTAAACTAGATTTGTGGGGGCATACCACCTAGTCAGAGTCCACAAAGGAGATGAGAGGAAGACTGCATTTTAAACAAAATTTGAAATTTTTGAATACGGAATGATTCCCTTTGGGGTCTGCAGCACCTCCGCCGCTTTTCAGTTTTTAATCAATGAAGTACTTCGCGAGTTCATTGATGTGCGCTGCATAGTATACATTGATGATATCCTCCTCTACTCACATTCCTTGTTAGAGCATATACAACAGGTATGCGCCATTCTTCTCCAACTGCGTAAGCATAATCTATACATCAACTTAGAGAAGAGTGAGTTAGAGGGTATACTCAATTGGCCATCCCCAACATCAGTAAAACAAATCCAGAGTTTTTTGGGGTTCGCCAATTTTTACTGGCGCTTCCTCCACAATTTCTCCAGCAGCATCTCCGCAAAATCTTACTTACTACGTAAGGGAGTTAAGTTTCAGTGGGACGCCAAGGCGAAAGTGGCTTTACAGTCACTGGAAAGGTAATGCACCGAAGCCTCAATATTAGCCCATCATGACCCTGACTACCCCTTTATCGTAGCCGTGAGTATCACTTTGGGTGGCATCTTGTCACTACGAAATAAAACCACTGGACAGCTACACCCCCTAGTATTTTATTCCTGAATATTGCTCCCTGCTGAGAAAAATTATGCAATTGCTGACCAGGAATTATTGACGATCAAAGCAGTGTTTGAAAAATGGCACCAATACCTCTTAGGGGTTAAACATCATTGAACAAATTATACAGATAATGGAAATCTTCAATTCCTTTGGACAGTCTGCGCTCTTACAGCATGTCAGCTAAGGCAGATGCTGTTCTTTAACTATTACAATTTTGTCATCACCTATCGGCCAAGAAAGAAGAATGCTACTGCAGAGGCTCTTTCACGATTAGGTGAAACATACAATACCGAATAAGGGGAAGAACCAAAACCTATCGTATCCCCTAAGTGTTTTCTGGGAGTTGTGTTAACTGCAGCAGTTTTGACTGACCTATGAGATAGCGTGAAGACCAAATCCAAGGAAAAATGGCTGTCTGAATACCCAGATCTTGTGTTCTGACTTGGTCTCTTATTCAAGGACAATTGCTGGTATGTCAGGGACCATCAAAACCAAGCCTTGTTTCATGATTCATTGTTAAAAACACGAAAAAAAACTATATCAACTAGATACTTTTTCGGTCCCCCACTTCTCACTTTCAAGGGGGGGAGGTTCTAGTGCATATCTATGAATTATATCTATGGTTCATAGATATGCACTAGAACCTCCCCCCCTTGAAAGTGAGAAGTGGGGGACCCAAAAAGTATCTAGTTGATATGTGATGAATAACAAGGTTATTTTGTGCTGTTAATTGTGAGTGGAGGGCGCCCTTGATGCTTTTCTTTTCCCTCTATTGCTCCTCCTTGTTTAACAATGATTTATTGTTAACCTATCATCCAGGATATCATAAGACTCTGAACCTGTTGCAAAGACATTTCTGGTGGCCATCCATGTCCAAGGACACACACAAATACATCACTACATGCTCCATTTGTGCTCGGAGCCAAGGAACTCATACCCCTTCTGTTGGACTTTTGCGTCTCATTCTGGTGCCACCTAAACCCTGGCACACACTATCAATGGAGTTTATAGCGGAGCTCCCCAAAACCACCACAGGATATACCACAATCCTTACCTGAGTTGACCATCTATCCAAAATGGTCCATCTTGTACCTCTTAGGAGGTTCCCCATGGCCCTAGAGTTAGCTACTATTTTCATGACCCACGTCGCCCAGTTACATGGACTTCCCTCCATCCTCATCACAGATCAAGTCGCACAGTTTGTCTCTGGCTTGTGGAAGGCCTTGTGTGAGCCTTTGTACATAGATGTGGAGTTGTTTTTGTCCTACAATCCTCAAACAGATGGGCAGACTGAAAGAACAAACCAGACCATGGAACAAAATCTTTGTTGTACACTATTTACCATACAAAGTGACTGGTTTGCGGTTCTATGGGCCATCAAATTTGATTATAATAATGCAGACCATGCATCTCTGGGAATGTCTCTGTTTTATTGTGTGCAAAGTTACCACCCAAAACCCGTACCATGGGAGGAGTCCCTTACTACATCTGAACTTTTATGGTCAAAAGAAACTGTTACCTCAGTTTCTGGTCCCGTATGTCATCGCCAGCATTGTAAACCCAGTTGCGGAACAATTGGCTCTTCCCCATTCCATGAAAATACATCCTGTGTTCCATGTTTCCCTCCTAAAGTAGGTCCATCTCGACACTTGATTAGTGAGCCCACAGCTGCCTATCAGAGTCAATGACCATGTTGAGTACGAGGTCTGTGTTATTCTAGTCTCTAAGCGTGTCTGGAGCAAGCTTTTCTATCTGGGGACTGGGAGCCTCTCTCCCATGTCTAACATGCTCCCTGTTTGATACCCACCTTACATTCTCCCTTCCCGCTGAAGCCTCATCCCGCTTCCCCTGTCCTGGGACTCCTTTTTTGGGGGGGCCTGTCATGTCCCATGCCCTGCACCTCCCATTGTGCCCTCACATCACTCACACATTTCAGGGATCGTCCCCTACTGGACACTCCACCACCACTGTGAGGTATCCCAGCCCCGAGCATCTGTATGCATGATTGGTGCTTCCCCTATGTGGACTGTTCTTGTATTTTCTTATCCCACCGAGCAGTGTGTACTCTTGTACATTATTGTCACCTTGTATCTTATTGCCACCTGAAAGTTATGCTCCCTAGCACTGTTTTACCTTGTGCTCTCTTTGTACACTGTTCACAGCTCTTGTAACAGGATTTCTGAGATCTCACAAGATCTCGGTGGCCATCTTGGATGTGGCTTGGTTGCGGTTCTATATAAACCGCACCCGAGGAAAGAGGAATATTTTGTTTCAAGGAAATCCACACAACAGGAACTCCGTGTTGGAGATTAGGAAGAGAAAAACTAATCTTGACAATAGCGGACCTGTTTTCCTAGTAACCGCACTTCACAGGCTCTTAAGAATCAAGCTGTACATCGAACACCTGCAAGAAAATAAAAAAGGCAAGTAAGACCAGAGAAGAGAAAAAAGTAAGAACATTGAGCGCATGCATGCATAAAGGCTAAGCATCAAAGAGTTAAACCAAGTGTCAAAGAAGTAACCTGTTTTCAAACTAACAGTATGTGGAACATTGTAAGGATTTTGTGATACACAGGTAGAGAACTAACCCATATGCCAGAGTGAAAGCCTGCTTGGTGGACTAACCTGTTTTTTATCAATTTGCTCTAATTCGCTCTGTGAATTTACAACGAAGGCTATTCCTCATTCAACTGAGTATAACATCGTCACAAGAACTGAAAAGGCATTAGGTAATGAAGAACCTATGCATAAATAGTAGACTTTATATGATAAAAGTGGGGATCAATATAGTATATGTGATGTATAAGTAATACTCTCTATGTTTCCCTCCTGTACAAACATATATATATAAGTCGCCATTGAGTCCGAAGGCAGGGTGCTGTATAATATTACGTGGGACATGGTTTTTTTATATTTCCTAATAGTAAAAGCACCAAATTGTCTTTTTTTACTGTGGAAAGGGCAGTAGCCCCATTGGGGAGTACAGGGTTACTTACAAGCTGACAACTCAGCTGTGGTAACTTCTGAATGGCACTAGAGAAATTGGTGCTTCAAGGTATCAAATGAATCTCATGAAACCTGACTTGATTTCTAAGTCAAGTTTCATGTAGCTTTTATCCAAGTGCAACTTTTAGGAAATTGTTCCTCTGTTACCCAAGTCTTCCAATGGCCATTCTCAGATGCTGGCCACCAGACAGCCTTCTGCCCTCCTGGGGAGAAGTGTGAATGACTTACAAAATTGGCCACAATAGGGGATTGGCGTTATCCTCTCTGTCTCGCAGGAAGCCGTGCGGGGTGTGAGCCCATAGAGCTGAGATTCCATGAGGAAGCTGCCTTTGGAGGGCAAATGGTGGACACACACAAGAGGGGCTTCTCCTTTTTTCCGGTAGACAAGGTAGCGTCGGGGTTAGAGGGGGAGACCAGTTGCCAAATTGTTTTTTTCCGTGGTTGTGTAGCCCACAGGTAAACACACCTCTAGGGTGGGCTACCAAACTCCACAGACCAACAGAAGGGTTCAGACATCTTGGGAGGAAGCAGAATAGCACACTCTGTGATAACTAGATGCCACAATTTGCAGTAATTCATCATCATGCAGGAGGGGACCTAGTAGCCCAATGGCAAGTCACCGTCACAACCTCAAGGGCACTTTCTGGCCATACATATGACACCCCTACCTCAGATCACATCTGCACAGGAGAAAGGACCAAAGAAGGACTGCCCTGCGGTTCCCTGGGCCAGGCAAGAGAGGCTGTACCAACCGATGGACTGCACCTGCTGTTCCTCGGCCTAGCAAAGAGAGGACTGTGCCTGTGGTACCTGGCTCATGGAAAAATTGCTCCTGAGCCCCAAACAGAAGAGGTGAACTCCAAGAGTCAGTTGGTTGACTTCCTGTTACAGCACTAGGGCCACAAAAGTTGAGGACGTCTGTCCTGGCTAGTCAATAGCGACAATAGCTGAATTGCCACTGATGGATAATGTGCTGCTAAGATGACCATGTCTCAATGTGCAAACTTTGCACCCATTCTGTGGGACCCGGGGGAAGTCATCGGACTGCAGTTTGGTCACCAATTATGGTCACTATCATTCACAAAGGGAAACCACTGATTTTGCTGTGACCAGAGACCAGTAGTTCAGGGGCAACAGGTTTTGCTCAACTAACAAGGAATTCAAGGGACCTCTGTGGCCAAAGTCACCAAGGAGCAGCCCAGGAAGTACCCTGTCAACCGCACACTTTCCTACAGAATCCTGTATCCCTCGCATCAGGGCCACTCCTTTGAAGTCTATGGAGGTCAGAGCATAAAGTGTGGAAGTGGACTGGAGACTGTTTTGGTGACAAGGTAACTGTCTTAAAACTACTTATCAGAGTTGGTCGCCCAACATGTGTCCGAGCAGCCAAAAACAAATTTACTGAAGTGTCACAAACTTTCCAAACTTTCAAGTTCCTAATGCTTTTTGAACTTTAGAGTAAAAAGCAGTGATTTATACATGATTTAAAATGTATATCTCCAGAAATCTCCTGTGGATTTAATTCACCTGTGGATTTAATTCACCTTGGTGTCTACAAATTCATAAAAATATGATATATTTTTATAAGTTGGTGTTGAATTTCTTTTGTGTTGTGTGACTTCCCTGTTTGGTTGTTTGGTGTGTCTAAATGCTCTACACTTGTTCCTTTGTCTAAGCGTTGCTGCTCAAATCCACAGCTACCCAAGGGTGAGCCCAGGGTTTTACAAATGGCCCTGACTGGACCCAAGATGGGTTTGGGAGAGTATTACTCGGTAAGGTCGCACAACCACACCATAATATACACCACGATCCTCACAAGCATGTAATCATACATGGATGGATGCATGGGAACACACATGCATAACAAGATTATGTGGCATTAGTGTAGGCCCAACACAATGACACAAACCAAGAGCAAAATTAATATATAAGTCACCATTAATGGCCATGTAGAAGTTATTCATATATCCGCTATCCTATATTTGTCAGGTACTATACACTGATCAGCTATTCTGAACATACTATAGATTAGCAACAGTTTTTGTTAGCATGGACTTTTTCAACAACATATCTAATTACAGCATTGAGCCCTGCATTCTCACCTAGGGAGGATTTGGATCAGACACAGGTCTTGTAACTTCAAACTACATTTTATTTTCTATAATCACATTTGTATTGTGTAATACACGTGCTGTCCTGGTGTAAAAATGTTACATATGACTGAGTACATCATGACAGCACTTCATGCTTTGTGTGTGTCATTTATTATCTATATCAAATAACTTATGGATATAATTGCATATAGAATTCAACAGAAAAAAACATATATAGATAAGTATTAATCATTCCATGACCCCATTAGACTTCTCAGTATGTGCTGAGTTACCGATCAACCTGAATTGTGTGTGCATGGCAAATAACATCCTCTAGTTGGTCTTCAGAGCATGATGATTGCATGCTACTTGTATCATCGTGCAGCATTTAGTATAACACACACTACAATGACATGTGATTAGTACACTATACAAATCAGCATAACATAACATAATGACTTTCCTATATTAAAGGTTGCATAGATGTGTATATGTTGGTGTTAGACATTATTTTTCTGATACACAGAAAATAGATATGTGTATACAATATCAAAAAGTGTTCAAGGGTGAAGATGTATCTAGTCAATTGAATATGTAATAATAGACTGGGAAATGCTCCCAATTAGCCAATTAAACGAAGGGCACAATTGTCACATTTGATACTTTTAGCTCATAAAAATTGTTATTTTTAATGGTTGTAATGTGATTAATAATTTTATAAGTGATGTTCATATGAAGGACAGATCTGGAGGGGCTATATATGTATTTCAATGTAACTTAATAAGTGGATGTGGTTTTTGCCTATTGCACACTATTGATATACTTATTTCTGCATACATTGATGTACATTTACAAATCACTATTGTTTCAATAACATAAGAAAAACTTTCCTGAGGATGACAGAAACTTGTTTTATTTTGTACCTTCTTAAATATTTGATATTTTTCATGATCTAAATTTGTATTTGCCATCATTTATAGCTATATGGTAGGACATTAGGAACCATTCATGTTCTCAACTTCACCAAAGAGGAAAGCCAATAATGTAACACAAAACAATATTCATACATGAATAAAGTCATTCATTCTTTAACAACATATTTAACAAATGGAAATTATCTTTAGCTGAAAATGATACTTCATGACAAGAACAGAAGAACAAAATAAACAGCATGACAACAACAGAGGACTGCTATGGAATATGAATTAGATGGCATGATGAAAAACACAGGTCTAAATAGATAATGGTCAAAATGGCATTTACTAATGCTCATCTCACAGTTCTTATTCTAAAACTGGGGAACACTACATCTTCATCTTTGGAAGATTGTGCTGCCTCCTCTGCGTGTGGTTTTGCTTTCAATGGAGGCTCTGCCATTGTTGTACACAGCTGAAATGCACAATCACCAGAGGCCGAAGATGTAGCACACAAATTTGAAAGAAAAATAGTGAGTGCCATAAGGGTCTGTTGATTTTGCAACACTGCAATTACGTTGCTGTTGAGGGTCCTCATTGTTGACATATAGGATGGCTCATAGCTGAGTGACAACATCCTTAGTACTTGACTAAGAAGGCTGCTGTTCTTTACTCTTCTCCATCATAACACCAGTAATGTCACTTAAGGAGCCATCAGTTCTGTGGAGCCAAGAATGAGTGCCTCGGGTAGCCTCAGTCAAGGCCTTATTGGGCCTGAGACACCTTCCAGAGTGCCCAAGAAGGTCTCCATCCCCAACTTAACTTTTTCCAGCATACACACCAGTACACCAAAGACTTTCTGTTCAAAATGAACTACATCCTCATGATCTTCAGGAAGTGGATGTGCAGCAGCTGTATGTGAAACAGTCTGGGTTGGTTCACCTGGAGACAAAACAGCTTCTTCTTCCCTTGCTAAGATTGGAAGAGAACTATTAATAGTTTCCAGCAGTTGATTGAAGGTGTCTTCATCCAAGGAGGGCACGTAGGAGTTGAGGTTGAAATCAGTTACAGGCTGTTGCTCAGGAGACCTTGGCCCTTCCTCTGAAACATAAAATTGACATAAGCATTAATGCTTAACGAAATATAAACATATATTAAGTAATACTTGCTGCAATAAAAAAGGGACGATAATAAGACATAAAACAATTAATGTTAATTAACATACCACTTTTGAATCATTCTAGTCAACAAATAATATTATTAGAGACTAACATTAAATAAAATACTTATTATTGTACTGTTTGAATGTAAGAAAAACAAGGGTACATGTTGTTAATCACACGGATTTCAGATTTAGACATAGTACACTAGTTCTTTTCTCAACATGATATAAGATTTTTGTGACAAAACACTGACTACAATATTCTGAAACTGAAATTAGCTTTTAAGGTATGTCACATGACTCTTCACATGAATACACACAACTGTATTTCACACTCTTTTAATTCTTAAAGAATAAAGCGCCTGATTTTGCTTTACATTTAGAAAGTTGACCATCAGAGACATGATTACTCATCAAGGATATTTCCTAATTTCATGTGTACTGCTTTCTCTACTACACATATTTGAAGGACTATTGATCAAACTATTGCTTTAGTCCCAGAAGGTGTCCCTTTCTTTAAACAATTTAGCCCATAGCACAGGTTACCAACAACAATGTTGAACACGTGACAGTGTTGGCAATATGCAACACTCAGTGCCCCAATGCAATGAAAGAGGAGAATTGTACACGTATATAAAGAAACATTGACCAATTATGTACTCTCACTTTAAGTCAATTCAGCACAGCAAATTCCCCTGATGCGGCCCTTTCCTTGTAAACATGCTACACTTGCCCCATAGTGCACATTAGTGCCTTTCTTTTCCCTGGACATTACATAGGTTGTGACCATGCTGGCTTGACTTTTAAGTAAGTTAGAGAGATTAGCAATGCTCCATATTTCTGAGGAGATTTTGGTTTCTAACTTTCTCCTAGGCCTGAACTGTATGTTTGAACTGAGCAACGCAGGCAGTAATAGCACCATAGTGTAAGTATAGCAGCGTTATAGATCTGAAATACAAAGGCCAGAAAGTGATGAGTACCAGACAATGTTTTCTTTTTTAGGTTTAATTTTGTTTTTATTGACATTCTGCAGCAATAAAACAGCATTTATAACAGTACTGTGATCACACCCCAGCATGTCTACCCTACTGGGCACACTCATATCAGAATCTGTAGAGGGAACATCAATGCCTCTTGAGTCAGTCCCGACTTCATCCGTAACAGAAGTCCATAAAGTCTCTGCGTGTGCCAACAGCATGATCAATCCTAGATTAAGCAGTCATGTCAAAAAAAAAAAAAAAAAGGAAAGACAAGAAAAACTAAATAAGAACATAAATCCCACCCCCTCTTCCCTCCCGTGAACTGGTGTGCTTGAGGCCTACATTGAAATAGAACTTTCTTTCTGACAGGAGCAAGGGAAGGTTCAAGAGCCTGTAGGTGGTGTATTTGGGTCTGTAAGGCGGAGGAGTCGGAGGTACCTTGGACATGTGACCTCATTCATCTCAGTGGCCAGTAGAGATACTATGGGCTGCCAGACCTCGTTGAAGCTGGTCATGGAGTTAGTGAGAGAGGCCTGAATCCGTTCCATCCCCAGAATGTACCACAACCTATGCAACCACCGTAGGTATGTCGGTTTTATCTGTGTACCCCAGTGCGATGAGACGTTTTGAAGGGCTGCTCCCAATGCTAGGCCAATCTGCATTCCCCGCCGAGATCTCAAAGGGTATGTTAGGGGGTTAGGTAGTCCAAGTATTACATAGGCTGGGAATCTCGGGATTTGCGTCTCGAACTGTCTATCTACCTCGTCTAAAATCGCCTGCCAGTATCCCCCCAGTTCTTTACACTCCCAGAGCAGATGTACCAGTGTACCCCTCTCCCCGCAACCCCTCCAGCAGGTCGGACTACGGTCTGAATTCCTTTTATTTAGGCGTACTGGCGTGAGATACCAATATGTGGCTACCTTGACTGCCGTCTCCCTACTAGCAGTGTTTCGCGCCATATGGTTGGCTCGGTAATAAATATCTTTCCATTCTTTCGGGGTAAGGTCTCTATCCAATTCGTTCGCCCATCGTTTCTGACTGGCCGTTTGTACCCCGGGAGGTTGTGGGCGTATCATGTCGTATAGTTCAGAGATCATTTTTTTATCTGCAGTTTTGGTCACCAACCACTTTTCGTACTTGGTCAACTTCCTGCCAACCTTTGGTCTCACCCCCGGCTGGAGGAGCCAATGCCGTAGCTGCAGGTAGTGAAACCGTTCCATTTCGGGGAGGCCAAAAGTCGCTTTAAGGCCCGGGAAGGATACAATCCCATCAAGGTCCAAGAAATGACCCGCAGCCTTGCACTCAGTTCCCCTCCACCCAGGAATGCTCGTTCGTCTAATCCCGGTGTAAAGTCCCTGTTCTCCAACAAAGGAGTCATGGGCGAGGGGAAAGACGTCACACCCTTCCTAATGGCCACTCCATCCCAGACCCGGAGTTGTGTGTGCGTAATGGGTGATCCCAGCAGATTTAGGGGCCGATCGGCTCTCTTGAGGAAAGGGACCTTCCAGAGGGAGAGTTTTGCTAACGCTCTATCTTGGAACAGCCACCTCTTCTCCGATTCTGGCCGGTGCCACTCCATGAAATACCTAAGCTGTGCCGCTCTAAAGTAGTCCAAAATACACGGAATCCCCAACACCCCCTCATCAGGCCGAAGATAGCCCAGATCCTTTCACATCCGGGGTCGGACCCCTGCCCATACGAACTGTTGTATTCCTTGCTGTATTTTATGGAGAGTACCCGGTGTGGGCCACACTGGGAGTGTCTGGAACAGATATAATGCTTTGGGGGGGATCGACATTTTGATCGCTGCCACCCTTCCCAGTAGTGACAATGGATGATGTTTCCATTGATGCATCTCTGTAGTGATCTGAGAGTTTAATTTGAAGTAGCTCAGCTTGACCGTCTGTGTCACGGAGGAGGCCAGATCGATGCCGAGGTACGGCATCGATGTCACGACCTGTATCCCTCTGTAGGTATCTCCCCCTGGCGTGGACAATGCCCCTTGGCAGTTCAGCCAGAGGACCATCGATTTCCCAACATTGACCCGGAACCCTGATATCTGTCCAAAAGACTCCAGCTCCTGCAGGAAAGTCGGGACCGAATGCTCTGGATCTTCAAGGGATGCGATGATGTCGTCGGCATAAAGGCTAATTGTGTGTTGTTCCCCACCGAACGGAATACCCCGATTTGCGGGGTTATCCCTTATCTTCTGGGCCAACGGCTCGATGTATAACGCAAAGAGGAGGGGCGACAGTGGACAGCCCTGTCGCGTCCCCCTTTGGATCTCGAAAGGGTGGGATGAGACCCCATTGACGCTAATAGTCGCCGTGGGTGCATTGTAGCAGCTCGATACCCAGGCCCTGAACCTGTCCCCAAGGCCGAAGTGCGCCAGAACCTGATCTAAATAGTCCCAGTCCACCCGATCGAATGCCTTCTCGGCATCTACCGACAAGAGAAGAGCATTCATATTTGGGCTTTATCGACCAAATGTAAAATGCGTTTGGTGTTGTCACTGCTTTGTCTGTTCTGGATAAAGCCGGCTTGGTCCGGCTCTATGATGCCCGGCATAAGCGGGCCCAGACGGGCTGCAAGTATGCCCGTGAATAATTTCAGGTCTACATTCAAGAGCGACACTGGGCGATAGGATCCACACACCGTTGCATCTTTCCCTGGTTTTGGCAAGACCACTATAGATGCTGCCAGCATCTCCGACGGGATCGCCACTGGTCCGGTAAATGAATTAAACAGTCTTGTCAGAAGTGGAGCCAGAACTTGTCAGAAAGCTTTGTAGACATCTGGGCCCGGTGACTTCAAGAGCTTGAGGCGGGAAATCGCCCCTATCACTTACTCCACCCTTATTGGGGCGTCTAACGATTCTGCCAGCCCCGGAAGCAACGGAGTCGTATGGGTGGCTTGCAGGTAATCTGCAATATGAGAGCGGGACGGGGTATCTCTCCGATAAAGCTCGGCATAAAATGCCCGGAAACTTTCTGCGATCCCATCATCACTCTCCTCTACGCTTCCCGCGGGCGACTTGATGGCCTGCACCTTCATGCGCTGAGTGCGAGCTCGTAATTTGCTCGCCAGCATGCGCACCGTTTTGTCCCCCCCAATGTAGTAGGAATGTTTAAGCCGGAGTGCAGCGTATTCCGCCCTGTCTAAATCAAGTCCTGCTAGTTGGGCCGGCGCTGCTTTCAGTTGCCGCCAGACCCTCGGCGCCCCAGTCCTGCTGTGCACCCTCTCCAGTTCAAGAACCTGTGCTGTTAGCTGCTCCCTTTTAGTTTTGCGGTCCCTGTTCTCGGCCGCTGCTATCGCTATTAATTCCCCACGCACCACTGCTTTAAGGGCCCCCCATAGAGTGGAGAGGGAAATATCGGGGGAATCGTTTAGTGTGAGATAGTCTGTTATGCATTTGAGTACCTGCGCTCGCACCTCTGGTCTATGTAGCATGTTTTCCCTTAATCTCCAGCCTCCGAACCTGTGAGTCGGGCGAGGTATCCCCAGGGTCACTGTTACTGCATTGTGATCTGAGAGAGCTACTGGAACTATTTCTACCTCTTGGACAAGACGTTGCAGCTCCGATGTGCCTAGCAGATGGTCTAACCTAGCATATGAGCCATGGGCGTGTGAATAAAAAGAAAACTGTGAGGCGCATGGGTGGGCCTCCCGCCATAAATCCAACAGCCCTCGGGATTGTAACCACTGCTTCCCTTCTTGTGACAGTGCCCCTGTTTGAGCGTTTCGTTGGTTTGATCTGTCCGCCACTGTGTCCATGACTAAATTAAGGTCCCCACATATGAGTAACCACTTCTCCTGCGCCCCCAGGGCCTCAGATAGGGCCGCCTTCAGAAACTTCTCCTGACCCGAGTTGGGGGCATAGATGGACCCCACTACCAGGGTGGATCCCCCCACCCCGAACCTGTAGGCCAAGATGCGTCCCTTTATGTCCGCCACTTTATCTCCAACTGTCCCAACAAAGCCCTTAGCCACCAGTATGGCCACCCCCGCTTTTTTGTCCTGAGCCGAAGAAAAAAACTGCTGAGGAAAGGCCCTAGACAACATGCGATGCCAATCTTTGGGGAGGAGATGGGTCTCCTGTAGCAGGCACACATCTGCCCCCAGATTCTCTAAGCAGGATAGTATAGCTTTTCGTTTATTAGGGTTGTTGAGGCCCTTCACGTTGAGGGTGACAATGCGTAGAGGGGAGTGTGTCATGTGATCCAGTCCCTATCCTCTCGCTGAGTCGTTGAAAATTCCCCCCTCCGCCTAGACTCTCCCCCTCCCTCCTTCTGTAATGTGACTGCATGCTCCCTGCTGCGACATCCATCCCTCAACTTGTAGCACACCTGTTCCCCCCTCCCCCTCCCTAACCCCAACTCGAACACCCAACCTTCCCCATAATGTCCATTGCCCGCTTCATGTGATCGCGGGTCTCTGGAAAAAGAAGTAAATGGGGACATATCGTAGCCCAAGAATCTCCGCCTCCCCGATCCCAGCAAAACCCCCCCGCCCGGCTTATCTCACATCGTTATTGCAGCCCCTCCAGGAATCATGAGTCTTCCTGTTATGCGGTGTCCTTCAGGACTGTATCAAGGGCCGCCTGTCGCTCCTGTGCCATTGTATCGGGGTCAGGCCCCAAGGAGCCCGCCGGGGGGCGTTTCTTTCCCACTCTTTGCCAGTTCATTCTTGCAGGGCGGCGTTCCGGGCTGGTTGACTCCCCTGGGCTGGAATAGGAGAGACCAACTAACCTGCAGGCTTCTTTAAGGGAACTGATTTGTTGGAGCTTGCTGTCCCATTTAAAGATTAGGCGAAACGGGTGGCCCCATGTGTAAGCTACACCTTTGTCTCGGAGGTGAGCAGTGACTTCCTTGAACTCCCGTCTCTTTTGTAGGGTGCTAGGTACATAATGCATTTCAGATGGAATGAAATATGAATAAACACCTACAAGACATATAATGCTTTTATATACATCTCTCAGGTAGGTACAGTATTTATACATGAAGTAATGTTTTTACATTGCATGATCTCAAATTGTATGACTGGATGCATGTAATGAGACATGCAGGACACCTATAACAGTTGGAGAACACAAAGTAATTAAATGAATCATTATGAGGTGAAGTACTGTACTTACTTTAGTAACAACCCAAACCTAAAAAAATTCCAATCCGTAGTAAATCTCAAAGAAATCTAATGTTCAGTGAGTAACATTTTTAGACAGCAAGAGAAGCACATTGGACAAGCATGACAGATTCTGGACAATTATATATGTTTAATGTGTATGAATAAAGTTTTGGTTGACGTGTGGCCTTGGTGTAATACAGATATGGTTATCTGATACATACACCATTGCCCTATGAGGCTCATTGTGCGTGGATGGCAAATGGCACCCAAAATGGCAACAGCAATTGTGACATAACATGGTAATGGTCAATGTTCAGATTTTTTGACTTTTCATGCTGTAACCCTGTGACAAAAGACACAGGGCCTGATTTAGATCTTGGCGGTGTTACCGTTGCCCTACCGCAGCGGCGGTCCCTAGTACTCAGCTAAGTCAATGGTCTTTCACTCATCGTATTTAGATGCATGCAGGCTGCCTCACCGTCCGCGTCGACAGTGTTTCCAGCCACAGTTGCGCCACACCGCCTTGGTGGACTCATATGCTAGCGAATACTACTCCATCGTCACCAGGGCAGCTGGTTCCCACCGAGCAGATCATTATTTCACAGTTGTGCTGGTGGTCTACTGGCAGCAGTTTCCCGAAAGGAGTCAGTCTGTCGCGGTACACTCTCAACCATGCACCATCACTGTGGCCATTGGATGGATGCCAGCAGAACTCACCTGATGTCAATTGGCCACATGGAAACACCTGCATACCACAATGTAAAACACGCCCCATTTCAGACCATGATCCTTTGCCATTTCAGCTCCACCACAACATTTGTTCCCAGAGACTCTGCACTAGAAGTGAGGTTTTTTGTTTTTCAATCTACCCGTCTCCTTTCCCTTCATCCCCTTTCTTTTAGTATCTTGTAGTCAATAATTTACTGATTTTTCATTTTGCACAAAATGCCATGCCCCAAAAATCAACATTTCACTGAGGGAGAATTGTCAGTCATGGTGGATGAAATCCTAAGAGTAGAGCCCCAATTGTTTGGAGCCCAAGTCCAAATTCACCACTGTCACAGAAAAGGTAAATATGGACCAGAATAGCTGACAGAGTGAATGCTGTAGCTAACAACCTGCACACACAGGAGGAAATTAGGAAGAGGTGGAACAACCTGTGGGGGAGGGTGCGTTCCCCAGCCTCCAAGAGTCACATGGAGGCCAACAGGACTCGTGGTGGTTCTCCCAGGCCTCCAATACCATTCATGCCCTGGGAGGAGAAGGTCTTGCAGATCCTACATACTGAAGGTTTGACATTAATACCTGGTGGAGTGGAGCCTAGTAAGTTACACTTTGCAAAGTCACAATAAACCTCAATGTCCCGTCCATGCCTGTCAGAGCTTGGAAGAGGCTGGGCTGGGCCCCCCCTCTAACATCCTGTACTCTCACCTCTTCAGTTCAGATCAGACCCAGATACGGACCAGCAGATGGGGAAAAGGAAGCCCACCATAAATGGAGGTGAGCCATCAAACACTTTAGACGGTTTCCTCACTAGGGCCTCTGATGCACTGAACAAAGAGATCCAGATTGTGGAACGTAGACTATCTATGGGTGACCGCATATATTCTGACTGCCCAAATGAGAGTGCCACTATTGGCCCCTCTTGTGCCCAGGAGGCGGCTCTCTCTCAAACTCTCTCTCAACCACTCAAGGCAGTTCCATCTAGTTCAAAACGCACAATCTCCCACGCTAACACCACAGCCGACTCGCCACCGGCCCATGCTGATCCGCCCTTAAAGAGGAAAAAAGGGGGTGGAAGACCAATCATCAAGCCACCCCCCACCGCTTCCCAAGGAGCCGAGACAGTCTATTCACCCTTAGCGGTCGACACACTTTCTAAACTTGAACAGTCATTCACTTGTGTGCTTCAACCCATCCTAGATAGACTATTAAGAATTGAGACTTGCCTAGAATCCCTAGAATCCCTAATCCCCACTCGAACTGATATGATTAATCCCAACCAGGCAGGGTTAATGGCAACAGAGCCCCCCTTGCAACCCTTAAATCCTGACTTGCCCGTGACACTTCAGTGTACCTCTACTAACTCTCGGGACAGCACATTTTTTAAAAGAGGGGGCCGTAAGCCAAGAGATTACCAACAAGCTGGTTCGATAGCCAGGGGATTGAACAGCCACTCCGAATCTCCAACTTTGCAAGACCTTCAACCTCTCACTCAACATTGTAGCAATATACGGAACCACAGAGAGCCCCCAGCCCCTATATACGATCTATTGTGCTACCCACCAGAGGCGTTGATTATAAACCGGCAAATGGGGCTCAAGAAACTTGTGATCGAAGGCTCGACCTCCCCCCAGCTGCATGCCCCTACGTGATAGTTTTGGTGAATGTTCCCAAACTGGACCCAACCCAGAAAGAAACTACGGAGCAGCTCATCACAAAGGCATGCCAGTGGATCAGCAAACATGTAGGGGGCCGGGGGGAGTTATTACCTCGTATTCTAATGACAAGAAGGGTGGCCTGGGTGGTGAACTCCACAAAATCAATTCAGGGGGACTGTGTGGTAGTTAGCCTTAATTCGCACCGTCTGGTTCAGCTATTATTTAGCCGCCTACCAGACTGCCCTTCAAAGCATTCCCAACTGTTTGCACTGCCACTCGGCTACTTCTACAAACCGCATAACCCCTCTAATAGGCTTGAAGTCCTTTCGCGTGAGCCCAGTGCCAACTATTACGAGCCCCCCATCCTTCGCTCGCCCAACCTTTCACCCCTTTACCTGTCAACAACCGCTTCAGCGCCCTAACTGATCTGGACGGGTGCAACTGACAGTTGGGGAACAGGTTTTCTTCTAGTCCCGTCCAAACCCTAAGTAAATTGGGCCCTGAATTTCCTACATCTCCCACGGCTAGCCACAATCAACCACCCAACCCTAGTGATTATGTGAAATGTATCCCCTGGAACATCGCCGGCCTAAGATCTAAAGTGTCTAATCCAGACTGGATAGCAATCGTTGATAACTATGATTTGATATGTCTCCAGGAAACATGGGACAAGGGACCAATCGAACTAGATGGCTACCGCTCTTTTTACTCTCCAGCTCGCCCTTCTTTTTCAGGCCGTGCTAGAGGGGGGCCCTAACTCTGCTAAAAAACACTCTAAAACTAGCAGTTTTATGGTTTTCTAACGACTCCCCTTACTACCATTTCCTCTTCCTAAAAGCCCCGAGCGGAGATAAAATCTTATTAATTAACTTTTATAACAAGAATTTTAACGACAATATGAAACAGGTTGTAGACACACTGGAAAGGGATATTATTATTTTCTCAAACACCCTTAACCAGCCTCTAAAAATCTCATGGGTGGGTGATTTTAACACGCACTGTTGTCCTTCCTCAAATAAAACAGGATGTGGCATGTCCAATGAGTCAGGTGAGCCTACTTCGCACTTTGTCCATGATCCTTATGGTGATGCCTTGAATAGATTGTTTTTCATTCATGATATGGAAATTATGAATCCCGTAGACCGTAGCTCTGGCATCTTACAAAACACATTTGGTTTGGCTGGTCAGGGCTCGACCCTAGATTATATATTGATATCCACGTCCCTGAAAACATTTGTTTCCAAAACTGTAATTATGCCTTTTGGGTTTAGCGACCATGATGCCATAATCAGTGACCTGGAATGGGGGGGGACCCATTTAAAGCAGACAAGGCATGCCAGACCCACGATAGCAAGGAAGAACAGGATCATCCTAAAATGGGCAATGGCTGACAAACCAAGAATCACTACAGCCGTGGTTGGCAAAAGATATAACGACATTATGACTTGCCTGGCAGAGAACCCTGATTCAAGACTGATAGCTAAGGCCTTTGACCGGATATTGTTAGAGGCTAAACAGCCTTAACCAGGGTTAGTGCAACCTCAAACAAATCAGGTCCTAAATGGTTTGACCAGTCATGCAGCAAGTCTCTATCCGCCTTACATCAGGCTCTCAAATCCATCCCTAGAGACGCGGAATTAGTCAAGACATTGCACTACCGCTATTCAGAGGCAAGGAAGCTGAAAACCAAAACCCTTAAGGAAGAGGCGTGGGAGCAGTTGCACCTAACGGCTCTTTCAAATAATGCCAGGGATTTCTGGAGAGTCATTAATGCCCCTTCTCTTAAACCTCCAGAGGAGCCGAGTACAGATTGTCATGTAGATGAGGAAGCTTGGATTGCACACTTTTCTTCTATTTTTAACCCACCTGTGGAGGGAGTGGTCAGCCAGCAGGCACCTAGTATCTCCCTAAGTCTCCCTTATTATTCAACTTACACGAAATTAGAGAGGCCCTTTCTCAGTGTTCGACCAACAGAGCTCCCGGTCCTGACGGCACACCAATTGATTTTTTTATGGAGCAGTCAGACCTTTGTGGTCCGGTTCTGAACAATGTTTTTAACACAATTGCAATTGAAGGCCCTCCGGACTCGTGGAAGAGGTCGATTATTATTCCAATCCACAAGAAAGGAAACAAATCTGAGCCCAAAAATTACAGGCCAATTTCTCTACTGGACAGCACTGCCAAGTTGATGGGTAGGATCCTAATAAATAGGTTAGAGGAATGGGCCACCAACAACAATGTTTTGATCCCAGTGCAATACAGGTTCAAAAAGGGGAGCGGAACTCAGGATCAATGCCTCAATTTAAGCTTACTAATGGACAAGTATACCCAAGTAAAGCAGGGGAGGTTATACCTGGCATTTATGGATCTTTCAGCAGCATTCGACTGCGTCACCTACCACCATCTGTGGAGTATAATGGCAGAAATGGGCATCGAGGAGGCGATAACTAATTTCATCAGACAGCTTTACTCTTCGGCCTCGGCAAGTGCCCATTATGGGAAACAGGGCGAGTGCTCTAGGACATTCCCAATTAATAGGGGAGTCCGCCAGGAATGTGTTCTCGCCCCATTCCTTTTTTCAATCTATATGAATGGGATGGAATCACCCCAGCTGAACTCCACACAGGATGTCCCGGTGGTTAATAAAACGCGCACCCCAATCCTGCTTTATGCAGATGATGCAGTGTTAATTGCCCGCACTGGTCAAGCCCTGCAGCAGCTACTGGAAACCTATGTTAGATACACGAGTAGCTTAGATTTGAAGACAAATGAGGCGAAGACCTTTGTCCTAATATCTGGGAGTAAACAAAAGAGGGCCCCAAATTTCCATAAAGCGGGACGTAGAATAGCACACACAGACACCTTTTCCTATCTTGGAATAACCTTCGACAGGCAATTAACCTGGTCTCACTTGATCACAAATATGGGTTTAGCGCTGGAGAAGAGCATTATTGCATTAAACTCTTTCATTAAGAAACTGGGAGCAAAGTCCCTTGACATGGTTAAAAAGGTTTACTCCGCTAAATCGAAATCAGTTGCAACCTATAGGGCTGGGATTTGGGGAACCGTTAATTACCATATTGTGATGTACAAATCTGGTAAGCAGACAACTTGCATGTTGATTGAATGGAAGTTCTTTCGATTCCAGTACACCTGTTCTCTGGCGTGTGGTGGCACTAAGGTAATATGTGTGCCATCAATTGCTCCAACCACATGTAGTAGGTGACCCAAACCATAGAAGTCACCCTTCACATTGGCTAAATCCTGCTGGCGTGGAAATTGGATGAAGCTGTTGATGTCTCTCATCATTGAACACAGAACGTTTTGTAGCACACCACTGAAAGTTGGTTGTAACATACCACTAGATACTGCCACAGTGTATTGGAAGGACAGACATGATTTTGACAATTGGTGTAATAGATGTGGGATTTCTGTTGTGGGGCAGATCTGGCTCCAGCTGATGACATAAATCCAGTATAGTTTGCCTACTCAATCTGAACTTCTTGATGATATCCCTTTCCTCCATGGTGGCAAGATCTGGAAATGGGTGGTACACCGGAGGCTGTCATCTACACACTCACCCAGGGTTCATATGTCTGCATTGGAAAAATGTTACAACATTGTTAATTATTTCCACAGCAACATATGTGAAAATTTGACAGTAAAGTCATGCACTACCACAAATATGTTTGGTATCACTACATAGGTTAATCATACATATGTTTTCTGGCCATCATTCTTAGCCAAAAATGTTTTGTGCTTAAAATAGAAATCATTTAAAAAGGTAATGTGTAAATTATACAAGTGAAATATATATTTAACACTTTACTTTTTAAAACATTTCTGCTACAATACCATCAACGGAGGTACTATTGCATTTCTGCAAATTAACACACTACATATAAATGTGTATTTCATATAAAATGTTGATTACACATTGAAGTTTGTGTGTGTACACTAAGTAGCCGACATTTTGAGTGGTGGTGACACACTACAGTCGCAAACACACTATTTTGTACTTCTAAAATGGTGGATGCCTGACCTTTTGTTTCTGTTTGGAAAATGGTCCCTGAACTCATGACCAATAATCTCACTACTCTATTTAACATCATGTTTAGAACTGGGTGCTTTCCCAAAACATGGAAATTAACGTCAATACTTCCTCTCCTTAAGAAACCCAGTCTCAATCCTAATGACCCTAATAAATTTCAACATAGCTCTCGGCTTCCTCTGCCAGCCCAATTGGTGGAAAAAGCAATGAATCTCCAACTATCCTCTTTTATTCAGGAAAATGTTCTGCTAGATGATACACAATATGGCTTCAGAGGAGGCCACAGCACCTAATCTGCTCTGATTAAACCATCTGAAGAAATCAGAATGGCCCTAGATTCTGGAGGTAGGGCTGCCCTGATCTTACTTGATCTCACTGCGGCCTTCAATACGGTCCACCACGCCCTCTTGTTGGACCGCATAGCAAGGATTGAAGTACTGGGGGTAGCTGTGACTCTGTTGCATTCCTTCAATTCAGATAGAAAACAGTTCATGGCTCTGGACTCCTTGGTTTCCGAACCGTTTTCCCTCCCTATTGTTGGACCACCTAGCAAGGATTGGAGAACAGGGGGTAGCTCTGACTCTGTTGCATGCCTTCCTTTTAGATAGGAAACAGTTAGCGGCTCATGACGCCTTCATTTATTTCCGAACTGTTTTCCCTCCGGTCCTTCTCTCTCAAAGGAGCTGCACATGCTGGCACAGGAAGTTCTCACACTGTACAGGCAGCTCTATGGCTCACCAGAGGAACAGGTACATGTTACAGAGATATGTGTGAATCTGTCTAACTTGTTTTTACCAATCACACAGGCTACAATGTCCCTATGAGTTCCTAAGCGAAGTGTAGGGATAGAAGAGAAGTGTAATACAGCATTTCACATACATAGGTCAATGCTGTTTGGGATTTGTAACTCCTTGATATTGTGAGAATACAACTGCATACGTATGCGTTGAGTTTAAAGGCCTAGAAACTAATTGGTGTACATGTATAAGTATATGTATGCATATGTGTGATTAACATATAATACGTACAAATGTCACATCATGGACAACATTTCCAGTATGCAGTCTTTACAAAAGTACATCAAAATGTTTTCTGTACAAACCAAATGCCAATGAGGGTAGCTGTGTGTATTGTCCCACTAACCAACCAGCCTCCAGCAGGGCACCCCAAACAGTTGTATGAGAGCTTTCACTATCTACCAAACACCTTCAGAGTAGCACACAGCGCGTAGCTCATTGATGAGTTGTTCGCAAGGTCATTTCTTAATTTAAACGTTAATGGGAGACTTGCACATGACAAGGCCTGACAATGAGCACTGCTCAGTCATAGTGGGCCAAGCTGGGCCAGACTGTCAGCGACAAACAGCTGAAGCACTGAGGTATATCAGTCATATACATAATTCCTTTCCAGGTCCACATGTGAGGTGTGCTTACAATTATGCCCCAGAATGTCTTTACATGGACGACAGTTGAAAGGGAGAGTTGCCTAACATTTTGAGCTAACACTGCTGTTCATTTCACACCAATTTTAAAGTGTTTAATTACCAAACTTAACGCCCCTTACACACAGTGGCCAAGATTCACTGTGGCATAAGTATTGATGCTTACCCTTCAGTAGTTCACAATTTTGAGCACTGATCAGAAGTAGGTCACTTCACAGATTATGCATTAGCCCTCTGGCTTAGCTGATGTCTGAGGCCTGGATTAGTGAGTGTAGCCCATGACATGGGATGAGGGTAGTGCATTGTTCACTAAAGTGTATCTTGAACTATATGCCCATCAGAAGCGTGATAGGTGGAAGGCCATCTCCAGGAAGGTGGTTTCCTGGGAGGCCACAAGCGGTGCGGCGTCCATTGCCGTAAGAGGTGGAAGGACCTACAGCACTGGACCCGGAATTCAGCTGAAGTCCAGCTCGGTCAGTCCTCCCAATGTGGGAAGTGCGTGTGCTGCACACTGATCCCCTAATGGCCCACATTCTAGCAGTGGCCTATACTGAGCTTGATGGGCAGTTGAGGGCCCAATAGCAGCAACAAGGGGGTGAATTATTGTCAGTGTTCCATATTTTACATGACTCATCAGTTGTTACAGCCAGGATTTTTACCATCAACATTAAGGGTGTCCCATGTCCAACGCACAAGAAAAGATCCTGAAGGTGTAAGTTTTGCACAATGTCTATGATGAAGTGCTTTGTCTTTTGGGAAGGATCCCACCTTATTCCGGTTTACAAACAATGGTCTGTTCTGAACAGACACATGGCTGCCTAAACTCCACAGATCCATCATGTAGTGTGATGTAATGAGTGATATTTGTACCAAACAGGCCAATAGTTTTTAATATGATAGGTGTGATGCTCCTTCACTGTTGTGGATGATGCAATGTTAGGCCTATTGCAGGTGGCATAGCATACTGGGCCCTTATGATACAGTGGATGTACCAAACGTTACATTGGTAAGTTGGGATTCTACACAAACAAGAGTAGGCATATGATCCTAAATGACTTGGGTCCACAAAATTGTTGGCTACATTTTGCTACCACTAAATATCCAAATTGTATTCAGCATGAGACATACTGTGTCATTCATGCTAAACAGTGACAGATTGGCATGATGTGTTACTGCTTCACCAGTGTGTATGTAAGGCAGTCTGCTTTTGCCCAAATGACCGGGCTAGCCATATGAATTTTGGTTACAACACAGACAGGAATAGATGCATATTGTTGACAGAGTAACAAATACCCGAAACCATTCCTCAATGCCCTTTGTCATGTCCAGATGAGAAATCTATGATGTTATAAAAAAGGGAAACTTGAATGGATTTTGGAAGATGGAATGTTCCACCACATGTATGCATATGTTTCCAATCAGGAAAATTCTGAATCAGGCCAAAATCATGACTCAGTAGGCAAATGTTGAAACACATCAAGCTATAATATGTTACCTATTGTGAGTTACACTTCGATCTTTGAAGTATACATCATATATGAATGATTCTATGTAAAGATTAGTGTGATGGTATACAACGTTTTGACTACAGTGAAAGTCAGCATATGTAGTGCAACGATTTCAAAACGTTACAACAATGTTCAAATAGGTTGCCATTTTTAGGAGTCAAAGGTGAAGATACTTTAGCGCTGTACTGAAGTGTCTTAGAAATATTTCAAGGGCTATGTATTTACTTATTTTTATAAACAAAAGGATTCTACCCTACAATCAGAAGACTGTTTTTGGTTTTTTTGTGGTTAGAAAAAGGTGTATTGGTGATCCATGAAATGTCATGGAAAAGCACTAGGTGTTTTTAAAATACCCCTCACACACTAAAAATCCCTTAGTGTCATGCTTCATCATAGGGGTCTTCCCGTCCCTCTACGGGGCGGGGCGTGCTACAACCTACGAAATACGTGGGAGCACTTTTTTGTGAAATAGGCTATGTGTGGTGTGGGAGTGAGAGTGGTAGGGTCTGTGAAGAATATGGGGTGGGTTATAAAAATTCGCTGGCTAGTGGAAAAAACAAATTTTTATTCACTTCCCTAGCTGGAAATATTTAAAAATGGGGATACGTAGGGGTATACTATAATGAGATGTCCCCTACTGGGTCAACATGTTTCAGTAGGCCATCCCCACGGCTTACTCGTCAGGACCTAATATGATCCCTACTGCACTCAAAATATATCAACTTTTTATATATATTGTATGCCTATTTTTCAAAAACTAACATGCAAAAATTGGCATGTCAGAAAAAAGAGTAATTGCCCCTTATAGTTTCAAAACCAAATTGGTATCTGTAAAAATAGAAAAACATATGATAAACAACACCATTGTATGTTTTGTTAAACACATCACCATAACATGGAACCTCATATTAAGGCAAAATTTGCCGTGATATATTTTTCTTGTAGTTCAGGTGCACCGCACTTGTGCCTTTAAAACGGGTTTGTACTGCCCGATTGGTGATAACTCCTAGTCATTATTAAAACACACACGTAAAGACATAGAAACACTGTCACAAACACACACATATTTGTTTCTCTTCGTCGGTGGCTCGAGGGAAGAGGAAAACGAAGTTCACCTTTGTGAACTTGTGGTATATCTGAGGCGTTTCTTTTGGGGAATAAATCATACAACCATTTATGCAAATGTGCAAACCAAGTATATATACTTCTCATTTTTATGAACTGATTTAGCGGCATAATTGCATTATCATACTTTTATAAAGAAATATGGATAAGCGTTTTGTTAAAAAAATTATTAATGTACATACGCTAATGGGAAGGATAGTCTGACTCCATGAGCTCGCACTGAAGGAGAGGTGGCCTCGTAATATACACTGCAGGTAAAGTGAGAGGTCACATAATGTTAGTTTTACCCAATCGTACCGTTTTAGCAAAATGAACGGGCTCGTAATATTTAAAAAATGAGCCTTGTTTAAAGACCTGCTCAAGTCTTACTCACATGATAGTGGCTATGTCCTCGCCCGTAAATACCTCCGTGCAGCTCCGCGGAACGATTTCTGTGCATTCACGCTGTGTTTTTATCTGCTGATTGACTGAAGAAAAACCCACGAAACGGGTCTAAGAAAACAACTAGAAAGCTGAGGATTAAAAATGTCCACCTTGTTTGTGCTAATGGTATTGTAAAGGAAGGATCACTTCCTGTATAGACTACAGGCTCATTGCTGCAACATACTAGAGCGTAATTTTCTTCTAAAATGGCTTCCTCTTATGGTGCACATTAGGATTAGTAGAAAATTACTCTTCCTGTTGTTATGCCCGCTCTGTCTTGTTGTTCTAATAATTCCCGATAGCCCGCTCTTTGCGCGGGCTACAGCATGTACATTAAAAGAGGTCTTGTTACTTATGGGCTGCTTGCCTTGTACTCGTGTATAAATGATTCCCCAAAAAAATATATGTGCAGTATGTTCATGCTGTAGTGTTGTATTCCTCTTAGGGTGTCCATACACGGGCTTTCCTGGATCATGTCCTTATATAGGCACAATTCGCCCTGCCCTTATATAGGCATAAAATCCCAGTCCTTATTTAGGCATTAAACCGTGCACTCCAAATACAGGCATGGTCTCTGACATCCGTCCACCCTAACGTCACAACGAGTTCTTGAAGAACAGACCCTTAGGCTTCGGGAGTTTCCCTAGCACAGGACTATTGATTTCTTCAAGGACTCATCTATTATGCATGAACCGTTATACCTTGAGGGTTCATTCATGACGTCTTCCGCTGTCCGATTCACGTCAATGCTAACATTCTGAGGTACCTCTCAGGTATAAATAAACCTTCCCTAGCCCTTGTAAAATAGAGGAGACCTCGACTTCAGAGGAGCCCGTTTCCCGGCCTGACGCACTGAGAAGACGCTGTCATCCCTGCACGCAGAGAGTCCAGCTTCCAGTGATCTGACGTCCCTCGCGGGGTGTTGGAGTTCGAGTCTGGCAAGAGATTCCCACCTCTCTCATTCTTAAGGTATGGAGCTGACTAGAACCTAGAGGGACTCTTGACATACTAGGCATACTAGGCATACTAGACTTAACATACTCTTAGTATACCATAGTAGGGAATACTTCACCTACTTCATACCTCTCCCTACACCTAGGTTAGGTTAGGTACATTGGGGTAGAACTAGCTTAGAGACACATCGTATGAGTACTCGCATTTTTAGTCTGTGTTATTTATGTAAATGAATATCTAGTAAAGATCATGCTAGCGCAGTATTATTTATTTCTACTGCTTACGCTGTACATTATTTATCTTGCATACTGTCTTGTGATCGTAACAGCACATTTTACTTACACAAGAAACAAGACTGTTCAATAAACCTTTTATTGAAATGCCCGTCTATTCTTTCTGTGTAACTTTGAGGAAAAACTAAGCATGCACGATTGAGCTGAGTGAAATAGTTATCTATTGTTTCCACGACTCTGGGACACGTTCTGATTCTATAAGGAAACAAAGTTGTCATGTTTTGCGGCTGCCAGAAACTACTCCCTTCTTGTTTATCAAGGAGTTTCTAGTGGCCTCTGAGCTAGCTGGCACAAGTAATTAAGTTTAATATACACGATAGGGACATACCGACCTCAGTCCTATGTCAAACCTATAGGGTATATTATTCCAATGCGCAGAGCCTATTAGGGAAATAGGAGCTACACTACATGGCGCCCAACGGTTTGGTAAGGCGGTAATTTAACGCTAGATACTGAGTAACTCAGCCGTGCTTTTTCTCTCAGAGACCCCTACCCATATACTCCAAAAGACGTCTGGAGTGGGCAGGGTTAAGTATCCGCCACGGCTACATAGGGAAGCACCCTATATATTAGCTGTTTGGTTTGCTCAACGTTGAAGGATACAGTGTTCCAAAATATTGTGCACCTTATCTTTGTTTCCTTGAAACTTGTTCTACATTTTTCGGGAAAAAAAATGTCCATAACAGGGGACGAAGCCACTGGAAACGGTGGAGCTGTGGCTGATCCAGCCCAAGCAGCAGTTTTTAATTTTACAGGTTTAAATGAAACCGAGGAGGGTGTTATAGACATCCATCCAAACTTAAGAAGAGCCATCACTCTAAAACTCATAAAACATGGCCTACCACCAAGAGGCGGTAGAGCAGTTTTCGTGATAGAGGCACACGAATCCTTTCAGACAGAGGTATTCTAGTCATGGGTAAAATGCCCACAAAACGTGAGCAAATTCCACTCTGGATAGCTCAAAAAAGTACTCAAATCGAAGCAGTATTTCCAAATACTAGCCCGTATGAGAAACACAGAATCCTAACAATCAGTTTACCGATGGGGATCACACCACAACTGGAAGACTGCACCACTTGGGGCTCAGTCTTTGCTGCCATCTATACTAAAACACATGGCATTCCGTCAATTGCGGTAATACCTGATGTCCTGAAACAAATTAAAAACGAATACGGGCAGAGCCAGCTCTAAATTTAGGTATGAAATTACTGAAAAATTTCGACCAGGTCTCAACAATAATATTATATAATATTAAAGGGGAGGCAGCAGCAGTGGCGATCTGCCAAAAATTAAGGGAATTTGATGTTACAGAACATCAAACAGAGCTACCCAGAATTAAAGAACAATCTTATGCAGAATTAGGCAGAGATAGTTTGGGTGGAAGACCAGTGAAGCCAAAACTATCTGAAAGTCCTGAGAAGGACTCTATAAAACAAACTCCTACATCTTCTAAAAAGAAGTGGGAGACTAATAAACAAAATTCACACGAGAAACGTTCTCAATCCCGAGGTAGGTCTCCTCAAAAGGAGCCCTCTGAAAGGAGGTATAACCTCAGGAATAGGGATAATTTGAGAAAACCTGACAGGTATCAAGATACTGATACACGTTCCTCTCGTCCCTTTCAGATCTCGTCACAGACTTCGGAAAGAAGACGACGATCAGAACATAGAGAAGAACGCGTGAAATCGAAAGACGACAAACACGTTCGAAAAAATAAAGCAAAGCCTCAATTCTCCAAATAGAAAGTAGCAGGTCTAAAGATCAGACATGCCGAGAATACTGAGAACACAACTCAAGAACGGAGAATGGGCTCAGACAATGCTGGACAGTGCAGCAGAAGTCACAATAGCTGGCCAGAACCTGAAGGAACTTCTGGAGATAGTGGACTTGAATGAGTGTCTACAGTTGAGACTGTAGACACCAGGGTTAGTACTCCACAAAAGTTATATGAAATAACACTCTGGATGGAGGGAGACATACCTAGACAGGTGAAAGCACCTTTTTGGGAAAGACTATCAAGGGGCTATGACATACTTCTAGCAGAAAAAGACTGGCCACCACAATTTGTCAGGGAGTGCCCACACGGTGAGGACATTATTATGCCTGCCTTCTCCAACCATATTCCAATTCACCTAAAATATACATATGCCAGGAAATGGGCAGTAGCCCAGGCCCCAGCATTATATAAAAATCATGTAGGATGGGATGAGGACTCCCCTCACCATAAAATACATCTGAAACATGAACCAACTGCACAAAGGCAGTATCCAATAAAGCAAGAAGCTAAAAAAACAGGTCAGGGAGATCTTAGATCAACTTGAATACCAAGGGGTGATTGAAACATGCACCTCCTCAATGAACAATCCTTTGTTTCCTGTCTCCAAACCAGACAACACATATCGTCTAGTTTTGGATTACAGACACTTAAACACTTGTTCTAAAACTTTTGCAGTGCAAAATGCACATAGCACAGCATTAATGAATAACATTGTGCGTAAAAAATATAAAACCACATTAGACATCTCAAATGGTTTCTTTTGTCAAAACATAGCACCTGAAAGCAGGTACTTAACAGCATTCTCCATAATGGGGACCCAGCGTCAATTTTGTCGACTCCCACAAGGGTTCAAGAACAGCCCAGGTTTATTCTCAGCGAGGGTAATGGAGTTACTACAAATTTACGACAATGAGGCATTGTCCTATGTCGATGACATCTATCTGACAGACGATGACCTGGACAAACACTTGAACAGGGTGAGTACCATTATACTGGGATTCGCCTCTGAGGGCTACAAATTCAACTTCAAAAAGTCCAGAATTGCCCATCTCAATGTCCTATTTTTAGGATATGAGCTTTCAAGTGAAGGCAAGAGCTTGGCAGCTAACTTTCTAGAAAAATGTGCGCTGCTCCAACCTCCAAAAATGCTAAAAAACTTACAATCCATCCTGGGTTTCCTAAATTTTGGAAGAACATACATACTAAATTACGCAGAAAGGGTTAAACCTCTCTACGCATTAATCAAACCTGATTTTTCCATCAAAAATTGGACAAACGAACACACAGAAATCTTGCGTTCACTCCAGGCTAACATGTTAGCAACAAATCACTTACAAACACGCGTAAGTCAACGCAACCTGGTGATCCGAATAATTTCGGGTCAATGCGGATTTACCTACTTCACATTTAATGAGGGTGAAAAAATACCAATCGCATACAAATCTCATTTGTATACACAAGCAGAAATGCGCTTCACTTCAACTGAAAAAATTCTGACAGCAGTTCAAACCGCTGTAGCAAAAGAAAGAGCCCTAGCACAAGGGAAACGCATTATTGTCGTAACCCCAGTACCAGCTTTAGAAGCGGTTACAAAAGCAAGCATTCCAAATGCAAAAGCATTACATCCAAGATGGATACAATGGGTTAATTCTCTTGCTGCAACAGATGTTGAATATGTTTTTGATCCAGATTTAAAAACACAAGCATTCCTGCAATATGAACAAGAATGTCCTCTGCCCACTGAAATTCTGCCTCTCGATCAGTACGAATTCATAATTTACACTGACGGATCCGCACAGCCCGCAACAGGGAGTAAGCAAGCTTACAGTGCAGCGTGTGCAATCGTTAAAGGTCGCATGCGAGATGGCATCTTCAGACCTATGGTCACAAAAACCCAGACTCTAGGAGATTGTACAGCTCAGCGAGCTGAACTACAAGCATTCAAACTGGCACTTGAACGTACAGATCGAGAATTCCCCACACTAATAGTGTGCGATTCCTTTTACTGTGTTCAGTCGTATAATGAATATATACAAAACTGGCTTGAAAATGGTTTCAAAGACGCCAAAGGTGGCACAATAAAGCACAAATTGCTTTGGGAACAACTAGTTCAGTTGAAAAACGAACTACCAAAGGCTCACGTGATCCACACACTGAGTCATCAACGTGATGGCGTTCACGTTGCAGGGAATTCATTGGCTGACGAAGCCGCAAAGGGGGCTGTTCAGACGGCTTCCGTAGCTGCGATCACTCGTTCAAAAACAAAAATAGACGGTGAGATAATGTTGGCTGTCAATGCTTCAAGCAAGGGCAGCAGTGCAGCGTTACCAAAAAAATTCCATTCAAGTACTCTTATGTAATTGATGCGAACAACGTTCCTTTTGCTCGAATCCCTGGAGTGGGGGATAGGGTAATTCCAAACATGGAACGTAGAGCAGCTTTGATTTATGAGGAACATTTGGGGGAGGGTCTGTCACATCAAGGGATCTCTAAAACAATTTTGACGTTAAAAGAGATGTACTGGTGGCCTGGAATGAATACAGAAATACACGTATTCATCAATAACTGCTTAGACTGTAAATTACAGCGAGAAAGCCACCAGACACCATGCTACGAATGTAGCCGCCCATTACAGACACCATTGTTAGACAGCATTAGACTATCTACGGGTCTGCGTCCTACTGGACAAGTGCAATCCCACAAATACTGAATCAAGGTTCCTATGGATATGGCCTCAGCGCTCGGCTGACGCTCGAACTGTTATAAAAGATTTGCGAGTCTTTATTGGCATATACGCAATAGGCACGCTACATTCTGACCAGGGCCCTGCGTTTAGCTCTCGGGCTTACAAAGAAGCCATGGCCAGTCTGGGCGTTGCATTGCGGTACTCCTCTCCATTCCATCCTGAGGGAAATTCGGTTGTGGAAAGGAAAAATCGGGACATAAAGCAGTCTATAACAGCTAGGGTATTAGGTTCGGGTGATAGGTGGGTCAAACATCTTTATGGGGTCCAACGCTCATTAAACAACCTGCCAAGAAGTTCTCTAGGGGGGTCACTCCATATGAGGTCCTATTTGGGACAAGAATGTGGGTACCAGATCTCGATCACGTAGGCACAGTGGTGGAAAATAAAACGTTTGATATCAAAGCTCGTTTGGCTGTTTTACAGGAACTGAATGAGTTAAGAACGAAACAAAGCAACGTATTCCTGCAGCCAACCACCACTGGGGAAAAACCGGCGGTCCCAGCAAGGCCTGTCTGGATTCCAAAAGTTGGGGATCTAGTCAGAGAAAAGATTGCGGACAAGAAGGAATTTGGACCTTCTTACAGACAACCAGTACCTGTCCTAGCAGTTCAAGGAACAAGAACAGTACTTCTGCCGCCCCTTGCTGGAAGAAAGGAGAAAAGATTTGTGTCCATCGACCTCATCAAACCACAGTATGTGGCCAATACTAAGTAGTAGGCCTCGTGGACTCCGACCTAGTAGCAGACACACTGCTCTCGCTACTATCCAAGAGGTTCAGACTGAAAGACTGTTAACCATCGAGAATTCAGCTGTAACAGATGAAGGACTAGGCAACAATGCAATGGAACTCATCCCTCTTGAAAATCAAGTAACAGTTCGTCCAAATACACCTGTCTACACCAATGTAGCAAGTGATCAACTGGTTCCAGTGATTTCTACAAATCCTGATGCAATTCCAACAATTGACAGAACTGCTTCTGGCTATTTCATTAACTTTGATACGTTCTCAGAAGATCCGAGTGAACCTGAAACGACGCCAGCATCATTCAAACTCAAGCAGCAAGTACAAGACTTTCTTCACTTTATGAAAAAGACTTATCTGGTTTCACCATGGATTGAACTCTGGATTATATCTGGAATATTTGTTTTCCTGCTTTGGCTAGCTTTATTTACAACTGTGAGCGTGCTTATAAGTGGCAGATACATCCATGTGAACACTGAAGGAAAAGATGTGAACATGCTTTTGAAACCTCATAAATCTTCCCATCGTGAAGCAAGAGACTTGTCAACAGTGAACATCACAGCCGTTCCTGTACAGGATGGTATAGTGTGGGACAAAACTGATTTAGATATCTTTGGCCCGACGGAACAATTGAACATTCCACATTTATTTAAAATTTCCCTAAGTGATCTAATTTCGTCCAGTACCTACTCTGATGATTGGGACTTTGAGACTGTTAATGACATAATGTTTGACCTAGAAAAATCTGCTGCATTTTCTAAAAATGAATATTTAGAGGGTTCATCAGACTATGAACAGCTGTATTGCTATAACCACTATGGTCATCATTATTTGCATAAATCTGCATACCCTAGAAATGTGTTTATGTTTAACCAATGGGAGCATTGTCCTACACCACCAAAAGGTAGTTCAAAAACATTTGCTAACAAGTTTCCATATTTTTCAGGTTACAATACATCTGATCCAGAAACGTTTTACTATAAAAATGTAAACAAAACAGGACTGAAAATTATGTTAACTAATACAAAACAGATTTACTCTGCAGCATTTATTGCCCAACTGTCTAGACAGGGTTTCGACTTATGGAAAGACACAGTAGACACAAAAACTGTCTGGGGTACTAAAGATTGGCAAGTGCAGGGAATAGAAGCTTTATTTAGAGCCTGTATCATCCCTAAACAAATAATGTTTTTGAATGAAACTGTCCAACAAACATCTTGTCTTGGATTAGCCAAGATCAAAGAGATGAAAACACCTTCTGTACCAACACCTGCCGGTGATAACAAAACACAGGCAGCGGTTACAGTTGACCAAATACTACAACTCAACAGATCTAATCCTGATTGGAGAAAATGGTTGATCTGGCCCACAGACACGAACAACTGTCAGGAAAGATTCCTGAATAAACCTCAGGGCTTTACTATTCATAGGCTAGACCCAAGATACGTCCAAAGACAGCATCCGGGGTAGTAACAACATACAGTGTAGGTAAATTGAGCCTCGATTTGCTGCAGAAATCTACGCTACAGGATGTGAAACAACACTTATCCTTACTTACAGAAGATGCAGACCTTAGGGAATTCTTGCTTGGACCAAGAAAACCGCGTCAAAAACGTTTCATATATGCCGGCATTTATGCTGCCTATAATGAAGCATGGAAAGTGTCACAGATGGAGGCCGCAGAACGAATACGTGAACTTGATCGTATTAATTTAGAGAAAACCCTCTCTGTGGTCGACAATGGGTTAACAACTTTGTCCTCCAGAATATATTCATTGGATGGCATTGTATACTCTGCTATCGACATACTAGAACAAGATTTGGCGATGTTACAGCAAGGCCAATCTCAATTACGTTCTATTGTGTTATTAAGCTGGACGCTGCAATCTTTGCGTGCGGGCTATGTGCCTTGGCGTTTCATCAACACGTCGGCTCTGTTTGCAGAATACAATCTAACTGGTAAACAGATCGAACTGGCACAAAGAGGAGCAAAGTATACAGTGCTGAGCATTGAAAAACTGGAAAAGTTACCATTCACAGAGGCAGAAAAACCAGCTACAGAATGGCTCATTCATGGCAAAATCACATTACCTGTGACTACTTTTCAGTTTCAGTATTGCCTCAGACAAATGCAAGCAGGCAAATATGAAAGGTTGGGTAAGGAATACATTAAGACATCTTGGGATTTACCGTATACATATAGATGTTGGAGTGGGGATCGTGAAGTGTTTTTGAGCGGTACACACTGTAAAAGTGCACTGAGCGGTTCACTTATATGTCAGGACATTTCTTTACACGGGGCTTGCAATGGCTCTGTGGCAAATTTGTCTTGCCATCAGCAGGGTACACCAGCTGCTGTGATTAATCCAACGTTTGGACAACTTTCTAATGGGAGTTACCTCATGTTGAATGATCAGAGTTGCTGCGGCATGTTGCCAGGCATCCCATATCTAGTAACGGTCAACTCCAGGGTCACTTGCTGTATGCATATATTGTTTGCCCCAATAGACACAGTCAGGGAGTCGCCTCTCTGGCCTTCGCTGAACGTCTCTTTTATAAGATTTGATACTTTGAGCAGAATGAAAGCCATGCTTTTACAGCAAACAGTGCCTTTGACCTCGGCCAAAGAAACCTATGATCTACAAGTAGCAAGGACTTCGGCTGAGATACAGACTTTAATACGTACAAACTGCCCTATATATTTCGTGGAAATGATAGGACGTATCTTTAATATGTCTGATACAACCGGAATTGTACATGTATTTAAGAGCATCTGCTCCGGTCTGTTAGCACCTTTCCAGGCAATACTCGGAATCATCCCGAACTTTGCACATTCGGTGTTTGGTGGCATACCATTAATTCTAGCACTTGTTGCCGGAATTCTATTTCTCTTCCTGCTATTACGCTACGGCCAGCCTATTCGCAGACATCACTCCGAGCCGAAGTGGAAAAAGCTCTCCTTGAGCGAAAGTGCCGTGAGCGAATAGTACAGCTTTTGGGCATGACTCGTCTACGGGAACTTAATACCACGTGGTTCCTGTCATTCAGACCAATCTGGCAAGATTGCATCTTACCTGTCCTACGATGCCTGCTATGCGGTGAAGAATGCGTGTTGGACACCTGTCTAACATTTCCATCAGCAACGCCAACGGATATCGATACTCTGCTGGACCCGATAACGGCCCATGCTCTGTGTTGTCCCCAGAGGCTACCAATCCTGATGACGGCATTCATTGAGATCTCACAGACGCTTCCGGCTGCTGCTGAGAGTACGAGAAAGATCTACAGGCACACAGGTAACAACGGACGCGAACATTGCTGCGGCATCCTATGCTGAAAGCGATGCTTCACATCTCTGTGCAATTAATCTACTACACGAGGTGTTCCAACTGACACCAACTTCAGTGGACGATATTTTGTCTACAGAAATAGATGATCTCATGTTTACACCAGACCCGTAAACTGACTCTGATTCAGCCCACAGTGTTCCAGAGATGCAGTAACAATTTGACCTTCATACTTCAATAACTTGGAACTCTTCCTAAATTGAACTTTTTCCCATTTTTTGAACTAAAATGGCAATTCAATCTGCTTGAAGTAGAACTAGCCTTATAGTACAGACTTCATGGTACTTCCACAGACACTTAGTCATCTTATTTGTCTACAAAATTCATTACTTTCCATGACATGAAATGACTTTGATTTTGAACAAGCTTATCGATCATTTTTGTCACATGTAAATATTACTGCTTATTTCATTCAAATTGCATTTTATTTAAAATATATGCCTGAAATGAAAAGCAATGCTTAAAATGTACAGTACCTTTTGCATTCTAATAGGTTTTTTAAATGCCTTTTAAATGGTTTTAAGAAATATTTTAGCAATATGCGATACTCCATTTAATGTTTAGCATTTTTAAATGTTTAGCATTTTAGTATTATCGTACACACGAAAGTGGAGTGGGTGTTGTATTCCTCTTAGGATGTCCGTATATAGGTTTTCCTGTATCATGTCCTTATATAGGCACAATTCACCCTGCCCTTATATAGGCATAAAATCCCAGTCCTTATTTAGGCATTAAACCGTGCACTCCAAATACAGGCATGGTCTCCGACATCTGTCCACCCTAACGTCTACAACGAGTTCTTGAAGAACAGACCCTTAGGCTTCGGGAGTTTCCTAGCACAGGACTATTGATTTCTTCAAGGACTCATCTATTATGCATGAACCGTTATACCTTAGGGGTTCATTCATGACATCTTCCGCTGTCCGATTCACGTCAATGCTAACATTGTGAGGTACCTCTCAGGTATAAATATACCTTCCCTAGCCCTTTTAAACTAGAGGTGACCTCAACTTCAGAGGAGCCCGTTTCCCGGCCTGACGCACTGAGAAGACGCTGTCATCCCTGCACGCAGAGAGTCCAGCTTCCAGTGATCTGACTTCCCTCGCGGGGTGTTGGAGTTCGAGTCTGGCAAGAGATTCCCACCTCTCTCATTCTTAAGGTATGGAGCTGACTAGAACCTAGAGGGACTCTTGGCATACTAGGCATACTAGGCTTAACATACTCTTAGTATACCATAGTAAGGAATACTTCACCTACTTCATACCTCTCCCTACACCTAGGTCAGGTTAGGTACATGGGGTAGAACTAGCTTAGAAACGCATCGTATGAGTACTCGCATTTTTTAGTCTGTGTTATTTATGTAAATGAATATCTACTAAAGATCATGCTAGCGCAGTATTATTTTTTTCTACTGCTTACGCTGTACATTATTTATCTTGCATACTGTCTTGTGATCGTAACAGCACATTTTACTTACACGAGAAACAAGACTGTTCAATAAACCTTTTATTGAAACGCCTGTCTATTCTTTCTGTGTAACTTTGAGGAAAACTAAGTATGCACGAGTGAGCTGAGTGAAATAGTTATCTATTGTTTTCACGACTCTGGGACACGTTCTGATTCTAAAGGGAAACAAAGTTGTCATGTTTTGCGGCTGCCAGAAACTACTCCCTTCTTGTTTGTCAAGGAGTTTCTAGTGGCCTCTGAGCTAGCTGGCACAAGTAATTAAGTTTAATATACTCGATAGGGACATACTGACCTTAGTCCTATGTCAAACCTATAGGGTATATTATTCCAATGCGCAGAGCCTATTAGGGAAATAGGAGCTACACTACAACTTCATCCCCATCCCAGATGATTAGTATATCATCAATATACCGTTTCCAGGTGTTGATGTGGTTGTGGAAGGGATTGTCTGAGTGTAGGATTTTTGTTTTCTCCAGATGATGAACATAGAGACCAGCTATACTGGGAGCAAATGTGCTCCCCATGCTGGTCCCATGTTCTGGAGGTATAAGGTCTTATTATACTCAAAGAAGTTCTCTTTCAACGCCAAGCTGCAGCATTCCATAATGACGTTCCTAGGTGTTTGATAGTCCCAATCTGTATCGAAGAGTACTTCTTCAATGATTGGTAAGGTCTCATTGTGGGGGAGACTGGTGTATAAGCTCTCCACATCACAGCTTATCAGAAGTTGGTGTTTAGGATCAAAGGGGATGTCTTCCAGAAGTACTACGACATCTTTTGCATCTCTTAGATATGTTGATGTTTTTTGCACCATCGGTCTCAAGTAGGCGTCTGCGAAGTTTGAGACACATTTCAAAACAACATCTAAGAACTGTCTATTGCTGTATCAAAGCTTTCACCCTAAACATCTAAGGGACAATCTCCCCTACAGGCAATTTTTACGTCTTAGACGTAACTTTACAGAAATTACCGACTTCAAAAGTCAGTTAGAGGATCTTAAGAAGAAACTCGAAATAAGACAATACCCGAAGAGAGTGATAGACCAAGCTTACAAACGGGCACGAAATAATTGCAGGGAAAGTCTGTTGGAACCTGCCCAACCAAAACCTGATGACAGACGGCCATTCTGTATAACAACATATAATACCAACTCCAATCAGGTAACCAAGATCGTCAATAAACATTGCCGGATCTTAAACAGTGGTGGTATGAACCTTCCTAAACCAATATTCTCCCACAGACGTGGACAAAGCATTCGTGATATGATTGTACACACGAGACCCCGACAGATTGGACCAACGGGCCAATCAACATCAATGGCTAATATTCACGGACATTACCCATGCGGTAAATGCAAAGTCTGCCAACTAACAAAAAAGAGTAAAGAAATCATTTTCCTCAATGGCACGAAATGGGAACAGAGAAAATTCACTACTTGCAACAGTTGCAACGTAGTATATCTCATCACCTGTCCTTGCCAAATGGAATATGTGGGAATGACCACACGCCCAGTAAAAACCAGGATAGGAGAACATAAAAGCAACATCAAGTGCAAGAAAAGCACTACCAAAATGGCATCTCACTTCTTGGAAAAAGGACATACACCTGAAGACATATCTTGGACAGTGATGGAACAAGTTCCTAACGAGAGGTACCTTTTTGAAAAGGAACAGAGATGGGTGTTCCGTCTGAAGACAAACATCAGTGGGTTGAATGATGAAATCCCATGGGGCCAACTGTGAATCTTCATAGGATCATAAGGCTTCCAAAGAGATCACAGTGACCATCATCTCACTTGGTCTATCCACGGTTCTCTAACCAGTCACTACGAGGATCGCTGACAACTTGTACTCTCCCTATGCCTCACTGAGAAACATTTCTTCTTGCCAAACATTTATATAATTTTATCAACAAGGAAACAATACCACACTGGGTCTATCCACGGTTCTCTAACCAGTCACTACGAGGATCGCTGACAACCTGTACTCTCCCTATGCCTCACTGAGAAACAGTTCTTCTTGCCAAACATTTATATAATTTTATCAACAAGGAAACAATACCACACTGGGGAGTATACGAATATTCCTTGCGCACATTCTATACATGTATTTTTGGAATTGTACATTTTGGAATCATTTTTTCACCAATACGAAATAAAGACGATCCGTCTAGTCACTGAAAAGGCAGCAGACCACAAGTATCATTGCAACGCGCATGCTGTAGTCCACGCGAGGAGCTACAGCATGAACATACTGCACATATATTTTTTTGGGAATCATTTATACACGAGTACAAGGCAAGCAGCCCATAAGTAACAAGACCTCTTTTAATGTACATACTGTAGCCCGCGCAAAGAGCGAGCTATCGGGAATTATTAGAACAACAAGACAGAGCGGGCATAACAGCAGGAAGAGTAATTTTCTACTAATCCTAATGTGCACCATAAGAGGAAGCCATTTTAGAAGAAAATTACGCTCTAGTCTGTTGCAGCAATGAGCCTGTAGTCTATACAGGAAGTGATCCTTCCTTTACAATACCATTAGCACAAACAAGGTGGCCATTTTTAATCCTCAGCTTTCTAGTTGATTTCTTAGACCCGTTTCGCGGGTTTTTCTTCAATCAATCAGCAGATAAAAACACAGCGTGAATGCACAGAAATCGTTCCGCGGAGCTGCACGGAGGTATTTACGGGCGAGGACATAGCCACTATCATGTGAGTAAGACTTAAGCAGGTCTTTAAACAAGGCTAATTTTTTGAATATTACGAGCCCGTTCATTTTGCTAAAACGGTACTATTGGGTAAAACTAACATTATGTGACCTCTCACTTTACCTGCAGTGTATATTACGAGGCCACCTCTCCTTCAGTGCGAGCTCATGGAGTCAGACTATCCTTCCCATTAGCGTATGTACATTAATAATTTTTTTAACAAAACGCTTATCCATATTTCTTTATAAAAGTATGACAATGCTAAATCAGTTCATAAAAACGAGAAGTATATATACTTGGTTTGCACATTTCCATAAATGGTTGTATGATTTATTCCCCAAAAGAAGCGCCTCAGATATACCACAAGTTCACAAAGGTGAACTTCGTTTTCCTCTTCCCTCGAGCCACCGACAAAGAGAAACAAATATGTGTGTGTTTGTGACAGTGTTTCTATGTCTTTACGTGTGTGTTTTACTAATGACTAGGAGTTATCACCAATCGGGCAGTACAAACTCGTTTTAAAAGCACCTGAACTACAAGAAAAATATATCACGGCAAATTTTGCCTTAATATGAGGTTCCATGTTATGGTGATGTGTTTAACAAAACATACAATGGTGTTGTTTATCATATTTTTTTCTATTTTTACAGATACCAATTTGGTTTTGAGACTATAAGGGGTAATTACCCTTTTTTCTGACATGCCAATTTTTGCATGTTAGTTTTTGAAAAATAGGCATACAATATATATAAAAAGTTGATATATTTTGAGTGCAGTAGGGATCATATTAGGTCCTGACGAGTAAGCCGTGGGGACGGCTTACAAAACATGTTGACCCAGTAGGGGACATCTCATTATAGTATACCCCCTACGTATCCCCATTTTTTAATATTTCCAGCTAGGGAAGTGAATAAAAATGTGTTTTTTCCACTAGCCAGGGAATTTTTATAACCCACCCCATATTCTTCACAGACCCTACCACTCTCACTCCCACACTACACATAGCCTATTTCACAAAAAAGTGCTCCCACGTATTTCGTAGGTTGTAGCAAGTCCCGCCCCGTAGAGGGACGGGAAGACCCCTATGATGAAGCATGACACTAAGGGATTTTTAGTGTGTGAGGGGTATTTTAAAAACACCTAGTGCTTTTCCATGACATTTCATGGATCACCAATACACCTTTTTCTAACCACAAAAAAACCAAAAACAGTCTTCTGATTGTAGGGTAGAATCTTTTTGTTTATAAAAATGCTGAACAGGAGGTTGATTCTATCTTAATACCTCTTTACTCCCTCCCCTTTTGTTATTTTCTTATTATTGACAGCGCACAGCTGTGGGAGTCTTTTCTAAGAAACTCCATTGGGCAGAGGTCTATATGTAAATTATATATCCTCTTCCGCCTAACATTTACTTCGTTCTCCTGACACATACACGTATTAGTTAGAACTACACGAAAGAACACACACATACATACAGTATGGCGGAAAATACAGGATTAACCTTCACTGAGGAAAAAATAGAAAACATCATGTCATTACTGGGAAATTTTGAAGGTCTCAATACAGCAGAACCCACTGTCAGTAACAACGACTGGGATGAAATAGAACAACTAAGACATACCCAAATAAAAACTGCCCTCCATGGCTTACTAATGACAGAGTACCTTAAAGCCAATGCGGCACCACAAGGACTGATTGTTCGAAATGAACCGTATATCTTTCAACAAGATAAAAGTTTCAAAAAGATTGGTCACAAATATCGTGGCATTGCACGAGGGATTGGATAGTGCTAATAATAAAAACGTCCAGTAGATTAGCACAAGAATTGAAGATAGAAATCTAAGAAATAGAAGTACGTCTCAAGAATTATGAATCCCCAAGCACCTTCAAAAAGCATCTTGAGGAACTAAACAAAACATTGAACGACTTCGAAGCAACATTAAAACAGAGCAAATACAATAAATTAAAAAAAGACACTAGCCGATTCAGTCACGAAAGGATATATCCATACATCAAAGATGAATATAAACCAATGACAAATCAGCAAGATACAACAGATGATGATTCATCAGACACAAGATCCAACAGTTCGGGATCAAGTCGAGGCAGAAGCCAAAGATACCAAGGAGCAAGAGGCAATTACAGACGTCCCAATCAATATGGACCAAGAGGATGGGGCAATTTCCAAGGACCACCCATGTATCCACCGCAGCAGTTTGGCCCTCCTCCTTTTCCGCATCCCCAAGGAGCATATCCACCTTGGAACTACCCTCCTCAGGAATACGCTTTCTATGACCAGACCAATTTTTTAGGGTCACGCCAAGGAAGAAACAAAGGAAGGAATCGGAGAGGGAACAACGTGCATTGGACACCAAGAGAAGAGGAACAAGCGAGGGTATTAGCAAGGAGCATGACAAAAGCGTCAACCAGCAGAAAATGAACCTGGTGGTAAACCTGACAGAAGAAAACCTTACAGCTGCCCAGATCACAGTATTGGAGAAAGGATTAGGGTTTGTGCCTACATCTAACATGGACAAATTCCTATTATGCAAAGAAATGCAAGATTTCATGAGAAGACTAAAATTACAAGTTTTTTTCAAAGACAAACAAAAAGTTGAGGTACAAGATGGGGACACAGGCTTGAAACCAAAATCGACTTTCACACCACCTGATTCCACTCTCCCCATAGAATTGCTTACCTTTGAAAAAGCAGTCATGAAGGACTTGGAGGATTTAAACACTACCACTAACCAGGTTTTTCAAAATATAACCACTGGAGAAAGAAAAGCCATAAGAGAGTTAAGCAACAATCCCAACCTGGTGATAAAGCCTGCAGATAAAGAGGGCGCAATAGTAATACAATCTGCTGACCAATACGACCATGAATGTAGACGCCTCCTCCAGGATCAGAGGAATTATGAAATCTTAAGTCAATATCCAACAGACAAGATAAAGGTAAAAATAGCCAGCATGGTAGAAGAAGCAATTGCTCACGGATGGATGACCAAAAAAGAGGGCGATTTCCTAATCCAAGATTCACCAAAAATACTGTATCTATACACCATTCCGAAGATACACAAGAGTCTGGACAATCCTCCAGGTCGTCCAATAGTGTCTGGAATAGGTTCCATTTTAGAACCAGTCTCAAAATTCGCAGACGGCTACTTGAGACCGATGGTGCAAAAAACATCAACAAATCTAAGAGATACAAAAGATGTCCTAGTACTTCCGGAAGACATCCCCTTTGACCCTAAACACCAACTTCTGATAAGCTGTGATGTGGAGAGCTTATACACCAGTCTCCCCCACAATGAGACCTTATCAATCATTGAAGAAGTACTCTTCAATACAGATTGGGACTATCAAACACCTAGGAATGTCATTATGGAATGCTGCAGCTTGGCGTTGAAAGAGAACTTCTTTGAGTATAATAAGACCTTATACCTCCAGAAACATGGGACCAGCATGGGGAGCACATTTGCTCCCAGTATAGCTGGTCTCTATGTTCATCATCTGGAGAAAACAAAGATCCTACACTCAGACAATCCCTTCCACAACCACATCAACACCTGGAAACGGTATATTGATGATATACTAATCATCTGGAATGGGGATGAAGTGACAGCCAAACGTTTCATCACCTGGCTCAACTACCAAGATGAATTCTTGAATTTCACTAGTACCATTTCTAATAAAGAACTGGTCTTCCTGGACCTAAATATATCACCAAGAGATGGGAGACTAGTGACCACGACACATTTCAAAACTACATCTAAGAACTGTCTATTGCTGTATCAAAGCTTTCACCCTAAACATCTACGGGACAATCTCCCCTACGGGCAATTTTTACGTCTTAGGCGTAACTGTACAGAAATTACCGACTTCAAAAGTCAGTCAGAGGATCTTAAGAAGAAACTCGAAATAAGACAATACCCGAAGAGAGTGATAGACCAAGCTTACAAACGGGCACAAAATAATTGCAGGGAAAGTCTGTTGGAACCTGCCCAACCAAAACCTGATGACAGACGGCCATTCTGTATAACAACATATAATACCAACTCCAATCAGGTAACCAAGATCGTCAATAAACATTGGCGGATCTTAAATCGTGGTGGTATGAACCTTCCTAAACCAATATTCTCCCACAGACGTGGACAAAGCATTCGTGATATGATTGTACACACGAGACCCCGACAGATTGGACCAACGGGCCAATCAACATCAGTGGCTAATATTCACGGACATTACCCATGCGGTAAATGCAAAGTCTGCCAACTAACAAAGAAGAGTAAAGAAATAATTTTCCTCAATGGCACGAAATGGGAACAGAGAAAATTCACTACTTGCAACAGTTGCAACGTAGTATATCTCATCACCTGTCCTTGCCAAATGGAATATGTGGGAATAACCACACGCCCAGTAAAAACCAGGATAGGAGAACATAAAAGTAACATCAAGTGCAAGAAAAGCACTACCAAAATGGCATCTCACTTCTTGGAAAAAGGACATACACCTGAAGACATCTCTTGGACAGTGATCGAACAAGTTCCTAACGAGAGGTACCTTTTTGAAAAGGAACAGAGATGGGTGTTCCGTCTGAAGACAAACATCAGTGGGTTGAATGATGAAATCCCATGGGGCCAACTGTGAATCTTCATAGGATCATAAGGCTTCCAAAGAGATCACAGTGACCATCATCTCACTTGGGCTATCCACGGTTCTCTAACCAGTCACTACGAGGATCGCTGACAACTTGTACTCTCCCTATGCCTCACTGAGAAACAGTTCTTCTTGTCAAACATTTATATATTTTTATCAACAAGGAAACAATACCACACTGGGTCTATCCACGGTTCTCTAACCAGTCACTACGAGGATCGCTGACAACCTGTACTCTCCCTATGCCTCACTGAGAAACAGTTCTTCTTGCCAAACATTTATATAATTTTATCAACAAGGAAACAATACCACACTGGGGAGTATACGAATATTCCATGCGCACATTCTATACATGTATTTTTGGAATTGTACATTTTGGAATCATTTTTTCACCAATACGAAATAAAGACGATCCGTCTTGTCACTGAAAAGGCAGCAGTCCACAAGTATCATTGCAACGCGCATGCTGTAGTCCACGCGAGGAGCTACAGCATGAACATACTGCACATATATTTTTTTGGGAATCATTTATACACGAGTACAAGGCAAGCAGCCCATAAGTAACAAGACCTCTTTCAATGTACATGCTGTAGCCCGCGCAAAGAGCGAGCTATCGGGAATTATTAGAACAACAAGACAGAGCGGACATAACAGCAGGAAGAGTAATTTTCTACTAATCCTAATGTGCACCATAAGAGGAAGCCATTTTAGAAGAAAATTATGCTCTAGTCTGTTGCAGCAATGAGCCTGTAGTCTATACAGGAAGTGATCCTTCCTTTACAATACCATTAGCACAAACAAGGTGGCCATTTTTAATCCTCAGCTTTCTAGTTGATTTCTTAGACCCGTTTCGCGGGTTTTTCTTCAATCAATCAGCAGATAAAAACACAGCGTGAATGCACAGAAATCGTTCCGCGGAGCTGCACGGAGGTATTTACGGGCGAGGACATAGCCACTATCATTTGAGTAAGACTTGAGCAGGTCTTTAAACAAGGCTCATTTTTTTAATATTACGAGCCCGTTCATTTTGCTAAAACGGTACTATTGGGTAAAACTAACATTATGTGACCTCTCACTTTACCTGCAGTGTATATTACGAGGCCACCTCTCCTTCAGTGCGAGCTCATGGAGTCAGACTATCCTTCCCATTAGCGTATGTACATTAATAATTTTTTTAACAATACGCTTATCCATATTTCTTTATAAAAGTATGACAATGCTAAATCAGTTCATAAAAACGAGAAGTATATATACTTGGTTTGCACATTTCCATAAATGGTTGTATGATTTATTCCCCAAAAGAAGCGCCTCAGATATACCACAAGTTCACAAAGGTGAACTTCGTTTTCCTCTTCCCTCGAGCCACCGACGAAGAGAAACAAATATGTGTGTGTTTGTGACAGTGTTTCTATGTCTTTACGTGTGTGTTTTACTAATGACTAGGAGTTATCACCAATCGGGCAGTACAAACCCGTTTTAAAGGCACAAGTGCGGTGCACCTGAACTACAAGAAAAATATATCACGGCAAATTTTGCCTTAATATGAGGTTCCATGTTATGGTGATGTGTTTAACAAAACATACAATGGTGTTGTTTATCATATGTTTTTCTATTTTTACAGATACCAATTTGGTTTTGAGACTATAAGGGGCAATCACCCTTTTTTCTGACATGCCAATTTTTGCATGTTAGTTTTTGAAAAATAGGCATACAATATATATAAAAAGTTGATATATTTTGAGTGCAGTAGGGATCATATTAGGTCCTGATGAGTAAGCCGTGGGGACGGCCTACAAAACATGTTGACCCAGTAGGGGACATCTCATTATAGTATACCCCCTACGTATCCCCATTTTTTAATATTTCCAGCTAGGGAAGTGAATAAAAATGTGTTTTTTCCACTAGCCAGGGAATTTTTATAACCCACCCCATATTCTTCACAGACCCTACCACTCTCACTCCCACACTACACATAGCCTATTTCACAAAAAAGTGCTCCCACGTATTTCGTAGGTTGTAGCACGCCCCGCCCCGTAGAGGGACGGGAAGACCCCTATGATGAAGCATGACACTAAGGGATTTTTAGTGTGTGAGGGGTATTTTAAAAACACCTAGTGCTTTTCCTTGACATTTCATGGATCACCAATACACCTTTTTCTAACCACAAAAAAAACAAAAACAGTTTTCTGATTGTAGGGTAGAATCTTTTTGTTTATAAAAATGCTGAACAGGAGGTTGATTCTATCTTAATTCCTCTTTACTCCCTCCCCTTTTGTTATTTTCTTATTATTGACAGCGCACAGTTGTGGGAGTCTTTTTCTAAGAAACTCCATTGGGCAGAGGTCTATATGTAAATTATATATCCTCTTCCGCCTAACATTTACTTCGTTCTCCTGACACATACACGTATTAGTTAGAACTACACGAAAGAACACACACATACATACAGTATGGCGGAAAATACAGGATTAACCTTCACTGAGGAAGAAATAGAAAACATCATGTCATCACTGGGAAATTTTGAAGGTCTCAATACAGCAGAACCCACTGTCAGTAACAACGACTGGGACGAAATAGAACAACTAAGACATACCCAAATAAAAACTGCCCTCCATGGCTTACTAATGACAGAGTACCTTAAAGCCAATGCGGCACCACAAGGACTGATTGTTCGAAATGAACCGTATATCTTACAACAAGATAAAAGTTTCAAAAAAGATTGGTCACAAATATCGTGGCATTGCACGAGGGATTGGATAGTGCTAATAATAAAAACGTCCAGTAGATTAGCACAAGAATTGAAGATAGAAATCCAAGAAATAGATGTACGTCTCAAGAATTATGAATCCCCAAGCACCTTCAAAAAGCATCTTGAGGAACTAAACAAAACATTGAACGACTTCGAAGCAACATTAAAACAGAGCAAATACAATAAATTAAAAAAAGACACTAGCCGATTCAGTCACGAAAGGATATATCCATACATCAAAGATGAATATAAACCAATGACAAATCAGCAAGATACAACAGATGATGATTCCTCAGACACAAGATCCAACAGTTCGGGATCAAGTCGAGGCAGAAGCCAAAGATACCAAGGAGCAAGAGGCAATTACAGACGTCCCAATCAATATGGACCAAGAGGATGGGGCAATTTCCAAGGACCACCCATGTATCCACCGCAGCAGTTTGGCCCTCCTCCTTTTCCGCATCCCCAAGGAGCATATCCACCTTGGAACTACCCTCCTCAGGAATACGCTTTCTATGACCGGACCAATTTTTTAGGGTCACGCCAAGGAAGAAACAAAGGAAGGAATCGGAGAGGGAACAACGTGCATTGGACACCAAGAGAAGAGGAACAAGCGAGGGTATCTGCAAGGAGCATGACAAAAGCGTCAACCAGCAGAAAATGAACCTGGTGGTAAACCTGACAGAAGAAAACCTTACAGCTGCCCAGATCATAGTATTGGAGAAAGGATTAGGGTTTGTGCCTACATCTAACATGGACAAATTCCTATTATGCAAAGAAATGCAAGATTTCATGAGAAGACTAAAATTACAAGTTTTTTTCAAAGACAAACAAAAAGTTGAGGTACAAGATGGGGACACAGGCTTGAAACCAAAATCGACTTTCACACCACCTGATTCCACTCTCCCCATAGAATTGCTTACCTTTGAAAAAGCAGTCACGAAGGACTTGGAGGATTTAAACACTACCACTAACCGGGTTTTTCAAAATATAACCACTGGAGAAAGAAAAGCCATAAGAGAGTTAAGCAACAATCCCAACCTGGTGATAAAACCTGCAGATAAAGAGGGCGCAATAGTAATACAATCTGCTGACCAATACGACCATGAATGTAGACGCCTCCTCCAGGATCAGAGGAATTATGAAATCTTAAGTCAATATCCAACAGACAAGATAAAGGTAAAAATAGCCAGCATGGTAGAAGAAGCAATTGCTCACGGATGGATGACCAAAAAAGAGGGCGATTTCCTAATCCAAGATTCACCAAAAATACTGTATCTATACACCATTCCGATGATACACAAGAGTCTGGACAATCCTCCAGGTCGTCCAATAGTGTCTGGAATAGGCCTGGGTGGAAAACTACGCTACGCTCGCGTAGTTTGCGAAGTTTGCGCTACTTCGCACAACGCGAATTGCACGTAGCACAGTGCAAACACGCGTAGCGTAGCGTAGCGTAGTGCAGCGGTCATTTTTGCTTGCTCGCGGTCCTCAACGTCAAGTTGGCGACCGCGAGCAAGCAAAATGACATCCCGGCGAGACTTTTTCCTCGTTCGCGATCAGCAACATCAAGTTGCCGATCGCGAGCGTGGAAAATAAACCTCCCGGCGAGATTCTCAACGCGGGTAGGTCAGGTTTCTCATTGCGAGTGGTCGCGTATGCTCGCGACCGCTCGCGATGAGAAACTACCAGTCCGCGTTGAGAAAGCTGCCGCTCGAGTAAAAATCTACTCGAGCGGCAGTAAAAGACAGCTCGCACTGTGCAAGATGCCGTTTTCAATGATTGCACAGTGCGGACAAGCATCCGGCACTGTGTAATCATTGCGAACACGCACTACGCAGTTCGCGTAGTGCTACGCGAAGCTCGCGTAGTGCGAACTTCACTTTGCGTAGCTTCGCGAAGCGCTACTTCGCGAACTACGCCCAGGGTTAGTCTGGAATAGGTTCCATTTTAGAACCAGTCTCAAAATTCGCAGACGTCTACTTGAGACCGATGGTGCAAAAAACATCAACATATCTAAGAGATACAAAAGATGTCCTAGTACTTCTGGAAGACATCCCCTTTGACTCTAAACACCAACTTCTCATAAGCTGTGATGTGGAGAGCTTATACACCAGTCTCCCCCACAATGAGACCTTATCAATCATTGAAGAAGTACTCTTCGATACAGATTGGGACTATCAAACACCTAGGAATGTCATTATGGAATGCTGCAGCTTGGCGTTGAAAGAGAACTTCTTTGAGTATAATAAGACCTTATACCTCCAGAAACATGAGACCAGCATGGGGAGCACATTTGCTCCCAGTATAGCTGGTCTCTATGTTCATCATCTGGAGAAAACAAAAATCCTACACTCAGACAATCCCTTCCACAACCACATCAACACCTGGAAACGGTATATTGATGATATACTAATCATCTGGGATGGGGATGAAGTGAAAGCCAAACGTTTCATCACCTGGCTCAACTACCAAGATGAATTCTTGAATTTCACCAGTACCATTTCTAATAAAGAACTGGTCTTCCTGGACCTAAATATATCACCAAGAGATGGGAGACTAGTGACCACGACACATTTCAAAACGACATCTAAGAACTGTCTATTGCTGTATCAAAGCTTTCACCCTAAACATCTACGGGACAATCTCCCCTACGGGCAATTTTTACGTCTTAGGCGTAACTGTACAGAAATTACCGACTTCAAAAGTCAGTCAGAGGATCTTAAGAAGAAACTCGAAATAAGACAATACCCGAAGAGAGTGATAGACCAAGCTTACAAACGGGCACGAAATAATTGCAGGGAAAGTCTGTTGGAACCTGCCCAACCAAAACCTGATGACAGACGGCCATTCTGTATAACAACATATAATACCAACTCCAATCAGGTAACCAAGATCGTCAATAAACATTGGCGGATCTTAAATCGTGGTGGTATGAACCTTCCTAAACCAATATACTCCCACAGACGTGGACAAAGCATTCGTGATATGATTGTACACACGAGACCCCGACAGATTGGACCAACGGGCCAATCAACATCAGTGGCTAATATTCACGGACATTACCCATGCGGTAAATGCAAAGTCTGCCAACTAACAAAGAAGAGTAAAGAAATAATTTTCCTCAATGGCACGAAATGGGAACAGAGAAAATTCACTACTTGCAACAGTTGCAACGTAGTATATCTCATCACCTGTCCTTGCCAAATGGAATATGTGGGAATGACCACACGTCCAGTAAAAACCAGGATAGGAGAACATAAAAGCAACATCAAGTGCAAGAAAAGCACTACCAAAATGGCATCTCACTTCTTGGAAAAAGGACATACACCTGAAGACATCTCTTGGACAGTGATCGAACAAGTTCCTAACGAGAGGTACCTTTTTGAAAAGGAACATAGATGGGTGTTCCGTCTGAAGACAAACATCAGTGGGTTGAATGATGAAATCCCATGGGGCCAACTGTGAATTTTCATAGGATCATAAGGCTTCCAAAGAGATCACAGTGACCATCATCTCACTTGGTCTATCCACGGTTCTCTAACCAGTCACTACGAGGATCGCTGACAACTTGTACTCTCCCTATGCCTCACTGAGAAACAGTTCTTCTTGCCAAACATTTATATAATTTTATCAACAAGGAAACAATACCACACTGGGTCTATCCACGGTTCTCTAACCAGTCACTACGAGGATCGCTGACAACCTGTACTCTCCCTATGCCTCACTCAGAAACAGTTCTTCTTGCCAAACATTTATATAATTTTATCAACAAGGAAACAATACCACACTGGGGAGTATACGAATATTCCTTGCGCACATTCTATACATGTATTTTTGGAATTGTAAATTTTTTTATCATTTTTTCACCAATACGAAATAAAGACGATCTGTCTTGTCACTGAAAAGGCAGCAGTCCACAAGTATCATTGCAACGCGCATGCTGTAGTCCACGCGAGGAGCTACAGCATGAACATACTGCACATATATAATTTTTTTGGAATCATTTATACACGAGTACAAGGCAAGCAGCCCATAAGTAACAAGACCTCTTTTAATCTACATGCTGTAGCCCGCGCAAAGAGCGAGCTATCGGGAATTATTAGAACAACAAGACAGAGCGGGCATAACAACAGGAAGAGTAATTTTCTACTAATCCTAATGTGCGCCATAAGAGGAAGCCATTTTAGAAGAAAATTACGCTCTAGTCTGTTGCAGCAATGAGCCTGTAGTCTATACAGGAAGTGATCCTTCCTTTACAATTCCATTAGCACAAACAAGGTGGCCATTTTTAATCCTCAGCTTTCTAGTTGTTTTCTTAGACCCGTTTCGCGGGTTTTTCTTCAATCAATCAGCAGATAAAAACACAGCGTGAACGCACAGAAATCGTTCCGTGGAGCTGCACGGAGGTATTTACGGGTGAGGACATAGCCACTATCATGTGAGTAAGACTTGAGTAGGTCTTTAAACAAGGCTCATTTTTTGAATATTACGAGCCCGTTCATTTTGCTAAAACGGTACGATTGGGAAAAACTAACATTATGTAACCTCTCACTTTACCTGCAGTGTATATTACGAGGCCACCTCTCCTTCAGTGCGAGCTCATGGAGTCAGACTATCCTTCCCATTAGCGTATGTACATTAATAATTTTTTTAACAAAACGCTTATCCATATTTCTTTATAAAAGTTTGACAATGCAATTATGCCGCTAAATCAGTTCATAAAAACGAGAAGTATATATACTTGGTTTGCACATTTGCATAAATGGTTGTATGATTTATTCCCCAAAAGAAGCGCCTCATATATACCACAAGTTCACAAAGGTGAACTTCGTTTTCCTCTTCCCTCGAGCCACCGACAAAGAGAAACAAATATGTGTGTGTTTGTGACAGTGTTTCTATGTCTTTACGTGTGTGTTTTACTAATGACTAGGAGTTATCACCAATCGGGCAGTACAAACTCGTTTTAAAAGCACCTGAACTACAAGAAAAATATATCACGGCAAATTTTGCCTTAATATGAGGTTTCATGTTATGGTGATGTGTTTAACAAAACATACAATGGTGTTGTTTATCATATGTTTTTCTATTTTTACAGATACCAATTTGGTTTTGAGACTATAAGGGGCAATTACCCTTTTTTCTGACATGCCAATTTTTGCATGTTAGTTTTTGAAAAATATGCATACAATATATATAAAAAGTTGATATATTTTGAGTGAAGTAGGGATCATATTAGGTCCTGACGAGTAAGCCGTGGGGACGGCCTACGAAACATGTTGACCCAGTAGGGGACATCTCATTATAGTATACCCCCTACGTCTCCCCATTTTTTAAATATTTCCAGCGAGGGAAGTGAATAAAAATTTGTTTTTTCCACTAGCCAGGGAATTTTTATAACCCACCCCATATTCTTCACAGACCCTACCACTCTCACTCCCACACTACAGATAGCCTATTTCACAAAAAAGTGCTCCCACGTATTTCGTAGGTTGTAGCACGGCCCGCCCCGTAGAGGGATGGGAAGACCCCTTTGATGAAGCATGACACTAAGGGATTTTTAGTGTGTGAGGGGTATTTTAAAAACACCTAGTGCTTTTCCATGACATTTCATGGATCACCAATACACCTTTTTCTAACCACAAAAAAACCAAAAACAGTCTTCTGATTGTAGGGTAGAATCTTTTTGTTTATAAAAACGCTGAACAGGAGGTTGATTCTATCTTAATACCTCTTTACTCCCTCCCCTTTTGTTATTTTCTTATGTATTTACTTATGCTGTAGAAGCCATTTGTCCATCCACACTAATATTAGTTTCAGACGGTCTTCAACTGCATAGGTATGTACATAGTATGTGATACATTGCTAAGCTACTTCAGTACATAATGCATGTGCACAATTTTACACTTGACATATACTTTCGTGATTGGAAAAAAGTGTTACCATTGTCACATGTCCAAACAAAGGTTACATGCTTACAGGTTATGCTAATATTGGTACAACATTGCAGTATATGTTGACAAACATTGATTCATATTTCACTTATTGATTATGAGGAGTATGCATATTTTAGGGCCTAGTGCTGACACAGTATGAAGTTATTTTTGGTGTATATCTACTTTAGCTGACATCAGTGCGTTATTCACAACAACAAAGGGCAATCAATCCAAGATGTGAAACTGTTCCCGGAGAGACATGTTAATGAATAAGAGACAACATCAGACATGATATTGGAGCTATAGTGAGGAATGACATCACTGTGACCTATGTCTGCATGAGCTGGTTATAAATGAAGGCATTGCCAAATCCCCAGCAAAAAGTGATGAGCGTGGGGCTGGCAGCTGAAACATTAATCTTTTTTCTGAAGTTCCAATTAGGGGAGTTTCAGGGTCCAGTATTTGCCTTCTTCAAGATACCCGAAACTATGAGAGCTACCTGTGCACCGTTTAAAATGCTGTCTACCAGCTTATTTGCGTACGCATGCTCAGGGGTTGTATGTCGGAACAACGCATGCCTTTGTCATGCATGCCATTACTCCGCAGGCTTTACACTGAATGAGTCTTTACCATGCATTTCTTTACCATGCATATCGTTGCAACGACATGCCTTAGGGAAAGCGCTGGACTTTGGAGTGGTATAATTTACTATTCCAGATCCAATCTGCACCACAGTAGGGAAAGTGTAGGACTTTAAAGTCCAACTCCACTTTCCCTAAGGCATGTTGTTGTAACTATATGCGTGGTAAAGGAATGCCTGGCATTCATTGTAATTGGCTGCATTGTAACATCAATGCGTGGTTTGATCCACATTGTAAATGCTGTTTCCCATGCCCTGCACCTTTTTGTTTAACATTTTAAACAAAAATCTGCCATGTCACCCTGATCCAGGGATAATCATATAGATATACAGTCAATCATGGAAATCCCCTGGTCTGACCACAATGTGATATTGTTTCAGTTGCTTGAGGGAATAGTCAAGGCTTCTAATTTAATGGCAAGAAAAACACGATACCGTACCTGGTCGAAACCTAGGGGCATATTAGCAAGACCCACGTTAAAATTATCGCCGTTTTAGCGGCAGGAAACTGCCGCTAAAACGGCGATAATGGGCTTGCTAATATGCGTTATAGAATTCCAATAGAAGCCCAGGTTAGATGTGCAGGACATCTAACCTGGGCTTCTATTGGAATTCCATAACGCATATTAGCAAGCCCATTATCGCCGTTTTAGCGGCAGTTTCCTGCCGCTAAAACGGCGATAATTTTAACGTGGGTCTTGCTAATATGCCCCCCAGTACTGAAAAACTGAAAACTCAGTTGAAAGCCTCTCAATTTTCTATCCAATTGGATGAGTGTGATAATGAAGAAGTTCTTAGTTGGATATCTAATGCTTTAGATGAGGTCTGGCCTTAAAAAATAGGTGTTACCTATCGGAAATCACCTTCAGGCCCCTGGTATTCTCAAGATTTGATTTTAGCCAAAAGAAAATGTAAGAAAAGATCCTGGAGGCTTAGGTATGCTGAAGCTGAGAAAAAAAGTCTACAAGCTTAAGCTTAAAGCTTACAAAATGTTGATTCATAATACTAGATGCAATTATTACCAAACTAAAATTGCTTTGTCTAGCAATCCCTTAAAATAACTTTTTTAAGTCTATGATTCTTAAATGAATGACAAATCCCATATGGCTAAAACCATCGCTACGCAAGCATTTTGCTCAGAGTTTTCTGATTTTTTTCTATGATAAAATCTCATTGCTTTAATCATCTTTTACACCGACATGGCTCTCCCACTTAAGCCCTGGTCCAATTTTATACCTTTAACAATGGAGGTTTTTCTTGCTAAAATCACAATTAAGTACGGCTCACCACTTGATCTTTGCCCCCAAAGTTTTTTAAAGCACTGGCATCTACATTTGCCCTACTAATAACCATGATTTGTAACAAATTATTAAGAAATAGGGAGGTTACTACATTTTGTAAAACTGCACTTTTTACCCCACTTTTAAAGAAAGTCAATTTTGAAAACTGCCACTTCTGATAGTTATCGACCCATCTCGCTTTTACCTTTTTTTACCAAGATTTTGGAAAATTATTTAATGACCGACCTATCTGATTGAGGAAAACAATGTTCTTTATCTCAGCAATCTGGTTTTAGACCTACTCACAGCATTTTGACTGTGCTCACAGTGGTTTTAAATGATATTCACATGATTCTGTAGGAGAGGAATTAAGGGGCTGATTCCGATTCGGGCCGGAAATCTCTCTGACCGAGCCGGACTCGGAGAGATTTCCGACCGAATCGGACCCTGGCAGCCCGACCGAACGAGTACGATGCGCACATATGCCATCGGACTCGATTCGGTCGGACTCCCATTGAAGTCAATGGGAGCCAGTCGTACGACGCGTACACGGGCTCCCATTGACTCAATGGGCACGACGCGAACAAGGGCGCCCCCTACAGCGTGTTCGCGTCGATGCGGGTCGCGCCGTACATGCACGTGTAGGGGGGACCCATGGCTCCCCCCTGTGTGCGACTCGCGTGCCTACGCTTCCAGGGGGGTCCGACACGGACCCCCAAAGTGCGGCTCCGACAGCTCCTTGGAGCCGGACTGCGCGAGTCGGTCGGAGCGGTCGAGGTGCGCATCGTACTTACCCGGCCGGGGAACGTCTCCATTGCGCGGTGCGAGTTGTCCCCGTGCGAGTCGGTCGGAGCGGTCGGGTCCTGCGAACGAGTCGGTCGGAGATTTTGCGAGCGCACGCATCGTACTCGCTCGCCCGGACGCACGTACGATTCGGTCGGGAAATAGGGCTCCGAATCGGATCCGGTAAAGCCGAATCCGATTCGGAGCCCTACCGGCCGAGATCGGAATCGGCCCCTTAGTGTCTCTTATTCTTCTTGATATGTCAGCCACTGTAATTTGCTAAATAAGCTCAGCACTATTGGCAGTCAGGGCAATATCCTAAACTGATTTGAATCCTTCTTACGGAATTGAACACAGGTGGTACAGTTGGCCCTCAATTGCTCCAATTTAAAAAATCTTCATTTTGAGGTCCAACAAGGGTCTGTACTCGGCTCCACTCTCTTTAATAATTACGTTGCTCTTCGGGCTGACCTGATTGCCTATTTTGTTTTTCAGTTTTACGGGTATGCGGATGATACCCAATTAATAATCAGAATGGAAGAGAGCCTGAGCCACTTACAAAATCAATTAAAAAACTGCCTTTCTAAAGTGGCTAGCTGGATGAATGCCAATTCCCTCCAACTTAATTAAGATAAAACAGAAATACTGGTGTTCAGCAATGCTTCTTGTTAGGTGCTCTGTTTGGTAGCCTCATTCGTCAGGGTTGTGCTCAGACCAAGCTACCACCGCAACCTAGGTGTTGTATTTGACACTAAACTGTCCTTTGAATCTCATGATAAGAAGCTCACGGGCACCTATTTGTTAATTATGAAGAAACTAAAAAAGAGTCTTCCTTTTATTCCTCATCAAGAGAAGCAATCTCTGATTCGAGCCCTGATCCTAAGCAGACTGGATTATTGTGATGTATTGTATATAGGTTTTCCAAGATATTTGATGCAAAAATTGCAATTAATTCAGAATGTAGATGCTAGTCAGATTTTCAGTCTTGGTAAATTTGAAAGTCTCCATTTATCTTAGGAATGTTCACTTGCTTCTTGTTTATGAAAGGTGTGAATTCAAGGTCTTGTGCCTTTGCCAAAAAGCCATTTTTTCAAACACACCATACTAACTACATTTCCAACTTCTTTAAAAAGTATACTCCTACCAGAACCCTTCGTTCAGCCTCTTCATTTTCTTGTTGTGCCAAAATTTGGAAGGTCAGACATTGGGGCCGATTCGGATCTCGGTCGGAGGCGCACCTAACACCATTCGGTCGAGAAAAAAGCCATGCGAATGCCTGTTTCCCGACCGATCCGCACATCATTCCAAACGAGCAAGTACGATGCACACAACAGCATAGATATCCGACCCAGTCGTACTCACCCAATCCAGGTCCTGTTCCCCGACCGAGCCGGATCCGGAATCGTAGAATCGAGCCGCACGGAAGCAAAAACGCAGCCCCGTACGGCCGGACAAGTACGATGCGCTTTCCGTACGCGCCGAACCCGTCGCTACGCACGGCACGTCAAAGCATCCGGGCGAGGCGCACATAAGCTCCGATTCGCGCCACAACACGATCCATGGCTACGAGACAAACACGCCAGCGACGAGGACGAGGCGAAGCAAAGAGAAAGACAAACGAGATGAACCAACCATGAATCCCTTTGTGCCGATCCTACCAATATTCTACCTCTATTACCGGAACAGGCACGGACACGTACGGCGCAGAAGGTAAGTCAGACACCAACAACAAAAACAAACTACACGTACCCGACACATCACACACAGAGGGATGCAGAAATACCTACACCAGCAACAGCAGCACCATAGGGGCGGGATGGCCCTCACCAATGCCACACATACACATAGGGGCCTGTATGCCTACCACAACTGCCACCCCTACCCATGGGGTGCTGGATGCCTGTCACTACTACCACCCTTACCCAGGGGGAGCCAGATGCCTGTCACTACTACCACCCTTACCCAGGGGGTGCCAGATGCCTGTCACTACTACCACCCTTACCCAGGGGGTGCCAGATGCCTGTCACTACTACCACCTCTACCCATGGGGGCTGGATGCCTACCACTACTACCACCCTTACCCAGGGGTTGCCAGATGCCTGTCACTACTACCACCCTTACCCAGGGGGTGCCAGATGCCTGTCACTACTACCACCCTTACCCAGGGGGTGCCAGATGCCTGTCACTACTACCACCTCTACCCATGGGGGGCTGGATGCCTACCACTACTACCACCCTTACCCATGGGGTGCCAGATGCCTGTCACTACTTCCACCTCTACCCATGGGGGGCTGGATGCCTACCACTACTACCACCCTTACCCAGGGGGTGCCAGATGCCTGTCACTACTACCACCCTTACCCAGGGGGTGCCAGATGCCTACCACTACTACCACCCTTACCCAGGGGGTGCCAGATGCCTACCACTACTACCACCCTTACCCAGGGGTGCCAGATGCCTACCACTACTACCACCCTTACCCAGGGGTGCCAGATGCCTGTCACTACTACCACCACTACCCATGGGGGGCTGGATGCCTACCACTACTACCACCCTTACCCAGGGGGTGCCAGATGCCTGTCACTACTACCACCCTTACCCAGGGGGTGCCAGATGCCTGTCACTACTACCACCCTTACCCAGGGGGTACCAGATGCCTGTCACTACTACCACCTCTACCCATGGGGGGCTGGATGCCTACCACTACTACCACCCTTACCCAGGGGGTGCCAGATGCCTGTCACTACTACCACCCTTACCCAGGGGGTGCCAGATGCCTGTCACTACTACCACCCTTACCCAGGGGTTCCAGATGCCTGTCACTACTACCACCCTTACCCAGGGGTGCCAGATGGCTGTCACTACTACCACCCTTACCCAGGGGTGCCAGATGCCTACCACTACTACCACCCTTACCCAGGGGTGCCAGATGCCTACCACTACTACCACCCTTACCCAGGGGTGCCAGATGCCTGTCACTACTACCACCCTTACCCAGGGGTGCCAGATGCCTACCACTACTACCACCCTTACCCATGGGGTACCAGATGCCTACCACTACTACCACCCTTACCCAGGGGTGCCAGATGCCTGTCACTACTACCACCTCTACCCATGGGGGCTGGATGCCTACCACTACTACCACCCTTACCCAGGGGTGCCAGATGCCTGTCACTACTACCACCTCTACCCATGGGGGCTGGATGCCTACCACTACTACCACCCTTACCCAGGGGTGCCAGATGCCTGTCACTACTACCACCCTTACCCAGGGGGTGCCAGATGCCTACCACTACTACCACCCTTACCCAGGGGGTGCCAGATGCCTACCACTACTACCACCCTTACCCAGGGGGTGCCAGATGCCTGTCACTACTACCACCTCTACCCATGGGGGGCTGGATGCCTACCACTACTACCACCCTTACCCAGGGGGTGCCAGATGCCTGTCACTACTACCACCTCTACCCATGGGGGCTGGATGCCTACCACTACTACCACCCTTACCCATGGGGTGCCAGATGCCTGTCACTACTACCACCTCTACCCATGGGGGGCTGGATGCCTACCACTACTACCACCCTTACCCATGGGGTGCCAGATGCCTGTCACTACTACCACCTCTACCCATGGGGGGCTGGATGCCTACCACTACTACCACCCTTACCCAGGGGGTGCCAGATGCCTGTCACTACTACCACCTCTACCCATGGGGGGCTGGATGCCTACCACTACTACCACCCTTACCCATGGGGTGCCAGATGCCTGTCACTACTACCACCTCTACCCATGGTGGCCTGTATGCCTACCACTACTGCCACCCCTACCCATGGGGGGCTGGATGCTTACCACCAACACCACCCCCACTCATAGGATGGACAATGCATGACACAACCAGCACACCACAACCTAGGGAATGCAAGAAAAAGACATCCCCCAACACCATGACAAGCGTGAGTAGACTGGGTCAAATGCCTACAACACTGAACATGACTTTGAACATACAATGTGACCCCCTATCACCTATGCCACACATATATGTGTGTGGCCCCCACAATGCAAGCAGGCCATGACCATTGTGGCAATGGGGTCCAAAACCCCATCATCACAGTGACCAAAATGTTAGTGTGGGGACCATAGCTGAAGCACATTTTGAACATTGTGGCAATGGGGTCTAAACCCCCATCATCACAGTGACCAAAAGATAAGTGTGGGGACCATAGCTGATGCACACAACAGCATAGATATCCGACCCAGTCGTACTCACCCAATCCAGGTCCTGTTCCCCGACCGAGCCGGATCCGGAATCGTAGATTCGAGCCGCACGGAAGCAAAAACGCAGCCCCGTACGGCCGGACAAGTACGATGCGCTTTCCGTACGCGCCGAACCCGTCGCTACGCACGGCACGTCAAAGCATCCGGGCGAGGCGCACATAAGCTCCGATTCGCGCCACAACACGATCCATGGCTACGAGACAAACACGCCAGCGACGAGGACGAGGCGAAGCAAAGAGAAAGACGAACGAGATGAACCAACCATGAATCCCTTTGTGCCGATCCTACCAATATTCTATCTCTATTACCGGAACAGGCACGGACGCGTACGGCGCAGAAGGTAAGTCAGACACCAACAACAAAAACAAACTACACGTACCCGACACATCACACACAGAGGGATGCAGAAATACCTACACCAGCAACAGCAGCACCATAGGGGCGGGATGGCCCTCACCAATGCCACACATACACATAGGGGCCTGTATGCCTACCACAACTGCCACCCCTACCCATGGGGTGCTGGATGCCTGTCACTACTACCACCCTTACCCAGGGGTGCCAGATGCCTGTCACTACTACCACCCTTACCCAGGGGTGCCAGATGCCTGTCACTACTACCACCCTTACCCAGGGGGTGCCAGATGCCTGTCACTACTACCACCTCTACCCATGGGGGCTGGATGCCTACCACTACTACCACCCTTACCCAGGGGTTGCCAGATGCCTGTCACTACTACCACCCTTACCCAGGGGGTGCCAGATGCCTGTCACTACTACCACCCTTACCCAGGGGTGCCAGATGCCTGTCACTACTACCACCTCTACCCATGGGGGCTGGATGCCTACCACTACTACCACCCTTACCCATGGGGTGCCAGATGCCTGTCACTACTTCCACCTCTACCCATGGGGGGCTGGATGCCTACCACTACTACCACCCTTACCCAGGGGTGCCAGATGCCTGTCACTACTACCACCCTTACCCAGGGGTGCCAGATGCCTACCACTACTACCACCCTTACCCAGGGGTGCCAGATGCCTACCACTACTACCACCCTTACCCAGGGGGTACCAGATGCCTACCACTACTACCACCTCTACCCATGGGGGCTGGATGCCTACCACTACTACCACCCTTACCCATGGGGTGCCAGATGCCTGTCACTACTACCACCTCTACCCATGGGGGCTGGATGCCTACCACTACTACCACCCTTACCCAGGGGGTGCCAGATGCCTGTCACTACTACCACCTCTACCCATGGGGGCTGGATGCCTACCACTACTACCACCCTTACCCATGGGGTGCCAGATGCCTGTCACTACTACCACCTCTACCCATGGTGGCCTGTATGCCTACCACTACTGCCACCCCTACCCATGGGGGGCTGGATGCTTACCACCAACACCACCCGCACTCATAGGATGGACAATGCATGACACAACCAGCACACCACAACCTAGGGAATGCAAGAAAAAGACATCCCCCAACACCATGACAAGCGTGAGTAGACTGGGTCAAATGCCTACAACACTGAACATGACTTTGAACATACAATGTGACCCCCTATCACCTATGCCACACATATATGTGTGTGGCCCCCACAATGCAAGCAGGCCATGACCATTGTGGCAATGGGGTCCAAAACCCCATCATCACAGTGACCAAAATGTTAGTGTGGGGACCATAGCTGAAGCACATTTTGAACATTGTGGCAATGGGGTCTAAACCCCCATCATCACAGTGACCAAAAGGTAAGTGTGGGGACCATAGCTGAAGCACATTTTGAACATTGTGGCAATGGGGCCTAAACCCCCATCATCACAGTGACCAAAAGGTAAGTGTGGGTTCCATAGCTGAAGCACATTTTGAACATTGTGGCAATGGGGCCTAAACCCCCATCATCACAGTGACCAAAATGCAAGTGTTGACAAAGAAAAAGCTGCATCTGCCAAACTGCATGGATGATTCCTGGTCACAGAACATAAAACACATCAGTGGCAAAGTAGTGCATGTGTCCCATTGCAACATAGATTGGGGGAGGCAAATACTGCAGTGCAAATAAGACATACCTTTGGCCATGTGCAGACAAACAACACCCATGGGGGCTGACACTGTCAACATTCATCAATGACACAATGACAGAAGTGACCATCAGAATGCAGACCCACATATTTGCACCAATGGGCACACAAATGCAGATACCCTGTGGAGACTGTAGATGTGAGGTGAACAGATACCATACCATGGCAGCAATGGGACACACAAACCATGTTCATTGTGCTGACCGATGACCTAGGAGTCCCAGGGACAGCAGGGGAAACCCACCAAACAACATACAGCCAATGGCACACCAAAGAAATGCCAATGCAGTGGTGCAGATGCACAAACACAAACAGGCAGACCCACACTGCACATCAAACACAACAGGTGAGGGGGTTGCCAGTGTCCCCAGGCAACCACACAACACATGAGGATGCCTGAATACCAATTACACAGATGTGCATACAGTGCCACACAAAGGTAACTCATGGATCCAAATCCCCTATGTGGGCAATCAGGCATTGTCAGATGAGAGGGAGCACAAATCACACATGTCACACAAGCATGTAGGAACAGCAACTGACACAGCAAGACACAGACACACCACAGCACTACCCCCAAGGCCCCCACAATGTGGTGCATTACAAACCCACTGTGATGACAAAGCCAAATGTCGTTCACACTGTGAACCACAGTCATGTGTCCTGAGCAACAAACTACCATCACACCTACACAAGCACAAATCAATCAGCACAGCCAGTAAGCCAAGGCCAACATGGAGGCAGGGGTCTAGCCGGGCAACAACTCTCATCTGCACACACTCAACACCACACACCTCGACCTCCAACAATGTGCAGCAGTGAAGCACACATGCACTGGTGACATTGCACATGCACCCATGACAATCCCAGGCTGGTGGGTGGGAACCAAGGTGCAGAAACACATCACACATGGCCACTCAACAAGACTCCTGAATGTCTGACAATCTGCACACTACTCTGTACATGGACATGACGGCAATACCACCACAACAACCAATGGGATCCCAGCCACAGTCACACACCAATGAAGAAGCCAAGGACACCCACAAAGAACACACATACACAACTACCAACATTGCAGCCCGGACCCTGAGGAGTGTCAGCAGTCACACACACAACGTGTCACAATCACTGAAAGATAACACAAACTGGAAATCACATGACAGGTGTAAACAACAAGTGCCAAGGGGAATCCTGACTGTGACCCATCTGCGTCTGCACACAAACTCAGCCCTGACAGCAAACACACCTATGGGTGACACCCTGATGACCAGTAATGTGCCATGCACCCACATCACAGAGAATCCAGGGAGAAGACTTGGGGGGAACATAGGTCAACTCAGCAAGCAACACAAACAGGTACAACACTAGGGATCCCAGCATGCACAGCAAAACGGAAGTGAACACACAGACATGCTCATATAACACACACCTTGGGTGCAGGCAATGTCACAGGAGTACACACTGCCATGAGGGGACTCCACTCCTGTGTGAGGAAAGCTGTGCCATATGTTGCCTCAGTAGGGCTCCATCATGTCAGCTGAGCACTTGGTCACACAGTCAACAATTAGCACCAAATGAATGCTCCCGTCACATCAGCCTGGTCATGGGAGTGCCAACGAAATCATCAGCACAGATCCAACACACTTGTATAGCAATGTTGCACTGACAACACAGATGAGTCCTTCCCCATTGATGCCCACACCTGCATGTCCAGTGGAGATGGCCACACGGTCAGGGAAGTAGACGAATTGAACAATGGCAGGCACAACAGATGTGCAGGGGTGGAAGCCACAGATGTGAAATTGCTAATGTAAGTAGGAAATCCCATTGCCAAATATTGAACACATGACACCCTCAGATGCTGCTAAGGATGACATGGATACACCACAGGATAGGACACATTCCCCCTGGACCACATGTGTACCTGCACAGTAACACTTCATTATCATGAGACCAAATATCACCATCACTGCAGCAAGGGCACGGTTAGCATCATCAACAACATGTACATCAGAAGCAAAAGCACTAGAGAACAGAAAGGTGCTTTATTCAGCATATGTGGGACTAACAGTTGATGTCCAACAAAAAATTAACAAAGGCCAATGGCCAGTCCAACTTGAAAGTCAAAACAGGGTGACAGTGGCAGATGTCACCCTACACATGCCTGCACTGATGAAAGCCAGGGACAATCCCCTCGGAGGGGCATACGGGGGCAGGCCAGGCACCGCAGGGACAGGATCATGGCTCACCAGAAGGAGGCAGGGAAGGGGTGGTGGGTGCTGGAGAGCCACTGACAACTGCAGTGGAGGTGTCTGACATGGTGTGTGCCGGCACAACTGGGGGGCATGACTCTGATGGTGTGGGTGCCGGCAAGACTGCAGGGGACCGTGCAGATGGAGTGGACAGGTTCCCCACTGCAGTGCCCAAGTCAGACAGGGTGGTAGTGGACTCCACTGCAGTGCCTACCTCCAGGGGAGGAGAATGGGGATCAGGTAAGGTGGGCAGGACAGAGGGGGAGGACACCGTCTCCACACCAGTGGCACAGACAAGTGCAGCGGGGGTGTGGGGCCGGAAGAGCAAGTGGCAGGGGGAGAAGGCCTGATCCTTTTGGGGATGGTGTATCTGTGGGTGGGGGAACCTGGGGCAGGGTGTGGTGGGGGCACCTGTGGAGTGGGGGCCTGAGGGATGGAGGAAGGAGACTTGGTGCCTGAGCTGCAGGGCGGCGGCGGGGTCTTGCTCTTCCGGGTCCGGGGGGACTTGCGGATGGGGGCGTCAGTCGGTCTGCGCCTGGGGGAGGGTGTCCGGTGGCGAGGGGCACTCCGCTCCGTGTGGGTGGGCTTCCTCTTCCCCCTGAATGCTGTATCAGCTGGATCGGAGGGGAAGAGGCCGAGGTCACTGAGGAAGAGCCGCTGGGTCTTTGGGGTTGCAGGTGAGGCAACGGAGGAGGCTTTGGAAGGAGAGGCAACTGTGGACTGCGCAGTGCTCGTGGATGCGTGTGTGTGTGACTGGGCCCCATCCCCTGTGAGTGTGGTTTCAGTCCCCTGACTGTGCGTGCGTGTGCGTCTTGTCTGTGGCGTGTGTGTGTGTGTGCTGCTCGTGTCTGTGCTGGTGTGTGCCTGTGCCGGTGTGTGTGTGCTTGGGACAGGTAAGGTGCTGGGGAGTGTGGATGGGGCAGAGACAGGAGGGGTGAGGGACTGTTGGAGGAGGGACACTGCTGCCGTCAGGGAGGAGTCCATGGACCTATTGCCCCTCTGTAGGGCAGACATGCCCGATGAGATGCCCTCCATGAACGACACCAGCTGAGTCAACAGAGTGGTGTGTGCATGGAGGACACTCAGCATCGCTGTCTGCCCTACATGGAGCTGCCGAAGGAGGTACACAGACTCCTCACTCAGGGCAGCAGGGGACACAGGGGCAGGGGGTGTGGTGCCTGGCCCGAAGGAGACACGCTCCCGTACATGGGAGCCTCCACGGACCTCTGGAATGGGAGCCGATGGGAGGGCGGTGGTGGTGGTGGTGGCGGGGACAGCAACACTAGCTGGGGTGTGGCGGCTGCTGACACCCGCCTCCATAAGGGAGTCATCCTCTGAGCTGCTGTGGTCCTCAGCTGAGGTGGATGGTGCTGAGGACTCCTCGGTGTGGCTCCCCTCGCCCTCCGTGCCACTGGGTCCCTCCGACCACTCCTCGGCTGTTGACCCAGTCTGGCTCTGCGGCTCCTCCTGGTCCGTGGAGCTGTCCCCTCCTGTGGCCGTGGATGTATCTGCAAACAATAGGGAGACAGACAGACATCAGTCACCTGCACCGAACGCACACACCTCAGTAAGTACAGCACAATACAGAGCAAGGCCTGGCATCCTTAGTTGAACATTGCTAAAAGTGCCCAAACAGAATAGGAGAAGCCAATTGTCAGTCTGATCGTCAACCATGGCACTCACATCACACCTGGCCTTGCACCCATCTGTCTGGCGTCTGTTGGCTGGCAATACCCCAGTGTGGACACATGCACCACCTACACAGTAGTTGGACGGTGCAGAGAACACAGTGAAGCATGTGAACATGCACACATCACATCTCTTGCCACTGAGTCAGTACAGGTGCCCGGATTAAAGTGATGCCCAGAGTCAGATATATGAAATGCATGTGATGCATACCAGCGACAGACACCACGATGCACCCATGTGCAGATAGCCATTGCCACTATGGTGTGCATGTAGCACATGTCACTCCCCTGCAGGATCACTCATAGGAAGTCACATGCCATGGCACAGGCATGCCTGCTAAGTCATACATCACTGTCTCCAGTCACATGGGCAGGGCAGCCACACAACAACAGTCTGCACTGTGTCACAATAGTAGGTCATGGGGAATGCAAGTCCTGGAGCTGAACAAGTGCACATGTACATCCCCCACACACCACATCATCTGAACCCTTATCTGTCCAGGTCATACTGATTGGACATATGGGTGACCTGTAACACAAGCCTCTGAACCTGGGCACCTCACAATCTGCTGTGAATGGGAAACAGCTGCATGGACCTCACATTTGCATACCCCAGTCTGCACGGTCAGGTGTTCAAACACCTATGTGTCACACAAGTATCGTCTCCTATGGTCACATCTCCGGTGGCATGCTGAGCCCCAACCGATAAACACCCCAGCAGTCCTGACATCGAAGCCACAGCACACTGACACAGAGGCTGACACCTGAGGGGACATATCACTGAGCACAACGTGTCAGCTGATACACGGGAGTGGGAATACAGAGTGCATTGCATGGCCTGGAGTAGGCATGACTGTCCTGCCCCACATGAATGAGGGATGAACCCTGGACAGTAGGCAGCTGGCTGAGTATGTGTGACACACGTAATATACACACTCCTGGGGCCCAAACATTGTTCCCACCCGCAGCTTGGGTGTGTGCCAGTTACCCCAGGCACATGTGGTGGATCAGCTCAGCAATTGGACCACAGATCAAAGTAACACGCAGATTACATGTCAGAACACAGGCATTGTGTAAGCAATGGACCCACCCATGATGCCCACCACAGTTAGGGGAACAGATGCTGTCCCCCACCTTGAGTCAAGCAAACTGCTAGGACACAGTACCCAAGTGACACAATTCCCTGACTGCAAGGGCCACACCTGGGTATCAGATGAGGAGTGGGCAGTGCACAATCGAGGGACATGGGTCCTGGACCACATGACTGATGTGCTGTGGAAGTTTAACCAGGCCAGAGGAGGGCACATAGCATGGCAGACAGAGTACACAATGCAGTCATGGACTCACCCCCTCCGTGCTGCTCCCTGGCCTTCAGCTGCCCATCCAGATCAGGGAAGACCACCGCCAGGATCCTGAGCATGTGGGGGGTCAGGGTCCGGTGTCCGCCCCTCCTGCGAGGAGGCGACAGCTTCAGCTGGACCCGTGCGATCCTCCGGGTCCAGCCCCGAAGGTCCTGCCACCTCTTCTGGCAGTTGCGGATCCGGCGCTTGTAGTCCCCCACGGATCTCACTGCCCGGACGATGGTCAGCCATATCTTCTGCTTCTGGTGGGCATCAACCTGTGAGGATGACAAAGTGAGAATGCTATTACTACACATGCAACATATCCGTGCATGACACAGTTGTGTATACATGTCTCAATCACAGGGGCACATGATGTACACAGGCAGTGCAACGATGGCCATGGACAGTATGCCAGCAGTAACTACATGGTATCATTGCCTGGGAAGTAAAACCTTGTTTAAATGCACTGTCACTGCACTATACCTGTCCAGTGCATGTGACTACACACTATGGGGGGTGACAACTACTCAGTGAGCCTGCTAGCCAGTGGCGTGCAGACTGTTAGCCTTGCTAGTCAGACAACATGCACATTTAGGAAGGCAGTGGACAGAACACTCACCTGCTCCCCTGCTTTCCCATACAGCTTGCTGTACTGTGGAAGGAGGCTGTCCAGCAGGGCCTGGTTCTCCTCAGTGCTGAAGGCTGGGGCTCTCTCCACAGTACGTGCCATTGCAGGGTCCAGAGGGTGCAGATACAGCAGCAGTGGTGGTGGCAGATGTCGTCCTGGAGCATGTAGTGCAGGCAAGTGAGCTCTCAGGGGAACAGCCAGCATTATATGTGTGCTGCAGAGGCAGTTACTGTCCCATGTGTCCAAAGTGATAGGTCCAAGTCGTTAGCATCTTCTGAATCTGGCCAATCCATGGAATTGCACCACTTACACACGCCCACAGCATCCTTCAAATGTTCAACTTCATGACACCCATGAATTTGCAACATTGTTGTGGGTGACCAACTGAATTTCCAGCATCAGACTCGTTCAAAATTTGAAAACGCGTCCGTTGCCAGGCCAGGCCATAGCCAATGGGTGCACACCGATCGGTCCATTGCTGTTCAACGCGTACCCGGGATGCAACGCGTACCCGCACACATTGAATGCAATGGGCCGGCCGGGCACACCGATCGGTCCATTGCTGTTCAACGCGTACCCGGGATGCAACGCGTACCCGCACACATTGAATGCAATGGGCAGGCCGGGCACACCGATCGGTCCATTGCTGTTCAACGCGTACCCGGGATGCAACGCGTACCCGCACACATTGAATGCAATGGGCCGGCCGGGCACACCGATCGGTCCATTGCTGTCCAACGCGTATTGCGAATACAACGCGTACCAGCACACATTGAATGCAATGGCCAATGTGTGTGCACCGATCGGCCCATTGCTGTCCAACGCGTATTGCGAATACAACGCGTACCAGCACACATTGAATGCAATGGCCAATGTGTGAGCACCGATCGGCCCATTGCTGTCCAACGCGTATTGCGAAGACAACGCGTACCAGCACACATTGAATGCAATGGCCAATGTGTGCGCACCGATCGGCCCATTGCTGTCCAACGCGTATTGCAAATACAACGCATACCAGCACACATTGAATGCAATGGCCAATGTGTGCGCACCGATCGGTCCATTGCTGTCCAACGCGTCCCTGTACATGTCACTGGCATATGTCACCATGCCTGTCACAGGTGAACATATGCCAGCCACATATACTTCCCAGGGAGTGAGGGGCACACCTACAACACCACAGCCTGTCCAAACTGTATCCTAAGGCATGTAAGGCTGCATTACCTATTCCGTGTATGGGGGTGAACATGTTGTTCTGTGGGTGTCACTTGGGGCAGCCACCCCCAGGCTGTGCACGTGTTCATGGGGACAGTATCCTTGGTGTTTCGTGTACATGACCACTGTGATGTGCAACTGTTCACATCTGAGCATGTGGCATGGTCACATTTCACGGTGGTGTATGTGTATGTCATGTCACATGCCCCCTGTGTCCTATGTGGGACGGTATGTTTAACCCAGGGTGACCCATTGGCACAATAGTGATGGTCCTCCACAGTCTGTGTGCATGTTGTGTTTACAATGTCTCTGATTTCATGTGCACAATGGGAGACAGTCTCCACACCCACGTTGTTTGTGCATGGACTTTGATGTTGTGCGTGTGTGTGTCACAGACGTCCATGTCTGTCCTGCCGAGGCAACAGGGACCACTACCTGTGGGGGTCATGGTTGTTTGCTGTGGTGTATACATGATACGCCATGTCATGCCAGTGTCCATGTGGCAATACAGGGTCCCTGGAAATCTACCTGTTGTTGAGCTGTGATGCCTGGGGCACATCTGTCCTCACATGTCACTGTGGGGTGTGTTTGTAACGTGGCAGCAGGAGATGGGAAATGTGACACGTCCTCATGATACCCAATGGCACAACCTGGGACTTATTGATGCCACTTGTTGAACTGTGATGTTGGATGTTGGCCATGTGTGTGCCATACATGTCCTTACGGAACTGCACACATCATGTACTTGTGCCTCATAATGATGTATCGTGTGATATTGAGTGTGTACAATGCCACATATGTGGGGTGAGTGACAATCTTTCTTTCTTCACCTATGCACTGCAGGGCACCAGCTGTCCATAGACCATTCCCTGACCTGGCAACGATGGTGGAACGTGACAGCATCCGACGGTACCGCTTCACCAGGCAGTTGATTGATGATTTGGCAGTGCGCTTGGCACCACACCTGCAACCTGGCCGGCCGTACCCTACAGCGCTGACCCCCAAGGTGAAGGTGATGGCAGCCCTACACTTCTTTGCCACCGGTACCTTTCAACACACTCTGGCGACTGCTGGTGGGATGTCACAGACCATGTTCAGCCGTGTGCTCCGCGATGTATTGGAGGCTATGTTGATATACCTGAACCAGTACATCTATTTCCCAAGACTCCAGCAACTCACTGACGTGAAGAGTGACTTCTATGCCCTGGGGAGGATGCCGCATGTCATTGGCTCCATTGATGGGACACATGTGGCTTTGGTACCACCACAGGCCCAGGAGCAGGCATACAGGAACCGCAAGCACTACCACTCGGTCAATGCACTGGTGGTCTGTCTTGCAGATATGACCATCACACACGTGTGTGCCTGTTTCCCCGGTTCTGCACACGATGCCTACGTGATGAGGAGTAGTCGCATCCCGAGGATGATGTCACAGATGCGGAACCAGTGTGCCTGGCTTGTTGGTGTGTACTGACTTTGTACCATTGTGTGTGTTCTGCAATGTAGTGTTCCACCCTCTTTTCCAACTCAGCTAATGTGCAATTGTCTGTCTGTAGGTGACTCCGGATATCCCAACATGCCATTGTTGCTGACGCCTCTCAGGAACCCTGTGACACCAGCCCAGATGCGCTACAATGAGGCACATGGTCGGACGAGGAGAGTGATTGAGCGGACATTTGGTCTCCTGAAGAGCCGCTTCCGCTGCCTGGACAAGACAGGAGGGTCCCTCCCATATGCCCTGGCAAAGGTGTGCAAGATTGTCATCGTCTGCTGCATGCTACACAACCTGGCAGTGCGGAAGGAGTTGCCTCTCATCCTGGATGACGATGACCAACGTCCGCCACCTGTGGAGGATCCTGGCCTGGACCACGATGCCAGTGATGATGATGATGATGATGGTGATGTCCGCACACAGCTCATCACCAACTTCTTCAGCTGAATGTGAGTATCCAGAGATGTCATGTCAATGATGTGAGTATGCATGATATGTGTTGGTGGTGCTCTGGTGCTGTTTGAGTGTGTCCATGTGCTACATGACTGTATGCGTGTAGCGATGTGTCCTTACAGGTAGTCTGTACTCCCCAACAGTGTTGACATGCTAACTTGGTTCTGGGTGGGTATCTTATGACATGTATTGGGCATGAGTATTGCAGTTCTGTGCTGTTCTTCAGTGCTTTTGACTGTGTGTCATTTCTGTCCTTCACAGGGTACTTTCTGAGTCGTTTGGTCAACTGTGATCCCCAACACCGTGATTCGACTTCCAGGGTGGTAGCTGTCGTGTCCCTACAGGTGATGTGCACCACACCCATGGACTTCCTTCCTTCTACACTTGTTGACTGTGTGCCCGCTGCCAGGTGGGATTACCTTGCATCTGTGGTGGTTACAACATGTTGCAAATGTGTAATAAACCTGTGCTTCACTTTGGGATGTGCGTTGTCTGTGGTCACACATCTGACTGACATTTGCTTACTGCACCAGTGGGCTAGTTGACACAGACTGTGAATAGGTGTTGGGTCTGTGCAATGCAACATATTTCCTGGCAACATCAGTGTAGGCGATGAGTCAGATGGCCATGGTGTGTATGTGTTGTGTAGCCCTGGTGGTGTGCCTCCCCATATGTGTGACGTCGCCATGACTCACATGCCGGTGTTGTACTTGCTGTAGCAGTTAGCATGCACAGTGTCATTTCCCAGATCATCATCGCCACTTCAGAGACAACGTAGGAATCACAACAGAGGCAAGTATGGTGTATTAGTGAGTTTATTGACATACATGTGTGAGTATAGTGCACAGGATGGTGGGTGCTGTACATTGTGATTGTAATCCAAAGTTCCTAGATGATTTGGAAGTCCTGGTAGCAGAAATGTCCAGAGTAGAGTCCACAGTCATCTGAGACATTGGTCCAACTTGAGCTCCCCATGTCATGTGGGAGAGTTGTGTTGCAGTCAACAGGGTGAACAGTTTGCGCACAAAGGTGATTATCCAGAACAGGTTTTGGCTTCCTGGGGGTTGCACATGGCCATCGGCCTCTCACTTGCCCCTCCTCGGACGACCCCTCTTCTTTGGGGGGGACCCTCAAGTGCAGGCTGCTGCGGTGCAGGGGACTCTCCGCCAGAGTCATCCTCCCTCCCTGTGGCAGTTGCAGTTGTTTCAGCAGCAGATGTTGTGGGCACACAGGGAGGTGTTGACTGGTTGCTGCTCATCTGGCGGAGGCATTGTAATATGTCCCTATGCACCGCCGTCATCTCTTGCAGTGTGTCCCACTTGGACTCCACGCGGGACATGTGTGAGTCCAAGCGGGCATGATGGGCAGCCTGCTGCTGTTTAATGTCCCTGAGGAGCCCCACTACCTGGCTGAGCTCTCCGGTGCTGGACTGGTACGCATCGGCTATGCGTGCCAGTTGTGGGTCATCATGCAGTCCAGTCCCCTCTGCAAGCAGCGACCTTTGTCTCCCACCCCTCCCACCACCCCTGGCGACACGTGCAGTACCTGAGGTGGCACGCACAGGTGACCCTGGGCCCCCTTGGGGGTTGTTGGTGGTGTTGGTGTCCATGGCCCCACGTTGGTCCAGGGTCCCTGTGCTGGTGGTGGTGGTGCTCCTTGGTCTTTCCATGTCGGCAGGGGTGGTATGTGTGTTGACAGTCGTTGGAGGGGTGGGTGCAGGGGGTGCAGCTGGGGGTCCTGCTGGTGCTGCATGATGACTTGCTCCGGAGGTGCCAGGTTGGTCTTCTTCATCCGAGGAGGGCAGAGGCTGTTCCACACCAGTGAGCTCCGTATCCTCTTGAGCCTGGGTCGGGGACTCCTCAGCGGCTGCTGCTGTATCCCCATCATCACCTGTTTTTGGGAGACACACACAATGTATGTTATGTTTCTGCAGGCATCAACTTTTGACACACCTGACAGTTGTGACTGTGCCTCTGGATGCGGGCCTGTACATTGCATTGTCCTAAGTTGTCACAGTCAGGGGTTGAAATTGGTGTAGCACATTGTCCTGCATTATTTCGGCATTTCTATGTGAATGTTGGGGTGTGTACATGGTCTGCATCGGTTGTATATGGTTGACATCTGGCCCTCCTTCCCACCCAGCCAGATATCCCACCATGGAACGTGCTTCCATTGCAGGGAGTGCAAGTTGTCTTTCAGAATGTCAGTCAGTGGTGTCCTGCTGTTGGTTGGTGCACAGTTGCCAGCAGGGCCTTGTGCTCCCCACAGCAGTAGCCAGTGTCAGCCATCTTGTCAGTTGTTTTCCACTCCCTGTGATGTGCGCATGGTTCAGGGTGGTGTTGATGGGACAGTTGTGGGGGTGACCAATATCTGTGACTACCACTCCCATCATGCTATTGCCTCCACCCCCTTCCCAGCATGCCCATATTTCCTTCCTTTTTTAGTGTACTTCACTGTGTGTGGGTGTGACAGCAATGGCAAGATGGCTGACAGTGGTGTCCTGCTGTTGGTTGGTGCCCAGTTCCCAGCATGGCCTTGTGCTCCCCACAAAAGAGCACCAGTGTCAGACATCTTTGAAGTGGCTTTTGACTCCCTGTGAGGTGTGCATGCTTGGGTGTGTTCTTGATGGGCCATGTGGGTGGGGGATGTTGGGCTGTGACTACCACTCCCATCATGCTATTGCCTCCACCCCACTTCCCAGCATGCCCATGCTTCCTTCCTTTTGACTCTGCTTCCCTGTGGGGTTGTGTGCCTGTGCTGACAAGATGGCTGACAGTGTTATCCTGGGGTTAGTTTTGCTACACGTCCCATGTGTGTCCCTGTGCTTCACACTGCATGACACAGGGTTGTGGTTCTTTGTGGGATATTTGATTGAGTGTGAGGCAATGCATTCTCCCAGGTGAGTTGTGTGGAGTTTGTGTTAGGGGTGTGTGTGAGTGGTGCTGCTGGTAACTATGGTCAGTGCTGTGAGTCCTCCTTCCCACCCAGCCAGATTCTCCACCATGGAACGTGCTTCCGTTGCAGGGAGTGCAAGTTGTCTTTCAGGATGTCAGTCAGTGGTGTCCTGCTGTTGGTTGGTGCCCAGTTGCCAGCAGGGCCTTGTGCTCCCCACAGCAGTAGCCAGTGTCAGCCATCTTGTGAGTCCTTTTCCACTCCCTGTGATGTGAGCATGGGTCAGGGTGGTGTTGATGGGACAGTTGTGGGGCTGACCAATATCTGTGACTACCACTCCCATCATTCTATTGCCTCCACCCCACTTCCCAGCATGCCCATACTTACTTGCTTTTGGGTGGACTTCACTGTGTGTGAGTGTGAGAGCAATGGCAAGATGGCTGACAGTGGTGTCCTGCTGTTGGTTGGTGCCCAGTTCCCAGCAGGGCCATGTGCTCCCCACAGCAGTAGCCAGTGTCAGCCATCTTGTCGGTTGTTTTCCACTCCCTGTGATGTGCGCATGGTTCAGGGTGGTGTTGATGGGACAGTTGTGGGGGTGACCAATATCAGTGACTACCACTCCCATCATTCTATTGCCTCCACCCCACTTCCCAGCATGCCCATACTTACTTGCTTTTGGGTGGACTTCACTGTGTGTGAGTGTGAGAGCAATGGCAAGATGGCTGACAGTGGTGTCCTGCTGTTGCTTGGTGCCCAGTTCCCAGCAGGGCCATGTGCTCCCCACAGCAGTAGCCAGTGTCAGCCATCTTGTCAGTTGTTTTCCACTCCCTGTGATGTGAGCATGGTTCATGGTGGTGTTGATGTGCGCATTGTGAGGGTGGGCAATATCTGTGACTACGACTCCCATGATGCTATTGGCTACACTGACTTGCCCAGCATACACAGGATTCCTTCATTTCAGTGGGCTTCACTGTGAGGTGGTGTTGTAGTGGTGGCTACATGTCTGGATGTGTTTGTTAGTTATGTTTGTGCCACTGCCTAGCTGTAGTTGTAGTTGTGTTTGTACATGTGATGACACAGTTACGTATCACTATGAGATGGCATGTGTTGTGTTTATCTGACTGACATACACATTTTGGGATGATTCTGTTCTGGTTGGTGTGTATTTGCTTAGGGTGCATGGTTTGACTCTCCCCTTGACAGTGATGTGTGTGTATTGTGGCACAATATTGTGTACATTTGTTGTGTACTCACCAGGCTCTGGGATGTTTTCTAGTCCATAGACGCTCACTGGTGGTAGGATGGCCCGCACCTTCTCCTCCCAGGGCCTGAGGTATAGTGGTTTGGCAGGAGGGCCACTGCCGGTGTGTTGGCTCAAGAGGTAGTCTTTCTTCAACAGCTCCTTGACCCTCCTGCGCACGTCATACCACCTGTTCTGGATGTCTTCCTTTGTGCGCAAACATGGTGATTGTGCGTTCACCCTGTCAACGATCCTCGCCCACATCTTGGTTTTCTGCGACATGGGGGTCTGTTGAACCAGTGTACCAAACAGCTGTGGCTCTACCCTGAGGATCTCATCTACCAGGACTTCCAATTCACTATCTAGGAACTTTGGATTCTTCTTGGGGGCATGGTGATGGGTGGTGGTGGTGAGTGATGTGTGTGTTGGTGTGCAAGTGAGGGTGTGTGAGTGTGTGTTTTGCTGGGTGTATGTGAGGGTGCTATTTGTTGAGGTGCTGATGGTGTGTGGCTTGTGTGATGGATGAGCTGTGGGTGTGTGGTTGCTGTCTGTTGAGTGCTGGCAGGTAATTTGAATTTGCAAAGGATCATGGTAGGGATTTGTGTCCTTTATATGGGTGGAGTTGTGGGTGTGTCTTTGTTCCCTGTTTCCCCACCCAGTATTTATTTGCTTTGTGATTGCTTGTTTGGCCTTTTTTGTGTTTTTTTTCCTTGGTTCTTTTTGTGCATGTAGGAGACGTTCTTCTGACCGAGTCGGACCCTCCAGTTGTCTCGTGCGAGCCTCTCCGATTCGTTCACGCTGTGTTTGTGCTGTTTTCTGTGCTGCGTACGCGTCGGTCGCGGGGTTTTGGGTTGCTTCGGCTCGCTGTTTTGAATGCGTGTCGGTCGTGCGGCTTGGGCTCCGTGCGACTCGGTCGTGTTTTCCACGCGTTGCATCGTACTTGGCGGGTCGGAGTTCGCGGGTACGTTTCGTTCGGGATTCTTCCTGGTGCGTGTCGGTCGGATCGATTCGCGTGGTTTTCCGGCCGGATGGCTGTTTTCCGCGCGGCTCGGTCGTTCGGCTTGTGTTCCGTACGAGTCGGTCGGATTTAGCACGCTTTTCATCGTACTTTGCGGGTCGGGCTGCACCTGTACGTGTCGGTCGGTATTTATTCCGGCTCCGAGTCGGTCGGTATTTTTTCCGGCCCAAATCGGAATCGTCCCCCATGTCTTCTCTGTTGTCAATGCTCAGGCCTTGAATAAACTTCCCACGGTGCTACGAATGGAGCCAAACCATCTAACCTTTAGGAGGGCTCTCGAAACAAATTTGTCTAAATAAATGTAGGCAGATTTCTTATCTTTCTTTCTTTGTCCACCAGAACACCATTGGGTAATTGTGCGCTAAATAGATCTAAATAATACTAATGCCCCATGCAGTCGGTACAGATGTTGACCAGATTGAAAGCCTGTCAAGCTCGATTAGTGTGAGTAGAACACCAGGAAATTCTAATCTTTGTTTATTGGCAGCCATTCTAGTGATATTAAAGCTGGGATGATTGATCAGAACGTTTCAGGCATAGAATGAGTCAGGCAATACTTTTTTGAGCCCTTTGTAGTTTACTTGTTATTTGGACAAAATATTGAATAAAAAATATTGTGATACAAAAATATAGGACCTAATTATGATGTCGGTCGAACGAGCGTCCGACCAACACCATTCCAGAATCTATCTGCCCGACCATAGGTTGGCGGTTCCACCCTCTGTATTTGGATGCGACCGCCCTACGAGCAGTCAGAAACATCAATTTTTCAATTGCAGCTTGTGCAGTGGGCGGTGCCTGCAACACTGTGCTGGGACATTTAGGGGGCAACATAGGTCCCCCCTAGATCCCATAGCAGAAGGCCAGGGGGAAGGAGGCCTTGCTAGGGGCCCCCAGAGTAATTTTCCTCCTGCCTTTTCATGGCAGGCGGACCGCCATGAAAGCGACATTGTAATCCTGATGGCAGAGCGGAGGCTGGCTCCGCCATCATTATGGGATTACTATTCTGCCCGCCGCCCCGACAGGCTCTGTGAGGCTGTTGGAAGCGGAGCGGAATCCCCTGCGGGTTTCCCTCCGACCACCAGTATTGTAATACAGTGGTCAGACTGAAACCATTGATGTCGGGGGGAAAGCCTCCGACTAACTGTCGGATGGCTTTCCGCCCGGAATCATAATCAGGTCCTTTGTGTCAAAAGTATGGGGATGTCAAAAATATCGTCGACAGGAAGATTGAAGGTAAGAATATCGATTTAAGTGTTGTTTTTAATATTGTTGTAAAAATATCGATTTAGAAAATATTTTTGTATATCATATTGTTTCTAAGTGTTATTTTGTATGTATTTTATTGTAGTGTGTTTGATTTTATATGTTTACATTTTTCTTATTTGTGTGTTTAGTAAGATAATTTATTAATTATGAATTTTTGAAATTTCTATTTGTAGTTGCATTAATGTGTAAAAATAATGTATATATAGTTATTTAGTAGTGGAATGTTGGGTTTTTAGGGGATGAAGGAGAGTAGATTTTTAAAAGGGAACATTTTAATGTATTTTTAATTATTATAATTGTATGCAAACTAATATTCTACATTTTTAAATGAATTTTGTTACATTCATATTTTTTCTAAATAATAGTTTATAATTATTGTTAATGTGTGTGTAAATTATATTAAATATAAAATACATTTATTTTATTATAAATAGTAAAATGATTATTGAAATAATAGAACATTTGGGAACATTTAAGATATATCAAAATTAAATGTAATAATGTAAAATATTTGTAAATCAATGTTTATAAAAGTTTATATTTAATATATTTTTGTTCATTTGTTACATCAAAAATTATTTTTAAGGATTGCTTTTAAAAATGGTGAATTATAAAATCATTGTAAATAAATCATTGGAAATTGTTTTAATTTTCATATTTATATTTAATAAATGTGAAGTGTAGTGTCATTAAATTATGAAAATAGAATAAATATGTCTAATTTATAATGTATAAATTAATACTTTTCTGTATAGTTATATGTTGTAGGTTTATTTATAAAAATATATTAAACAATATTTGGAATATGTTCTGTTGGGAATATATGTTCTAGAATTGAATAATTTTAATGTAATATAAAAATTGCCGTATTTAGTTTGAAAATGAGTTTCATTTACTAATCCCACTCCAATCTAAACCAATTTGGCAAAGGTGTTGGGCACTAAAGGGGTGACATTTACTATTCCCACTTTAATCTAAACCAATTTGGGGAAGGTGTTGGACACTAAAGGGGTGACATTTACTAGTCCCGCTCTAATCTAAACCAATTTGAGCAAGGTGTTGGACACTAAAGGAGTGACATTTACTATTCCCACTCTAATGTAAACCAATTTGGGGAAGGTGTTGGATGCTAAAGGAGTGACATTTATTATTCCCATATAACATTTTATGCAAGGTGCTGGACACTAAGGACATCATTACGATGCTGATCGGTCGGACTGCTGGCTGCTATTGCTGCAGTCTGGAGACCGCCGACAAGCAAGCGGGTGGTCCGACCACCGTATCATGATGCGACTGCCGGGCTGGCGGTCGGAAACTCATCAGGAGCATGCTGCGACCGTGGTAAAGGGCTGCAGCATATGCTGATGGTGTGCAGTACCTCCCGCAACTCTATGCACCGTGTGCCATGCACCATGTTGTGCATGACACACGGTGCATGTAGGTGAGTGCGGGCACTACATGTGCCCCAGGGCCCCTTTACAGTGGCCCATGGCAGATGTGGGTCCTGTGTGAGGCCCCCAAATTCCATCTCTGACAGCCTTTTCATGGTGGTCTTCCTGATATTAAAAGGCTGTCGGAAAGGGATATCGTAATCCCGGTGGCGGTGCCTGCCTTGGCATCTCCGCCATTTGGGAACACGATTCCGATTCGGGATCATTGATCCTGGCAGAGGTGGCAGTCTTCTACCCGATCGCTGTGGGTCCGACTGCCGGGATTGCAATCTGGCAGTCAGACCAAAGGGCTATAGGCGGTCAGACCGCCACCGATGGCCTGTCGGTGTGCGGTCTGACCACCATCATAATCAGGGCCTTAGTAATTGCTTTCCTTTCTGGGATGTTATAAATCTTACTCTGTCTGTCATTGTGTCTGAAAGTATTGTAATAATATAACTAATTACAATTTTAAAATGTTTATATGCTTGTTATTCACATACAGGGGCTTATTACGATGTCGGTTGGAGTTGCCTCCGACCGACACTGTCTCGGACTCGGGACCGACCTACCTCCGGTTGGTGGTTCCGACCACCTGATTACGATGCGACCGAACACTGTTCGGTCAGATACTCCCATTTCTCTATGGGAGCTTGTATTACAGCCATAATACAGGCTCTCATGAAGAAATGGGTGTGTGTGTGTAAAACCATGCACCCTGTGGCAGGCACCCCATGGTGCCTGCCACATAGTGCATGGATTTACAGGGGGGCACCCTAGGTACCCCTCGGCCACCAAACGTAGGCCGCAGAGGCAGGGGGGCTCTGCTAGGGGCCCCCAGTCATTTTCCGGCAGCCTTTCCATGTCGGAATGGCCGGCACAGAGAGGCTGTGGGAAACCGACATCGTAATCCCGATGGTGGAAACGCCATCCATAGGGGATTATGGTGCGGTTCCAACCAGGCGGAAGACTCAGAGAGCCGGTTGGAACCGTGTCGGAATGATCGACCGGTTCACGCTCCGACCACCAACATCGTAATTCGGCGGTCGGACCGCAAACCAACCGTATCGGTCGGAAAGCCTCCGACCGACAATGTAATCGGCCCCATAATGTTATGCAACTACTTTTATTATTCATACCAGGTGTCTCCAACCAGTCGATCGCGAGCTAACAGCAGCTCATTGACACCTTCAGAGTAGCTGACAGCCTTAAGTTCATTTCTAAAAAACCACAGGGTCACATTTTTCTTTTCAAGTTAAGGGAAGGCTGTGTTTATTTTACGTTATTATCTTCAAGTTGGAGATAGCAGGGCCAGATAATTAGCAGTTCTGGAGTACGATTTATGATACAGGGCAATGAATGTGAAGAACTAAAGCACTGAGGTATTTAACTCTTAAATAAGTACTTGTCAACTCAATATTGGAGTGTGAGAACAAAATGATGTTCCTGAATGATTTTAAATGGTAGAAAATTAAAATGAAAAGTTTACTTAATGATTAAGTTAACTCTTCATTTCAATTTTCTCCCATTTCAAAGTGTTGTATTTACAAACAGCAGGCCCCTTTCTCCAGGTAGCTAATAGACACTTTGCCATATTTATAACTGGAAAATACTGTCCTCTTTTATAAATGCAGGAAATTTAAAGTGAAGAAAAATATTTCTAGGAAACATTAAGGGCCTCATTATGATGGTGGTCAGACGAGCATCAGACCACCATCGCAGCGGGATTGAGACTGTCCAACAAGTAGTCTTACCCACCATATTTTGATAAGACCACCGTGTAGGCGGTCGGTAACTGCATTTTTCAACTGCGGCTTGTGCTGTGGCCTGGAAAAGGGCTGCAGCTCAAGCCACAGTAGACTGCGGTCCGACTGTCGGCATCATAATGTGGTGATCGAACCTATGGCCTGGATGTCGGTGGGACTGCCACCGACGGCCTGTCGGTGGCGGTCCCACCAACATCAAAATGAGGCCCTAAGTCTTAGGGCCCCATTAGGATGGCGGGCGGACTTCAGTCCGCCCGCCACCCTAGCGGTGTTGGGACCGGCCGCCAGCGGTCCGGCGGTCCCGCACCACCAATTAGGATGCGACCGCCACCCTGGCGGTCTTATTCCGTATTGTTAACATTGCGGCGGGTGCTGCTGTGAGCAGCACCCGAAGCATTGCCAAAAATACATGTTGTGCATTGCCATGCACAACGTGGCAGGCACCACACGGTGCTTGCCACCTTGTGCATGGCAATGAGGGGGGGTACCATAGGTACCCCCCAAGTGCAGCCCCCCACACCCCTGGAGGCCCGCAACGGGCCCCCAAAGCAATTCCCGCCAGCCTTTCCATGGCGGCAAAGCCGCCATGGAAAGGCCTTTACATCACACCATCCTAATATGGATGCACCGCCAACATATTAGGGGCCAATTCCGCCCGGCCGACAATCGTTCCGATTGCCGGCCGGCAGAAAAGCGGCGGACGCACTTTGCGTCCGTCGCGAAACCCCCCGCCATTGTAATATGGCGGGGGTTTCACTCGTTACGATGTCGTGGCGGTCGCCACCGCCGACTCGGCGGTGGCGAACGTCACGACATCCTAATGAGCCCCCTAATGTTTTTTTCCACTATCAATTAAGCCAATTACGTCTTCATGATTTTTGAAGCACGTTTCTTCAGTTCAAATTCCTTCCATTTAAACAAATTACTGTATTTTTCTCTTTTAACTATGGCATCTTGTCTACAGGCCACTGGGAGCGAGATGCCAGGTGTTTGTAAATGTGACACTTGGAAATGGGATTAAATTTAAATGATGCATTTTATGGAATCCATATAAACATAAAGTTAACACTTTAGTTTAATTTTCTCCCATTTCAAAGTGTCGCCTTTACACACAGCAGGCATCTTGCTCCCAGTGGCTGGTAGACACTGTGCCATATTTCTAACTGAGAAATACAGCCATTATTTTAAGTGGGAGAAATTTAAATTGCAGAAAAATGTTCCACATCGTAGACATTTTCGCATAACTTTTTCTGCACTTTATATTTCTCCCATTTGATAAAATGGTAATATGTTTGCATTATACATGTACCAGTGCCACATATAACGAAAGGTATTCCAGTGCCACAATTACATATGACATAGGTTCTCCGTCACCCATACACATTTATCCCATTCATACGCACACATGTTCATACATCCCCAAATGCCACTCTGTCATTGAAACACATGGCAGTCCTGTCATAGTGCCCCAAGTCAATGTATTTTGCTCAAACTATAGTATCTGATTCTATGGACATTAGGCTTAAAGTCAAAGGAGTTGGCTTTGAAGGTGTCTGGTAACAGTGCACGAGTTGCTTAGCCTTCAGTAGCTCACAATGATTTTCACTGATCAGACGTAGCTCCCACTACAGAAATGGTTGGAGACCCCCAATTTATACTTACATGTATATTTAAATGTATCACACTTTTTAGCAGCTTTTCTGTTGGGTGCGGTGTAATGTGGAGCAGGTGCTTTATATTCTCTTGGAAGAAAAAAAGCGTCTGTTTCATTTTAAATGTTTATTTGTTATTAGTTTGTAGAGGTTGAGGTCATTAGGTTTTATTTTAATCAGTTTTGGGGTGAGTTTCAATTTTATAATAAATTACATATACTTACTTTTTTATGTCTTTTTTCTGGTGTCGGATTGAAGCTGTTTTACGGCAGGTTAGCAGTTTTCGAAGTTGTAGCATTTTCTTTTAGTAATTACTTGCAAAGTGATAGACATTGGAGAGTATTTTGTGAATTATTTTCTATTTCACATTTTTAATTTTAATTACGAGTAAGTTTCAGTTTACATATAACTTTTACTTACTTTGCAAGGTAGCTGTTGAAATGTATATATTTCTTTTTTCATCGTCTGGTCAGAGAATGCAGCAGACTTTCCTTGTCTTGCAGCTTTCGTCAATTTTGCAGTATCAAGTTGATCAAATTTGTGTACCTTTTACATTGTTTATTTAATTGTTTGTGTGATTGTATTGGTTAAGATTGTCTATAGTTTGATTTTATTGGTTTGTTTAGTTTTAGTTTGATTTTCAGTTATGTCCTTCTATGGTCAATGCTAACTTAGGTTTTATTTATAATGTTCAATATGTAGTTCAACAGTTTTGAATAATATATATATATATATATATATATATATATATATATATATATATATATATATATATATATATATATATACAAATGAAAGATGCGTCTTGAAACGCCCTTCCAAATGGGTCTGGGCTTCGACATAGACGTGACCAAGACCTAGAGAGGTCGAAACGAGTCATTTTTTTCCAGAATAAAATGGATTAATTGCCATCCGCAATTGGAGTGGCGCGTTCCTTATTGTGAATTCTGGTAAGAATATTGTGCATATATATATATATTCACTGGAAAAACCATTGGTTTCAGGGACGTTATAGTTAGTAATTAGCATTTAAAAACCTTTGAAATTCACTGAAAAAACCATTGGTTTCAGGGACGTTACAGTTAGAAATTAGCATTTAAAAAACTTAGAAATTCACTGAAAAAAACACAGGTTTCAGGGACATGATAGTTAGTTGGACATTTCACTCAAACATGAGCTAACTATAACTTGCGCCCCCGCAATGCACTGCTGATGACATCACATATTACATCACTCATTACATCTCAAATGACATCACTGACGACGCTCATGTCTGAAACTTCAGACATTGAGACTGGTGTAAGCTGAGGACCTCCACTGTTTGTGAGCTGTACCTCTAAAATATGTGTCACTGGAGACATATCTCTGCTGTGTAAGGCTTGAGTCTGTAAAGCTGGCAATGTAGCTCAACAAATTAACTGTTTGATGTTGATCTGATCCGCAGGTCTTCAATTTTATTGCTAACAAGGCCAACTCAGCCTTTCAACCTTCTCGTAGAAAATGTTATTTACTGCACTGAAAATGGCAAAAATGTCATATTAAAATTATGATATCAAGGACAACTGATGTATGAGGCCAGTGCCTGTACAAACTTTGTAACTTGAGGGATAGCAAAAATAAACATAAAAGAAGGACTTGCAGGGTATGCATATACATCTATTCACATGGCGGCCATTTTAAAGTGGTGAAAATAAAGCATGAAACAAATTTAGTAAATAACTCATTATATATACTCACTGCAACAGTGAATTAATAAATAATAACTTTAGGCAAAAGTCAGAGTATATAGTAAAGTCTTGGTAGACACAAATTTCAGCACTATCAAATTATGAATAAAGTAAATCACTTGTAACATATAGTCACTGCAACAGTAAATTCATAAACAATATCTTAGGCAAAAGTCAGAGGATATAGTGAAGTCCTAGTAGACGCATATTTTGACACTATCAAATTCAGCCCCAGTGGGCAAAGATGAACATCCAACCTGGGCAACCTGGTCCTATGCTGCAATATGTATAGAACATATTTATGTATAGTAAAAATCAAGGTATGGCTAAACAGTGTGAGTTACAAAATACAACTGGCCAATAAAATATGTGAGGCAAGATCCTCAAGAATGGTTAGCATGTCTAATGCCTCATGATTACACATGCAGCTGCGGTACCCGTGTGTAGCATATAGTAAGCAGAGTGAGAGATTGCCATCTTGATACAAAATATATAAGAATCAAGGCAACTTGAAGAATATAAATTATGTCTGACATCTTTCAGTACTGATATTAATAACAGTTATTGCATAAGAGCAATCATGCCCCATTGGACAAAATATCTAGTGTGTATACGGTTACAAGGAAATACAAATCATTAATTAGTAAACAAAAATTAAAAATGTAAGGTCTTAGCTTCATGGTTGCTCAAGAATGATGGTACTCATTTCCTGTATTCTGCAACCCTGTAAGGGTTGCAGAATACCGCAGCCCAATTTGCATTTCATGCGTTTTTTTAATAGCAGGAACAACTCTACGCATTTCGGAGCGTTATGCTCCTTGTTCACGAGTATTTTGCCAAACATTTCTTGTTGTTTAAATACCACACCACGTGACCATAAACAATGGTGTACATAGAAGACAGACTTTCACAGCAAATTCGACAAGCCTCATAAAGAATATTACATATTCAAAAAAATTCTTAGGGTAAAGAGCACCAATGTTTTACACATATTAAATGTTTTGATCACACCATTAATCATTAGCAAATATTGTTAACCCGTTGAAGTAGTTTTCACTATTGCATTAGTCCCAATAACGTTTTTCAACAAAAACAAAATGTCAACAATAACTTTATGCAAACCGAGATATGGATCTGCATCACCATACTAAGATGTGCCAAATGCAGCCAAAGCACTGTCATCATTGTAGTAGCCAATCTCACATTTAATTCACATGGCTACATACACCCAAATGTGTTATATGGGCAGCGCTCATTGCGCTATTTGCAGAGTTCAATTCTGACCTCACAGTACAATTCTGCCCAAGTGGGCTTACCCTCGACATAGATTGAGTGAATTTTATCAACCATATATTCTGTGACACTACATCTGATTTGCTGGCCTTATTATAACATCAAATATTGTTAGCTCTTTCGCTTCCAACAGGCTTCCGCAGAACAGCTGGCAAATCTGAAAAAACATAAAAAGACAAATATAAGTACCTCATTAAAAAAGGCCAGATCTTAGGGGCCCATTACGATGGCGGGCGGAAGCACAACCGCCGTGCTGGCGGATGCAAAAACCACCAGTTACCGCCCGCATGCCGCAGCCCACACGCCCGCCAAATTACGATGCGAAAAGCAGGCCAAACACCGCCGGCAAGCCAGCAACACCGTCCGCCATCAAAGTGCGCCCGCACACGTAGCGGCGCAGCACAACTGACACACACCGTCCGACGAAACACGTCCCGCCCGGCGCATAAATTACGATGCCGCAAACAAACGGCTCCCACGGCAAAGAGACACCGCACGTGAAAGAGAGGCGGAAACACGGACGCAGAGCACGGACAACGAAGAAGCGGCACCCCGGGCATGAATCCAGCACTGCAGGCCCTTCCCATGCTTCTGCTGATGCACCACCAAGGACGCAACGTACCGCGGAGACGCAGGTAGGCACACACACAACAAGTGCACGCAAACAGCGCACACAGTGCAAGGGCGGAAAAAGCGGACAACCCCCCACCAGCGCGTGCACACTACACATCCACCATTGCATCCACATATGACACACAGGCCAAATCCTAACATCGCAGAACACATGTGTACACACCACCTGGGACTAGGAACCAACCACCCCGTCACGGCCCCAAAGCGCCGATGACGCCGCCACACATGCGCACAACGCAGAGGCCAACCGCAGCGCCATGCATGCGTCGCACACAGGGACAGGGACACAACCAAGCAGCACACACATCAGCCCCACCCCGAACGCACATGACACGTGACAGGCCGGCCACAGACATGTCCCCAACGCCCAATTCACGGACAACACCCAACGCCACACAACCGACGCACACATGTCAGTGAAGTCACGCAACAGCAGGACACACCCCAGTGTAACAAACATGGCGAAGCACACAGCGGCGGCAACACCAACTAGGAGAAGCAGGGCCCCTTCGGGAAGAGGAACGCCAGTACCACACTGAAAAACCCATACCACCCTGCACATATGAACAAGACACATGAAACGGAACACCAAAGAGCCCGGTGACCGACAACAGGTGGCCCAAGAATTACATCCACACACAAGGCCCAACGCAGAGCGGAAAGGCAGGCTGCCGCCCACACAAGGGAGAGCAGACAGCACTGAATGACCTTCCATTCCAACACCGAAACCACAGCCCTACGACAGAAGCCGGTGAATACAGCCATTGTCCAAGAATAGACCAACACAGGCTTGCCGAGGAGACCGACCACAGGGCAGATAGCGCATATCACAGAAGCACACAACGGACGGGGAAGAAAGAAGAAAACACTCCCCATGTCGGCCACATGCAAGTTAATTGGAAGGAGTCACACAGCACTGACCTTGAACTGTCTGAGAAGCATGTGGGAAGAGGGCCCGTGTCCTCCAAACAAGCCAACAGAACACAAGTCCTGTCTCCCCACGACTACACAGAGCTCACAGCAACCCCGGAGTGTGCACATTGCAGACTGCACACACAGCCGGAGCACGCCACCACAACGCACCGCTGCGAAATGGCAACCGCAACACACCTACCCAACTACGCCGAAGAGCTCAAGCTGTACCAAACCAGCACGATACATACATTGGGATGCGATCTCCTGTCCCTGCTGAACGTAAGTTACCGACTGACTTACCGCATCACATTGTTCAGCTGCGTCATGCCCGTCTTCTACTGTCGGAGGTGTCCCTACCAGCATCACGTCGAGATATGCCTCTCCAACCCGGCATGTCTGAAGGCGGACCTGCTACCACTACTCCTCCCTCTGGACGCACACGACAGGGCCTGCTCTGCCTATGGGGGCATGGCGTATGTGGCCAACATCGCACGCGCACTGAAATGGAACCACTGTGCCTCCACACGACGGATCATCGAGAACAGCTACATCGAATGTCACCCAGCATGCCCCATCATGGTCCTCCAAGGGACAACCTACGAACAACACCTTGACAGCCACCATCCGCTTCATTGGCTGGCAAACATATACACCACCAATGACATGGAAGCCCTGCTGGACGGCATCGCATACCTGACAACCTGTAAATACGTCGGACCACAACGCAGGTTCCCCGACTGACCTATGAAGTCCAACCCCGCACCCATGCTCAGCTTCCGCACGGACTGGCCAGTCACCACCACAACAGCCATACCAAACGACCGGCAACTGTAACCACACCATCAACGACATCGCCATGACATCGGATATGACCGGGACATGCACACTGTTCCCCATCACATCCAGGAACACCGCATGCATCGTGGGAGGCAGTGGCATGGGCTCTGTGCATCGCACCCACATGGACGGAACTGCACGAACAACCAGGACACGACATGGATCCAGCGCACATGGACACACACACCGCTCAGTGGACATGAATAGGTCGCCTGGAGTCTGTGGGTGCTGCACCCCTCCCACCCCCGCCCCGGGAATCCCATACCAGGACCTTTGCATGGACGACAAGTGCATACAACAACAACACGACCCCAGTGACTGTGACATGTCCAGTAACCACCACAGTGCAACAACAAGTGGCACGCCGCTGCATGCACGCAAGCACATGCCCTGATGTCATCTCACATGCACGCGTGCATGAGGAACAACCGCAGCAAACCTGTCACATGGAACTGAGATGGACTGTGCCCATGATGCCGAGCGGTCTGGTAGGCTACATGTATACCGTCTGTGTCAAAGTCCGCAGCTCCGCAGCTATACGTAAATGTACATTAGCACAGCCTTGGCCAAGCAGATGTAACCCCACACCCTATCCCATTTGTAATCATGCTCAGTATATCCTCAATATGTATTCCGCTGCCAGTAGTGTCCACTATACTGCATCACAGAGGACAGAAGACTCAATATAATGTTTGAAACCAGAACTGTCTCCGCTGACTCATTTCACAAGTACGAATGAGAGAGGATGAGAGTATGTGAAGTACACGGCAGTCGTGACATGACCATGTAGTCCACTGGTATTGGATGTCAACGCAAATGAGTAGCACTACTGTGGAAGACACACATGTGTCGTGTGAAGTCGTATGGACGCAGTGCTCAGGTGGGTGGGTGCGACGGGTAGATGCGCACATGCCAAGTTGGAGCACGCCGTGTTGGGAGGGCTCATGAACAGTACACCACCGCTTCCCTGGGCATTGTGAGAGGACACCTGTCGGGGGAGTGAACACGTGTGTGCACAGCAGCCGGGCACACGTACAAAGCGGTACCAGGCGCACCTCAGCCCACCCTCTGTGGACGAGCTGGATCCTGTTGTGCGCCCGCCATGCCCCTTGACAAGGCACACACAGCCCCAGTCGACCAGGTGTAACCCCAACATAGTCAATCCGCACAGGCGATACAGGGCACGGGATGGCAGTGGAGCATGGTGTGTGAGAGGTCTCCTCGCGCTCCTCCTGCTCATATCACGCAGGCAATAGAACCTCAACGTCCAGCATGGCAAAAAGTCAAATGGAAGTGTAGGGGGACGCACCACAGCACGAGCAGCACTGACGTCACGGGAGGTGGCTCGCACCATCCCATCCATTGCCCATCATACCAACCACGACACATGCCATTGCGACTAAGTGCAAGCGCGTGCGCCACCACCCCTGAGCCCTCCCCAGAGAGGCCAAAGAGTGAATGTGTGGGCCATCAGCCACAGACGGACGCGGCAAGGCCGCAAGGGCAGCCACAGCCACTGGGTGTCGCAGGTGGCGGATCCGGAAGGCGAAGACTGTGATGCATAGTCCATGCAGGCCGGGTCTCCATTTGGGGCACCACGCAGGTGGACGGCGTCCCGCCACACATCATACCCTGAGACAGCCCACTCGTGCAACTGGACCCACACATACACTCCTTGCCCTCTCTGGTGCAAGCTTGGGGCTGCCTGTGCAAGCGCTAGCCTCGCAGGTGAGCATGCATATTGGGGGGCGAGGGGAGGACATGAGGGCTGGGGCGAAGATGACTGTATCACTGTCAGTTAGTACAAGGGATGACCCAGATGTGGAAAGGAAGAGACGTGTCCCGTGTGTACTGCAACTAGTCGCCAATCCAACTACCCCCATGTCCGGAATGTAAGCCCGCACCTAGGCCCGCCCATCCGCCACATCGAACATACCACCAGCACGACAACCTTCCCATTCGAAACACTGACTGGGGGTGGCGACCAGTGAACAATCATGTGTAGCCTACCCACGCGTACATGTGGGCCCTCCATGATCCATGTCACCTGCGGCAAAGACATGACATGCGCAATGAGGGAAGTGAGGAGAGCTGTCCGCCCCACGCGCAGAAGGTGCATCAGCTCCACAGACCCAGCAGCGAGTCCAGCAGGGGTCACATGTGCAGGGGCAGCTGTGCCTGGTGTGAAGGCACATGCATATAGACAGCACATCGACCAATGTGTAGTCTGCCCACATCCACAGTCCATCATCATGCGGACATAGGAATTGAACACAGGGCAACACATCTTAGTTGGTGCACCCACCGTGACCAACAATGCGCAATCATCGACGTACCCGCCCTGTGCATGGCCCCCACCCAACGGAGGCACATCCAGTGCCACCATCCCACACACACAAGCCTTCCACGGAACATGCTGTGTCCAATGCTCAGTACAGAGTCAGCGCCCATCTGGTGGATCCTGAACAGGAGACACATGCACACACATGCCAGCTCCCACTATGTACGTCTGCCACCTGGCACGTGCAATGTAACCTCTCACCTGTGACGTGTGACTGCAAGCACACAGCCGTCTTGGCATGGGGCTGTCAATGTGGACACCAGTCAATGTTTCGGGAGCTGTGATCCGTACAGTGCTGTACATAGGGTGCAGTGCTGACACCTACTACTGTCTCATATCCCCTCGTGCCACAGGTCCCACTTGTATTGGCCGCTCAGCCCGTGCCCACATCGTCGTCGTCGTGTGCCATACTCATCCAGCCTCGGAAGCAGTACCATGCACAGCAGACACTCATGTTGCCGTGGCGTTGCCGCTTGACGAATATGCAGTCAGTCCCCATCAGCACGCCCCGCAAGTCATTGGGGCCTAGATCCCCATGTGCATGCACATGGCAGTGGTATGTCTCACTTGCCATTGCCATTGTTGGGAGACCTGTGTAAGTGTATTGTGGCCGTGCCGTCCCAGCTTGACAGCTGGGCTGTGGCTCATGTGCTTGCTCAGTCATGTCAGTGATGTGTATGCGAAATTGCTATGTGCCGTGTTGCTTTGACATGTGTCCTCTGCCATTTAACCCAGGCGGAGACCGAACATTGACCGCCCATACCAATTGCTGGCGGACATGGACGATACAGAGGTAATCAGGAAGTTTCGGCTGGACAGGCCAACTCTGCATCGACTGTGTGCCATGTTAGAGCCCCATCTCCGTCCCCGCAGGGTGTATCCGACTGCTGTCACCCCCACGGCTAAGGTGATGGCCGCCATGCATTTCTTCGCCACTGGGTCATTCCAGCACACAGTGGGCAGTGGAGGAGGGATGTCCCAGCCCATGTTCAGCAAGGTGCTGAGGGATGTACTGGCAGCCATGATGCTGTACCGGAACAGGTACATCAGATTCCCCAGGGCTCGTGAATTGGCGGCAGTGAAGGGTGCATTCTATGCCCTTGGCAGAATCCCACACGTCGTGGGAGCCATTGACTGCACTCATGTTGGCCTTGTTCCACCACAGGCCACTGAGCACCTGTACCGCAACAGGAAGCACACGCACTCCCTGAATGTGCAAGTGGTGTGCCTTGCGGACATGGTGATCACCCACGTGTGTGCAAAGTTTCCAGGCTCGGCCCATGACGCACACATAATGCGCAACAGCATCTTGCCACGACTGATGGCCAATCTGCAACAGGATCGTGGCTGTATTGTCGGTGAGTATGTGGAGTGGTGTAGCGTGCTGGTTGTGCGATGCTGTCCCCTGTCCAGTTGGAATAGCAACGGTTCTCTGTGTCCCTCACACCCAGGTGACTCTGCGTATCTGAATGGGGCATGGCTGCTCAGTCCATTGAGGAATCCTCGCACCCCAGCAGACGATCGCTACAATGAGGCACATGGGAGGACCAGACGTGTGGTCGAGCGTACCTTTGGCCTCCTCAAGTCCAGGTTCAGGTGCCTGGACCGCACCGAGGGTGCACTGGCGTACTCCCCACAGAAGGTGTGCCAGATAGTGGTGGCGTGCTGCATGCTGCACAATCTGGCCATTCGGAAGCAGATCCCCCTCATTGTGGATGACGGAGATCAACCAGGGCCCCAGCCCGCAGACCAGGACAGCTCGAGTGAGGTGGACAGCGGAGAGGAGGAAGCTGGGAATGTGCGCCAGCAGCTCATCGCCCGCTACTTCACTTGACGGTGAGTGTCCATGTACGACGGATGATGTGTCTGTATCTATGCAGGTGTGTGTGTGCTGTGTCAGGGTGGCCGTATGTTCACTGCGTGCAGTGTGTCAACGCTCCATGGCCAGGGTAGTATGCCACTGTTGGTGGCTGTGGCATTGTGCCCTATTGCTCTGTGCGATGTGTGTACATTGCTTGTAGTTGTTGACATGTACTGTGTGATGGGTGTGTGACACACTCATTGAATGTGCTCCTGTTCTGTCTCCCACCCCTAGGTCCCTACAGGCCCTCCGGATTCCATTTCCATGCCACGCATCAGGTGCCTTTCCGCCCAAGGTGGCCGTTGTATTCCGTACAATAAAGACACAGGGCACAAACAGCAGTTAGTGAAAAAGGTGCATTTATTACGAACTGTGACATGTGATTGTGTGTAAGGTGATGACAAAAGTGGTGCGTGCAGTGACAATGAGCTGTCGGTCATGGCTGCGTGATGATCAGGGTGTACCCACTGGTTCTATGTCCATAGTCCAACACACACATGCCATCCAGATGGCTGTGTGGAGTGGGATCGTAGAGCAAGTCAATGCAGTGGCTGGTCAAGGAAGGCTGGCGGAAGGCTGGCTGGCTGCCTCACTTGCGACTGGAGCGTGCGAAGTCCTCCCGGGAGATCTGTTTCCTCTTCGGACGGCCCCTTCCACGTTTGGGAGGGGGTGTGTGGTGGCGACCTGCTGGTGGTGGGTGAGGTGTGCTCACTGGCTGTGGACGCAGGGGAAGTGGACACTGCTGCCCGAGCCTGCGCCCTAGCAGGTGGTGGCGGAGGTGGTGTTGCTGGCCTTGCCTGTGATCCCACCGCCACCACCAGCTGGCCCATGAGGTCCACGAGTTGGTCCATACGGGACACGAATTGGCCCATATGGGCGTCCATGGACCTCAGCACCCCCAGCACCTCCCGCGTGTCAGTAGCAGACCTGGCCCATTGTCCTTGGGCCTCTTCATAGGCCCCAAGGACTCTGTCCATTTGAGGCAGGGCATGGCTCCCAGGGGAGGCTGGCGTTTCCCTGACCCTGCTCCTCCTACCAGTCCTGCTACCACCGGCCTGCCCACTAGCCACATTGCTCACCACGGTCCTCGCTGTGGCTCCCAGGGTGGATCCAGTCGGCCGGGCCACCACCTGCGCTGGGGCTGGTGCCAGCGAAGACGTGGTGGTGGTGGAGGCGGTGGTGGTCGGTGCGGCGATGGTGGCGGTTGCGGCAGTGGTAGTGGCCGCAATGACCGTGGGTGTGGCCGCAACGACAGTGGCAGCAGGGGACTGGGACTGTTCAGCATCCCTGGATGATGGGTTGGTGGGTAGGAGGGGTCCTGGGGAGCGGCTGGGCCCTGCCACGCCAGATGGGCCAGCTTGGTGGTCCGTGTCCGAAGAGGTGGACAGATCCTCCAGATCCGTGTGTCCTCGTTGGGGGCTTGTAGGCTGGCTGTGCTGGCTGCTGTCTCCATCCCCGGCGTCCAGCAGTTCGTCACCTGTGGAGAGAATGAGATTTGTTATTGTGTTGCACCTGGCGAAGTATGTATTAGTCGTCTGACATTGGCAGTTCGTGCAATCTCGTACATGGGTTTCCCGGAGGCGAGTGTGTGGCTGTGGCATCTGTAGGTGTGTGTGCTAGGCAATGGGACTGTGTGCTGTGCACATGTGGCATGGGACGGATTGGCCATGCCGATGGGTGTGTTGCTTTGCCCCTACTCATTGTGACTCTGGTGTATGCGGGCTCCTGGCCCGTCCTGGGTCTGGTTTGTACTTTGCTTTTGGAGTTCAAATGGAACGCTTAGGAACGCATATGGCAACATGGGGGCCATGCCCCAGATTCGCATTTGGGATGGAATATGCTTTTGGGGTTCAAATGGAACGCTTAGGAACGCATATGGCAACATGGGGGCTATGCCCCAGATTCGCATTTGGGAGGGTATATGCTTTTGGGGTACATGCTGTGAGCCATGGGTGCCGAACGTGACATGTGTTGTGGCAGCATGACAGTGCATGGTCTGAGGTGTGTGCATGCCTGACATGCCCTGCATATTTGCTGTCTGTTGTGGTTACTGGACATGGCATTGGACGCATCGTTATGAGTGAGTGATGGTTGTGTGCCAGCCAACGTATTGCAGTTGTCCCATCTCCTTGGTGTGCGTGCTGCCCTGTGCCATGTGCATCACTGCAGTGCTCGGGGGGGTGTGGCCCATGTTGTGTGTTGTTGCTCACAGTGTGTCGTGCGCTTAATTGACTTCTGGCACATGGTTGGTCATGGGCATGTGTCTTAGCGTGACTGCTGTATGTGTGGCAGCTGTGCGGATGACATGCCTTTCATGAGACTGGGGCTGACGGATGGGATGGATGGTATGTTGTATGTGCATGGTGTGTCTGTGTGTTTGATGGGTTCAGTGGTGTTCGTGTGCATTTCTGTTGTTCCGCTCTGTTGCGTCTAGTGTTGTTTGTCTTACATAGGCGTAGTTGTGGGGTGTGTGGTTGACAGGCAGTAGGGGCTACATGGACAGGACTTCAATGGTGTTTCGGTTGTGTGTGATGAGTTGCACAGTGGCTGCCGTGTGGGACTATATTCAGTGTGGCTTGTGCATGCAGACGTGGCTCCTTGGGTGTTGCTATGTCTGTGATGGGTCATGTGGGGTGTGAGTCTGCTGTTCATGTCCGTGTGCACATTGTTCACTTGTTCGTGACGGTGGGCGGTGCTGCGTGTTCGTGTGCTACGTGACATGTCCCATGTGTTGGTGGTGTTATGGTCCTCATGCCTCCAGTAATCCAGCCCTGTCCAGTTTCCCACCTGCAAGTTGTTCGTGCGTGCACTGTACTGGATGCCACATGGCTCTTAGCGGGGGTGCTCCATGTTGCAGGTCTGTGGGGGTGGGGGTGTAGTGGGTCGTGGGGGTGGCTGTACACCCACTGACACCGATTGCTGTGGACCGTGATGTCTGCCTTTCGGCTGTCGTTGTGCACTGCGGTGGCTGACACGTGGGTGTGGGGTGTGGGGGATGCTCCTCCTTGCTGTGCTGTGGGACTGGGGCCTGGTGTGTGTTGTACTTGGGCTGTCCACCGTCCCACCCACTGCACTTTGTGTTCCTGCCACTTACCTGTTACTTGTCAGTTGGTGCAGCTGTGCCTGACACATGGGTGTGGGGAGTGCTCCACCTTGCTGGTCTGTGGGAGTGGGGGCCTGGTGTGTGTTGTACTTGGGCTGTCCCCCTCCGACCCACTGCACTTTGTGTTCCTGCCACTTACCTGTTACTTGTCGGTTAGTGCAGCTGTGGCGGACACATGGGTGTGGTGGGTGCTCGTTGTGGCGCTTCTGGCATATTTGGGGACCTGTTGGTGGTTACGTGGCTGGCTTAGTGTACACATGTCCCCACGCATCTTACAGTTGTTCGGTTTGGGCTGTGTGTGGTAGTGTCTGTTGCATGTGTGTGTGATGTGTTGTGTATTGTGTGCTGGACATGGGGGTGTTTGTCCCTGGGAGCTGTGGCATGGTAGTTGCGCATGTGAGTACATAGCGGTGTGCTGGTATACATTAGTTTGTACTTACCAGCCTCCACTCCCCCTGCTAATCCGGCGAGGATCTCCGGATGTATTACGACTCGCACCTTCTCCTCCCACGCTTTGAAGGTCTTAAAGAGCGCGGGATTCCCTCCGCCAGTGACGGCAGCCAGCTCTCTGTTTTTGCCCTCCTTCTTCTTGACCAGGCTCTTTACGTCATTCCAACGTTTGTTTATCTCGGTTCTGTTCCTGGGCAGGGTCCCGACTGCATTGACCTGGTCTACGATCCGGGTCCACATTCTGTTTCTGGTGGCTAGTGGTGTGTGCTGGACCATGTTCCCATAGATTTGTGGGTACACCTTGATGATCTCGTCGACCATGACCGTCAGCTCCATGGGCGTGAACTTGGGCATCCTTTGTGGTGCCATGGTGTTTGTGGTGCTGGTGCGGTGTGTGTTGTGTAATGTGCAGGGGGTTTGTGGTGCCGGTGTTTGGTGGTGGTGGTGGTGGTGGTGGTTGTGATGTGTGCGTTTCTGTGGTGTGCTGCTGTCCTTGCTGTGTCACTGTGTCCTCTCCTCTCCTCTCTGGTTTGCAATGTAGCAAGGGGTTGTGGTCTGTGGGAGTGCTGCTTTTGTACTCACCTATGTGGGTGTGTCCTCATGGTCTGTTGTTTTCAGGTGTGTTGTGTCTAGGGTTCTGGCCTTTGTATTTTTTGTTTGTCCGGGGGGTGTTTTCGGGATGTGTACTGTGCTTGTGTATTTGTGCGTGCCTTGCTGTGTGGACTTGTTGGCCATGTTGTGTGCTATTGGTTTTGTGTGCGGATGGTTTCTGTGCAGGTACGTGGGCGCCATGGCTTCTGCCGTGTCGATTCTCATCGGCGTTGTTTGCGCTGGCGGGCGGTATTTTTGTTGTTTTTCCGCGCTCATGGCGGTGCGATCGTAATTTCACGTGCGGTGTGTCGGCCGTGAGGGCGGGCGGTTTTGTGTTGTCGTGCGTGTTTCCGTCCGTGGCGGGCGGTTTGACTCCGACTCGGACGATGGCGGGCGGTATTTTGTATGATTTTTCCGCCGATGGCGGTTTTCAGTTTGTGTACTCATAATGGCGTGGTCGGTGTTCAGGCGGTGTGTGCGGGCGGATTTTTGCCGCTTCCATGCCTGGCGGATTTTTTTACGCCGGGTATCGTAATGTGCCCCTAAGTTATTATAAGACAAACACATGTTTAAAATATTTGAGAAAAACATTGAAGAAAGACGGTAATGAGGATATCATACAGCACTAATATCCAACATAGCTGCTTGTCAGATTCCCCTAAATGCACTGCTAATTCCTCATCAAAATTATGGCCTGTGGGATGCAGGGTATTATATTTAATTATTAATCTGGATTCTGGGCGTCTCAGTTCTTGAACTCTATCTCCTCCTCTTTCCCTAATGGGAATTCTGTCAAGTACACAAAAAGATAACAGATTACTGTTTTGATTGTGTTGCATTTTAAAATGTCGCTATGGGGTATTGTTTATCATCATTCTTTATTGCCCTTAAATGTTCCAGAATTCTGTTTTTCACCTTATGTATTGTGCTCACTATATAATACTTTTCACAGGGGCATCTCTGAGCATAGATCACATGGTTAGTGGTACATGTCAGGTGTTTAATTATTTTAAATGGTTGTTGGTCCTTAGCCAATTTCACCTCTTTACAGTTGTGGCTGTTTTTGCACGCTTTGCATCTGCAACAAGTGTAGAACCCTTGGATGGTCGCTCTATTTTGATCTGAGGTGGTAAGAGTTCTACAAATAATATCGTTCAAGGATTTAGCCTTTCTAAAAGTAACCTGGGGATTATCCTCAATATGTGGGGCCAAAACAGAATCTGTTTTCAAAACTTCCCACATTTTTTTTAGACCTTTTCTTAGTTCTCCCGAATGTTTATGAAACGTTATTCTAATCTGATTTTATTCTCCGGCTCATTTTTTATCTTTTGGGCAAGTAATTGTCTTCGTTTCTCTTTTTCTACTTGGACACATGCCTGTTCAATCATCTTGGGCGAATAGCCTCTAGCTAGAAATCTTTTTGTCATGACACTTTTTTTTTCTTTTTCAAATCCCTCTGGGGAACTGCAGTTTCTTTTTGCCCGTAGCAATTCTCCCAGCGGGATGCTCTGGATTAAACTTTCAGGGTGACAGCTTTGTGCATGCAGCCGGCTGTTGCCAGCTGTTTATTTCCGATACAGATAGCTGTCTAAGTTACTGCCATTAACTACCAATCTCAGATCTAGAAAATCAATAGTCTCCTTGTTCAGTTGACTACTGAACGATAGATTCAACGTGTTGACATTCAAAGTATCAACAAATTTCTTAGCCTCATCTGTGTTTCCCTTCCAAATACAAAAAATATCGTCGATGTATCTCACCCATAGAACTAAATGTTCCTCAAATAAATTCATGCTGCGGACGACCTGCTCCTCCCTCCAGCCCAGGTACTACCCCGCGAAACTGGGGACAAAGCAGGTGCCCATAGCAGTCCTTTGTATTTGTTTATATATTCTTTTGTCAAATGTGAAAAAATTGTGTGTAAGGCAAATATACATCATCTCAAGTAACATCTCAGGGGCCGATTCCGATTCGGGCCAGAAATCTCTCCGACCGAGCCGGACCCGGAGAGATTTCCGACCGAATCGGACTCTGGCAGTCCGACCGAACGAGTACGACGCGCACGCATGCCATCGGTCTCGAGTCGGTCGGACTCCCATTGAAGTCAATGGGAGCCGGTCGTACAACGCGTACGCGGGCTCCCATTGACTCAATGGGTGCGAGGCGGACAAGGGCGCCCCCTACAGCAGGTACGCGTCGATGCGCATCGCGGCATACATGCACAGGTAGGGGGACCCATGGGTCCCCCTGTGTGCGACTCGCGTGCCTACGCGTACAGGGGGTCCGACGCGGACCCCCAAAGTCCGGCTCCAACAGCTTTTTCGAGCCGGACGGCGCGAGTCGGTCGGACTGCTCGCGGCGCGCATCGTACTTACCCGGCCGGGATACGTCTCCATAGCGCGGTGCGAGTCGTGTCCATGCGAGTCGGTCGGAGCGTGTTGAAGCCGTGTTCGAGTCGGTCGGAGATTTCGCGGGTGCCTGCATCGTACTCGCTCGGCCGGACCCGCGTACGATTCGGTCGGGAAACAGGGCTCCGAATCGGATCTGGTAAATCCGAATCCGATTCGGAGCACTACCGGCCGAGATCGGAATCGGCCCCTGAGTGTGGAAAAGGTACGACAGAGATCTGGCCCGTAAAAAATGGCGACATGCTTGTATTCCTAATTCATGTGGGATGCATGTGTACAAGCTGTTGACATCCAAACACATGAGTACATAACTTTCATCGCAGACAATATTATTAATGCGCCTCAAAAAATCCCCCATATCCTTAATAAAGGATGGGAGTCTCTGTACCAGCGGTTGGAGAAAAAAATCAACATATCTGGATGTATTTTCCTCTAGATGAAACTATTGGTCTCCCTGGAGGGTTTAAGCTACCTTTATGTAGCTTTGGTAATAAATATAGTGCTGGTAATTTGGGAAATTTACAAATAAGAAATTTGTATCCCTCCCACTCCAAGAGACTTCTTTCTTTCCATTCAAACAGTTTCTCTTGGTACATTTTATTTGCAGTTTCATATTTTAGTCGCGTGGTAGGCTCATATCTGTTTTTATCCTGCAATTGATTGTTACCTACCCTCAGGTACATTTCTCTCGAGAGAACTTCTACGTTCCCCCCTTTGTCTGATTTTTTTACAACAATGTTTTCATAATTTTTCAATGCATGTTTAGCTTGGTATTGAGCACTAGTTAAATTATTCCAAACATAACACTTCTTTTTAGCTAATTTTTTGAACCCTTGAATCATTCCTTTCTCAAATACTTCTGTGGCATCATTCGTTATTTGGGGCAAAAAGATTGATTTTGGTTTAAAGGTACTTGCATAACTCAAGTCAAGTTCGATATTCTCATTAACCAGATTAATATAAGGATCCGGAATGAACCCTGGATTATTTTCGAGTTCATTCATCAAATACAGCATCTCGATGTCGCCAATGTTAAGTTTTCTGGGTTTACTTTTCATATGACCTATATTTCTGTGTGAAGTGGAACAAATTGATCTGACTGTGGGTATAGTCAAAATACGATATTGGACAAAAGGATAAGCCTAGGGAAAGAACTTCAGTTTCATCATTACTGAGATTCCGGCCAGAGAGATTTACCACAGTTTTGGGATCCATTATTTTACCGCCTTTTGCCCTCTTGTTCTGCTTCCCAATGGGCTTTCCGAATCTTCGTGTGATTTGGCGTTTCCTCTGTTGCCTCCTCTTCCTCCTCGACCGCGACCTCTCTAGCCCTGTGCATTTTTGTTGTTTTGGGCAGAAAGTCTTCCTTGTGCCATCTAGGTAAATTTGTTTAAAATTTTGGTTTTCACTCCTGCATGCTCCGATACAACATAGACGACACTCTTACTATTGTCGCTTTCCCCAATATCAGACTGTTGGCTTGTGGTGACTTGTTCAGTTGGATCCGTTTTCTTTGAATTTTTTATATTGTCCTTGCTCCGTTGTTACGTGCTTTTCTTGTTCTGCACAATACTTCAAAGATGGTCAAATCTATTCGCAAAGGTCGAGATCTGACCTTCTTCACAATCAATCTGATCACGATGGAATTTTATATATATATACGTACTCCTATCCAGCAAGAAACAAGTTCAAAGCCCATTCATTTCAATTCATAGAAGTGTTCAATCAGCGATGACGAAATAAACTAATCGCGTTTCGGCATCTTCCACGCCTTGCTCACAGGTGGGTCAGCTTTGTTGCCGGCAGTATTTTAAAGTGATTTAAACAATGACATAGAAAACAAACATTGCATGTAGCTACTCACCCAGATTCCAAATGTCTTAATACATGTTATTTTGCAATGAATATATACAAGCATAGCACCAAAATATATTCATTGCAAAATAATATGTGTTAAGATGGGCGCGTTGGGTTTATTTCGGCATCGCTGATTAATCACTTCTATGTATTGAAATGAACCGGCTTTGAACTTGTTTCTTGCGGAATAGAAGTGCCTGTCTCCGCGCGGCTGCTTTTATATATATATAAATCAGACTGCCATGGTTGGACTGTTTATCCTTTTGACCATGTTCGTAATGCGGGTCACTTTGGTTTGTTTTAACTGCCTGATAATCGCAGCTCATTCTTTCTATGCAAAATTACGATTGGTTCAATAAATGTATTGAAAACTTCCTTTGTATCTTTCATATGTTTACCAAGGGCATGCATGAGTAAACAATCGACATCCTATATTTATAAATGTAAGTACAAAAATATTGGGGGAAAAATATCTATAACATAAATATAGATGTAAAAAATATCGTTTTTTATATTTATATAAAATAAAATAATAAATAATAAATATATTAAATATTAAACTTAATTTTTTTTAAATAGATTTAATATACATTTTCACAAAAATAACAAATAAAGTTAACTTAAAAATGTTAAACACACATATAATAATTATTATGTATATTTACTGTAAAACAATTAATAAATTATTAATTTAAATTTATGTTATAATTTTAAAAATATATAAAAATGTAACAAATAAATATATATATACATATACCAATAACAAAATGTATGTTTAAAAAACATTCTATTATTAACTAAAACATTAAACTATTTAAACTTACATTTCCCACTCCAGTCAATGCAACAGTAGGGAAAGTGTTGGATAGCGGAGGTGTAAAAATTACTATTCCCACTCCAGTGAGTGCAACAGTAGGGAAAGTGTTGGATAGCAGAGGGGTAAAATTTACTATTCCCACTCCAATGAGTGCAACAGTAGGGAAAGTGTTGGATAGCTGAGGGGTAACATTTACTATTCCCACTCCAGTCAGTGCAACAGTTGGGAAAGTGTTGGATAGCTGAGGGGTAAAAATTACTATTTCCACTCCAGTGAGTGCAACAGTAGGGAAAGTGTTTTATAGCGGAGGGGTAAAAATGACTAATCCCACTCCAGTCAGTGCAACAGTAGGGAAAGTGTTGGATAGCAGAGAGGTAAAAATTACTATTCCCACTCCAGTGAGTGTAACAGTAGGGAAAGTGTTGGATAGCGCAGGGGTAAAAATTACTATTCCCACTCCAATGATTGCAACAGTAGGGAAAGTGTTGGATAGCGGAAGGGTAAAATTACTATTCCCACTCCGGTGAGTGTAACAGTAGGGAAAGTCTTGGCTTGCAAAGGATAATAATTACTATTCCCACTACAGTCAATTCAAAATTCAAAACAAACAAAATATCAATAACAAAAAATATTTAAAAATCAAAATAAATTAAAAATATATATATAAATATGTTAAAAATTTAAATACAAATATATTTAATATAATAAATTTAAAATAAATTAAAACATATTGTAATGTTACATGTCACAAATACCTACAAATATTATATTAAATAAAATATTAAAATATTACTGTTGAGGTTCTGGAGGGGGGTGTTTACATGTCTATCTGAGGTTCTGGGATGGGACGTTCCATCCTCCTCGAAATTAGCCATGCTACATATTACGGAGGATCTGGGTGGAAACAGGTACAACCGTCACCTCTCGTTTCTTGGCCTCATGTTGGCGAAAAGAGACATTGCCCGGGCCTGGAAGGATGAATCCCCACCGCTGATTGGGGTATGGAAGAAGGGCTTAGACTTTTGTATGGGCCTAGAAATCCCGGTCTTCGAAGCAAGAGGATGCCCTCAGAAACACTTCAAAATTTGGAAAAGGTGGGCAGACTATAGGGGGCTATATCTGGAGCCTCCTTCCCCCCATCTACTACTGAAGAATCATTGATATGAATATATTGAACTGGAATATGCATAGTACGCATGCTGGATGTGGTTATGGGTGGCTAAAACTCTCCCTATATATGAGACGTTTTTACTCTTCAAACAGATGTAATGTGGCACAGTTGTTTGCTTTTTCTTTAAAGTTTTTCCTCGCAACTTATTCTTTGTATGAACGATATCATACTATTGTTGAAAATGTTGATATCAGTATATGTCACCTTCTGTGCTTATTGCTGATGCCCTGTGAGGCATTATCTTTGTCTTGGCTGTCAACAATAAAATTATGTTGTGAAAAAAAAAATATAAAAATATTTTTCAAACAAACAAATATTTTTACTTAGAAATTATTTATAAACAAAAACATTATTACGTACATTTATTTTATTTACATCCTACCCTATAACATCACACAATTCACAACCCACATCTAAATTAAAAATAAAATGTACTTCCATAATTAACATAATTAGTTATCAATTAAATAAATATTATTAATTAAAAAATAAGTTAAAACACAGAGAAATTCATTAACTTCCCACCTTTTAGCCCTATAAACCCAACAACCCACAACTAAAATTAATTACACAATTCCCATATTTAATTTTCAATTAAATAATTATTATTAATGAACAACTAATTATTAATTAATTAAAAATAAATTATTCCCACCCTTTACCCCTATAAATCCCACAACCCGCACCTAAAATTAATCAAACAATTTTCATATTATTAATTAATTAAGAATAAATTACTTCCCACCCTTTACCCCTATAAACCCCACAACCCGCACCTAAAATTAATTACACAATTTCCATATTTAATTTTCAATTAATTAATTAATATTAATGAACAACTAATTATTGATTAATTAATTAAAAATAAATTACTTCCCACCCTTTACCCCTATAAACTCCACAGCCCACACCTAAAAAAAATTACACAATTACCATAATTAATTATCAATTAATTAACTAATATTAATTAACATCCAATAAATAATTAATTACAAATAAATTACTTCCCACAATTAACACTATAAAATCTCAATTAAATATTAATAAATAAAAAATAATCATTAATTAATTATAATTAAATTACTTCCCACCCTATTCCCCTATAAACCCACAACCCTCTACGGAACAAAAAAACGCAAAATGTAGTTAAAATAAAATTGATAACTACTAATAATATAACATATATATTAAAAAACATAAACAATACTTATACAAAAAAACATACATCACATACATTTAAAATCTAAACTAAAATACATAACACTAATTAAAAAATCGATATTTTAAACAGCTATATTTTTGCAAACGATATTAATGACTTCTACATTTTTTTAAACGATATTTCTTACCTTAAATTCGATATTCTTGACCACGTTATTCTTGCTGTCGATATTTCTGTGTCACGATATTTACAACTCAATATGTGTGTGAGTCGACATTTCCAACTCGATATTCTGTCCGCATATCCTAGCTAGGAATTGGGCCAACAGTCTCTGATGGTGTAGATGGACTCAGTCCCTGCATTCGGACATCCTGATGTTCCAATACGCAGTCCTACCTTTTCTAATGGGAACCGTTTAACAATCTGTGAAGCCCCAGGTGGAACTCTCATGTCTAAAACTTCAGACATTGAGACTGGTGTACGCTGAGGACCTCCACTTGTAGTATATGTGTCTCTGGAGACATGCTCTTCTGTGTAATGCTTGAGTCTGTAAAGCTGGCAATGTAGCTCAACAAATTAACTGCTTAATGTTGATCTGATCTGCAGGTCATGAATTTTAATGCTATCAAGGCCAACTCAGCCTTTCATCCTTCTCGTAGCAAATGTTATTTACTGCACTGAAAATGGCAAAAATGGCTTATTAAAATTATGATATCAAGGACAACTGATGTATGAGGCCAGTGCCTGTACAAACTTTGTAACTTGAGGGATAGAAATAGATTACCAAAACATGTATGCTACTTTCCCTACATCATTTGATAGCCCTAAATGTAGAGCTTAACACATTTTAATTTGTGCCAGCGAGGAGAGTGGCACAAGAGAGTGGGAACAAGTACACAAGACTATTAATGGATGAAGGAGAGTTGTAAACAGAACGGATGAGGATTAGGTGATTTAACAAAAGCAGTGATTGAAAGAGGATATATAGGTGAAATTATCGGGAAGATACAACCGGTGAGTGTGAGGGAATAGCTTCAAAGGGAAATCATGAGCTGAATCCACACAGAACAGGGATGGGATTGTAAAGGGAGAAGAGAATTTGTGTGAATTGAGAAAATACAATGGCTGATGTACTATATACATGCTAACCACTTTCATATAACCTCTTTTCAGGTAAAATGTATTTTGTGCACTTCTGCATATCAGAGCTAGTACTTGGAACCTGTGTGTCCATAAGTAATAAGTTAACCCACCCGATTGTGCTGATTTCTTTTTTACTATGTTTCGCTCAAGACCTCATGGAGATTTACACATTTGTTCCTTCGCAGGACACTTTCAAATCACAAACAGGTCACAAAAAGTTATGACAATCTAGCTAGTGTATGTGGAGAGATGAAAGTCTTTTTAACTCTGCTCACAGACGCTGGTGGTGGATGTCAAGTCCCTCACTCCTCCCCATCCACCAACACCTCCACCCCCATGTGTGTAGCCGCTGTGCTGCAGGTGAACTCCAAACATGCATTTAGAAGGGGACTTAAAGCTTCCCTCCATTAGTGATGTGCAAAGGCCATCTTTTTTAGTTCTCCTTTCCATCCTCTGGCATGTTTTTGATTATCTAGCCTGCGCGCTCCTGGACTAGGCCCTCTTCTTGATTCTCCATTCTACCTCTCTCTAACCCTATTTCTCCTCTACCCCTATTCCTTCTGTACTCATTCTCCTGCATATAATTTTTTGTTCACTTCACTCCCTTCATCCAAGCAACAAACCACCATCCTATTGCCTAAAAAACAGGTAAAGCCCCCAGTCTGCTCTCAACAAAAACAAACCCCTTATGTGCCAGTGTGGGAGGTGGATCTTGTCCTATAGGCACTGCGAGATAAAGTGCTTTCACAGAGACCAATCGCTTAGTGATGTAATACTGTGGCCGCGTGGCCATCTACATCATTACGCACCACCTCAGCCCACCCATAATCTCCTGTGCAGAGAGAGTGCATCCCACCCCTCCTCCTAGGGCCCACATTTGGGAGGGGAAGTACGAGCCCATTCCATTAGAGTTGTGCAAAAGGTCACTATAAGTGGGAGCAAGCTGGACTGAACTCTTACATCCTTCTGACCCATTCTTTAAGCCCTTCACACCGCCACCAGAAAAACCCTCCCCCAGGTGCTCTTTCTGTCCCTCCGTTGTATTAAGGATCGTCTCATCCACTCCTCAAAATTTTCAATTCGTTTCTTAGGTAAAGATTTTCCACCAGCAATCACTGATGGACTCGGTCTCCGCAAAATGGCACTTTCATACACAATTTCACTTTGCTTAGTCACACCTATAGCTCTGCTCTGCAGAACCCTGAAGTCTCTCTTTTGACCTCCTTTCATGCCCTTTTAATAGCCACCATTTTCCTTGCCCCTCTTCACATCCTTCTAGCTAATAGCTGTGTATAACAAAGCTCTGTGCCCTTCCACCTGTCGTGTAAGAAGTTCACATCCTTCTTCATCATACTTCCCTGTTGACTGGACCAGGTCGTTCTCTCCCAGGTGTAATACCACCACATCCGGCCTTGATCACTTCATTCTCAACCCCCACATCATCAGCATCAACTCCCCTCAATACATTCCAACACCCTATCAATGCAGCACCACTCTCTCTAAATTCATTTGTTGTCTGAAGAATTGCTTCTTCACATGATCCCAACCCTTTTCAGTACTGAGTGCCCACATATCCAAATCTTTCACTTCCTACCCTTCCTCTCCTCCGCACCTGAAAAAAGGAAAACACAATCATTAGGGCCCTCCCATTTCCCCATATGCCATGCCCTCACAAATTCGTTCACGCATTTGCCTACGTTCTTCAGCATATCCTCACTCAAACCCATTCGAACACCATCTGGTGCCACTCCTATTCTGAAAGAATGGGTCTCAAACTCCCTCTCATTGAACCCTCGCAGTCTCAGCTTTGTCAGCAATACCCCCAAGAAATGGCTGCTCATCACCTTGCTGCCAGCAGTATATAGAAACAGCTGTCGTGGCGCTCCCTCATACCCAGAAACCCTTCCAATTTCTTCATGGGACAAATGCCTTCGTTCATCAACCTCTGAAGTGAAACTACATTTCCCTTTCTCCTTCTAATCTGTCTGACTGCGTCGTACTCTAAACCCAAATCCATTCCCAGTCCAGGCTACATTCTCCATTTGCAAGCCACCCCAGCTTTTCATACCAGCCAATCCAGATATTCTGAAAGCTCCAAAGAACATCACAATGAAGATGGTCCCAAACAATACTCTTTCCCAGGAGGACGAGCACACATGTCTCCCTGGGTCACCAAAACTCTCAAAGTCTCTGCCGTAACCAGGTTCCTTACGGCCCTAAACGTCCCCCTTTCTCTAGGACGTCCTTCTGCTATCTTTCTACCAACTTTGCCTTTAAATGGATTATACCCACAGAAACATTTACTATAAAATGCAACCCCTACTATTTTAGCCCAATAGTCACTCGTGATAATCCCCACTCAATCTGCCACCCCACAAACTGACCATGTCTTGCCTTCTCTCCTCCAACCCTCGCCTCAAAATATCCCTACACAGAACCCCAGGTCCAACGAACTCGTCCCATTCCCAACCTAGCCTTTATGTCTTCTGTGCCAAGTCTGCCAGAGACTTTTTCACACAGCTCTCACAGTCTGATATCCCACAAGTTCTGTGGTGCAGTATGCCTTTTTAGTCTGCTTCAGGGGCCAACCCTTGGAACCTCTCCCACTGTGAACAGAATAACGCATCAGCCACTCAGTTCTCTAATCCTGCTACATATCTCGCTTTAGACAGAACATTCCATTCAAGCACATCAAGACCAACTCTTGTAACAGTCAAGACAAATATTTATCCTTTGATGTCATCCTGTTGATCACATGTACTACTGACACAATATCAATTATAAATGTCTCTTTTTTGTCCTTTGGCTGTTTTCCCAACAATCTCATTGCTTTGCTGCAGACTGCCCAGTCCAGGTTCCAGCATCACGGGGCTGCTGCAGAACCTCTTACTCCCCTGCTCCACACTCTCCCATCCTTGAGGTATGCCCAGGGCCACTGCCTTTGCATTCTTTTTGCCCTGCTGCCAACCTGTATCCTTTGCCGTCCAGTCTACGTTTGCCATCACCAAGCTATCAACCACCATTCTGCTTCTCGGGGTAGTGCACTAGACCCCATCCATCTGTGCGGTAGCACCCCTGCACCAAAGGGAGTGCTTCCCAAGGCTGGCTCGCCTGCGCTCCTGCCCCATTTCCTCAGCAAGGGTGCCTGTTCCCCCTTCACCTTCAGTGCTGACTTTCCAGTGATGGGTATCGCTGCACCACCCACAATGAAGGCCACCCTTCCAGCCAATGCATGCTTTATGGGTGGCAACCTAGTCCTCTTTCTGCCCTCACCAGTAGACCTGGGGCTACCCAAGCTGTCTTCTGGCATCTTAACCACAAGGGGCATTGTCACTGCCTTCCTCAGTGCCATTCTCCTTCTCTGTTATGGTGGTGGACCACAACAGACGCACTCACCACAACCAAGGCCACCTGTTGTGGCCTTTCCACACCTTCTGGCCTCCAGGCATTCACAGGCCATACAAGCTGCAAATTGCCTTTCGCTCCCAACATTGAAAATGCGCAATCTACTACGTCCTCATGAGAAGGTGTGCTGGCACCCAACATCTTGTCCTGCAGGTGCTGCAGGAAAGCCAGTAGTGCGGTGACATAATATGGCAGCTGTGCATCTTCTTAAGTCAAGACACGCTTCCTTAGCTCCACCCAAATATCTGGGAGGAGAGGGTGATTCCTGCACCTCCTCCCAGGGCCCCTCAATATTGAGATGTGCCCTGAAACACGTTTGGCCCTATTTGTTTTTTAATTGTTGTGAGAATCTTCCTTTTGCCCAACTAAAACAGCCCTTGCGATGGTCAGCTTACTTGCTACAATCACTTAATCCACATAACAGGTGGCTGTTATGAAAACAAGCTTGGGCAAAGACAATAGGTTTAAATTCGCAAATCTGCAATTTTTTTAATTACAAACATATGCAATAGGCATTAAAGACATTAAAAGTTTGCAGGCAAAACCACTGCATGCTTTTGTTTGCCAAAAATGTAAAAAAGTACCCATTGCAAAACAAATGATAATAAAACACGAAATGAAAGCATACATGAATGGACAGGGCTAACCTAATGCACCTAATTGTTTGTTTGTATCCATGTATGTATTTTTATTTATGATTTTCTACCACATAAGGATATCCAGATACTTAAGCCAGTCTCTAGTTTAGACCAAGCGAGACATTGGGATACAAGAAGAGAGAGTTTGTAAATCTGCACTAATGGCACAACGAGTGCAGACTATTTCAGCTAAATTATGCTTGGTACAGTTGAACTACTTCCATGGGGTATAATCCTCCCCAGGGGGATTTTGGAAATGAAGAGGAGAATTTCACCTAAATGTCTAAGATTTGAGGTACCACCGGTGCTTAATCCGAGCCAGTGGTTATAATTGAGGGTCACGAGCATTCGTTTTGGGGAATTGGCACTTACTTTTCCTCAACAAACTTTAATCCAGAGCAAGAGCGTAGAAAAACACAAAAAGCGGGAAAGAAGGAGGAAGAGAAAGCCGGAGAAACAGTGACAAAATGAAAAAGCAGAGATGAAAAAGAACATGCAAGAGTGATGTAAAGAAGCAGACAGGGAGTGCCTGGTGGCGGGTTAAAGACGCCTGCGGTGAAACCAGTACTACATAGGGGTCGATTCCGATCCCAGTCGGAGGCGCACCTAATACCATTCGGTCGGGAAAAAATCCAGGCGAATGCCTGTTTCCCGACCGATCCGCACATACGTCCGAACGAGCAAGTACGATGCGCACAACTGCCCAAATCCCGACCCAGTCGTACTCACCCAATACAGGACCTGAACTCAGACCGAGGCGGATCCGGAATCTCAGAATCGAGCCGCACGGAAGCAAAAATGCAGCCCCGTCCGGCCGGACAAGTACGATGCGCTTCCCGTACGCGCCGAACCCGTCGCTACGCACGGCACGTCAAAGCATCCGGTCGAGGCGCACATAAGCTCTGATTCGCGCCACAACACGATCCACGGCTACGAGACGAACACGCCAGCGACGAGGACGAGGCGAAGCAAAGAGAAAGACGAACGAGACGAACCAACCATGAATCCCTTCGTGCCGATCCTACCAATATTCTACCTCTATTACGGAACAGGCACGGACGCGTACGGCGCAGAAGGTAAGTCAGACACCAACAACAAAAACAAACTACACGTACCCGACACATCACACACAGAGGGATGCAGAAATACCTACACCAGCAACAGCAGCACCATAGGGGCGGGTTGGCCCTCACCAATGCCACACATACACATAAGGGCCCGTATGCCCACCACTACTACCACCCCTACCCAGGGTGGGCTGGATGCCTGTCACCACTACCACCTCTACCCATGGGGGGCTGGATGCCTACCACCACTACCACCCTTACCCAGGGGGTGCCAGATGCCTACCACTACTACCACCTCCACCCATGGGGGGCTGGATGCCTGTCACTACTACCACCTCTACCCATGGGGGGCTGGATGCCTACCACTACTACCACCTCTACCCATGGGGGGCTGGATGCCTACCACTACTACCACCTCTACCCATGGGGGGCTGGATGCCTGTCACTACTACCACCCTTACCCAGGGGGTGCCAGATGCCTACCACTACTACCACCTCTACCCAGGGGTGCCAGATGCCTACCACTACTACCACCCTTACCCAGGGGTGCCAGATGCCTACCACTACTACCACCTCTACCCAGGGGTGCCAGATGCCTACCACTACTACCACCTCTACCCATGGGGGGCTGGATGCCTGTCACTACTACCACCCTTACCCAGGGTGTGCCAGATGCCTACCACTACTACCACCTCTACCCAGGGGGTGCCAGATGCCTACCACTACTACCACCCTTACCCAGGGGTGCCAGATGCCTACCACTACTACCACCTCTACCCATGGGGGGCTGGATGCCTGTCACTACTACCACCCTTACCCAGGGGTGCCAGATGCCTACCACTACTACCACCTCTACCCATGGGGGGCTGGATGCCTGTCACTACTACCACCCTTACCCAGGGGGTGCCAGATGCCTACCACTACTACCACCTCTACCCATGGGGGGCTGGATGCCTGTCACTACTACCACCTCTACCCATGGGGGGCTGGATGCCTACCACCAACACCATCCCCACTCATAGGATGGACAATGCATGACACAACCAGCACACTACAACCTAGGGAATGCAAGAAAAAGACATCCCCCAACACCATGACAAGCGTGTGTAGACTGTGTCAAATGCCTACAACACTGAACATGACTTTGAACATACAATGTGACCCACTATCACATGTGCCACACATATATGTGTGTGGCCCCCACAATGCAAGCAGACCATGACCATTGTGGCAATGGGGTTCAAAACCCCATCAACACAGTGAGCAAAATGTAAGTGTGGGGGCACATAGCTGAAGCACATTTCGAACATTGTGGCAATGGGGTCTAAACCCCCATCATCACAGTGACCAAAATGTAAGTGTGGGGTCCATAGCTGAAGCACAGTATGAACATTGTGGCAATGGGGTCTAAACCCTCATCATCACAGTGACCAAAAGGTAAGAGTGGGGTCCATAGCTGAAGCACATTTTGAACATTGTGGCAATGGGGTCTAAACCCCCATCATCACAGTGACCAAAATGCAAGTGTTGACAAAGAAAAAGCTGCAACTGCCAAACTGCATGGATGATTCCTGGTCACAGAACATAAAACACATCAGTGGCAAAATAGTGCATTTGTCCCATTGCAACATAGATTGGGGGAGGCAAATACTGCAGTGCAAATAAGACATACCTTTGGCCATGTGCAGACAAACATCACCCATGGGGGCTGACACTGTCAACATTCATCAATGACACAATGACAGAAGTGACCATCAGAATGCAGACCCACATATTTGCACCAATGGGCACACAAATGCAGATACCCTGTGGAGACTGTAGATGTGAGGTGAACAGATACCATACCATGGCAGCAATGGGACACACAAACAATGATCATTGTGCTGACCGATGACCTAGGAGTCCCAGGGACAGCAGGGGAAACCCACCAAACAACATACAGCCAATGGCACACCAAAGATATGCCAATGCAGTGGTGCAGATGCACAAACACAAACAGGCAGACCCACACTGCACATCAAACACAACAGGTGAGGGGGGGTGCCAGTGTCCCCAGGCAACCACACAACACATGAGAAGGCCTGAATACCAATTACACAGATGTGCATACAGTGCCACACAAAGGTAACTCATGGATCCAAATCCCCTATGTGGGCAATCAGGCATTGTCAGATGAGAGGGAGCACAAATCACACATGTCACACAAGCATGTAGGAACAGCAACTGACACAGCAAGACACAGACACACCACAGCACTACCCCCAGGGCCCCCACAATGTGGTGACCCTGGGCTGCATTACAATCCCACTGTGATGACAAAGCTAAATGTCGTTCACACTGTGAACCACAGTCATGTGTCCTGAGCAACAAACTACCATCACACCTACACAAGCACAAATCAATCAGCACGGCCAGTAAGCCAAGGCCAACATGGAGGCAGGGGTCTAGCCGGGCAACAACTCTCATCTGCACACACTCAACACCACACACCTCGACCTCCAACAATGTGCAGCAGTGAAGCACACATGCACTGGTGACATTGCACATGCACCCATGACAATCCCAGGGTGGTGGGTGGGAACCAAGGTGCAGAAACACATCACACATGGCCACTCAACAAGACTCCTGAATGTCTGACACACTGCACACTACGCTGTACATGGACATAACGGCAATACCACACCAACCAATGGGATCCCAGCCACAGTCCCACACCAATGAAGAAGCCAAGGTCACCCACAAAGAACACACATAGACAACTACCAACATTGCAGCCCGGACCCTGAGGAGTGCCAGCAGTCACACACACAACGTGTCACAATCACTGAAAGATAACACAAACTGGAAATCACATGACAGGTGTAAACAACAAGTGCCAAGGGGAATCCTGACTGTGACCCATCTGCGTCTGCACACAAACTCAGCCCTGACAGCAAACACACCTATGGGTGACACCCTGATGACCAGTAATGTGCCATGCACCCACATCACAGAGAATCCAGGGAGAAGACTTGGGGGGAACATAGGTCAACTCAGCAAGCATCACAAACAGGAACAACACTAGGGATCCCAGCATGCACAGCAAAACGGAAGTGAACACACAGACATGCTCATACAACACACACCTTGGGCGCAGGCAATGTCACAGGAGTACACACTGCCATGAGGGGACTCCACTCCTGTGTGAGGTAAGCTGTGCCATATGTTGCCTCAGTAGGGCTCCATCATGTCAGCTGAGCACTTGGTCACCCAGTCAACAATTAGCACCAAATGAAGGCTCCCGTCACATCAGCCTGGTCATGGGAGTGCCAACGAAATCATCAGCACAGATCCAACACACTTGTATAGCAATGTTGCACTGACAACACAGATGAGTCCTTCCCCATTATGCCCAAACCTGCATGTCCAGTAGAGATGGCCACACGGTCAGGGAAGTAGACTAATTGAACAATGGCAGGCACAACAGATGTGCAGGGGTGGAAGCCACAGATGTGAAATTGCTAATGTAAGTAGGAAATCCCATTGCCAAATATTGAACACATGACACCCTCAGATGCTGCTAAGGATGACATGGATACACCACAGGATAGGACACATTCCCCCTGGACCATATGTGTTCCTGCACAGTAACACTTCATTATCATGAGACCAAATATCACCATCACTGCAGCAAGGGCATGGTTAGCATCATCAACAACATGTACATCAGAAGCAAAAGCACTAGAGAACAGAAAGGTGCTTTATTCAGCTTATGTGGGTCTAACAGTTGATGTCCAGCAAAAAATTAACAAAGGCCAATGGCCAGTCCAACATGAAAGTCAAAACAGGGTGACAGTGGCAGATGTCACCCTACGCATGCCTGCACTGATGAAAACCAGGGACAATCCCCTCGGAGGGGCATATGGGGGGGCAGGCCAGGCACCGCAGGGACAGGATCATGGCTCACCAGAAGGAGGCAGGGAAGGGGTGGTGGGTGCTGGAGAGCCACTGACAACTGCAGTGGAGGTGTCTGACATGGTGTGTGCCAGCACAAGTGGGGGGCATGACTCTGATGGTGTGGGTGCCGGCAAGACTGCAGGGGACCGTGCAGATGGAGTGGACAGGTTCCCCACTGCAGTGCCCAAGTCAGACAGGGTGGTAGTGGACTCCACTGCAGTGCCGACCTCCAGGGGAGGAGAATGGGGATCAGGTAAGGTGGGCAGGACAGAGGGGGAGGACACTGTCTCCACACCAGTGGCACAGACAAGCGCAGCGGGGGGTGTGGGGCTGGAAGAGCAAGTGGCAGGGGGAGAAGGCCTGATCCTCTTGGGGATGGTGTATCTGTGGGTGGGGGAACCTGGGGCAGGGTGTGGTGGGGGCACCTGTGGAGTGGGGGCCTGAGGGATGGAGGAAGGAGACTTGGTGCCTGAGCTGCAGGGCGGCAGCGGGGTATTGCTCTTCTGGGTCCGGGGGGACTTGCGGATGGGGGCGTCAGTCGGTCTGCACCTGGGGGAGGGTGTCCGGTGGCGAGGGGCACTCCGCTCCGTGTGGGTGGGCTTCCTCTTCCCCCTGAATGCTGTATCAGCTGGATCGGAGGGGAAGAGGCCGAGGTCACTGAGGAAGAGCTGCTGGGTCTTTGGGGTTGCAGGTGAGGCAACGGAGGGGGCTTTGGAGGGAGAGGCAACTGTGGACTGCGCAGTGCTCGTGGATGCGTGTGTGTGTGACTGGGCCCCATCCCCTGTGAGTGTGGTTTCAGTCCCCTGACTGTGCGTGCGTGTGCGTCTTGTCTGTGGCGTGTGTGTGTGCTGCTCGTGTCTGTGCTGGTGTGTGCCTGTGCCGGTGTGTGTGTGCTTGGGACAGGTAAGGTGCTGGGGAGTGTGGATGGGGCAGAGACAGGAGGGGTGAGGACTGTTGGAGGAGGGACATTGCTGCCGTCAGGGAGGAGTCCATGGACCTATTGTCCCTCTGTAGGGCAGACATGCCCGATGAGATGCCCTCCATGAACGACACCAGCTGAGTCAACAGAGTGGTGTGTGCATGGAGGACACTCAGCATCGCTGTCTGCCCTACATGGAGCTGGCGAAGGAGGTACACATACTCCTCACTCAGGGCAGCAGGGGACACAGGGGCAGGGGGTGCGGTGCCTGGCCCGAAGGAGACACGCTCCCGAACATGGGAGCCTCCACGGACCTCGGGAATGGGAGCCGATGGGAGGGCGGTGGTGGTGGTGGTGGTGGCGGGGACAGCAACACTAGCTGGGGTGTGGTGGCTGCTGACACCCGCCTCCATAAGGGAGTCATCCTCCGAGCTGCTGTGGTCCTCAGCTGAGGTGGATGGTGCTGAGGACTCCTCGGTGTGGCTCCCCTCGCCCTCCGTGCCACTGGGTCCCTCCGACCACTCCTCAGCTGCTGACCCAGTCTGGCTCTGCGGCTCCTCCTGGTCCGTGGAGCTGTCCCCTCCTGTGGCCGTGGATGTATCTGCAAACAATAGGGAAACAGACAGACATCAGTCACCTGCACCGAACGCACACACCTCAGTAAGTACAGCACAATACAGAGCAAGGCCTGGCATCCTTAGTTGAACATTGCTAAAAGTGCCCAAACAGAATAGGAGAAGCCAATTGTCAGTCTGATCGTCAACCATGGCACTCACATCCCACCTGGCCTTGCACCCATCTGTCTGGCGTCCGTTGGCTGGCAATACCCCAGTGTGGACACATGCACCACCTACACAGTAGTTGGACGGTGCAGAGAACACGGTGAAGCATGTGAACATGCACACATCACAACTCTTGCCACTGAGTCAGTACAGGTGTCCGGATGAAAGTGATGCCCAGAGTCAGATATATGAAATGCATGTGATGCATACCAGCGACGGACACCATGATGCACCCATGTGCTGATAGCCATTGCCACTATGGTGTGCATGTAGCACATGTCACTCCCCTGCAGGATCACTCATAGGAAGTCACATGCCATGGCACAGGCATGCCTGCTAAGTCATACATCACTGTCTCCAGTCACATGGGCAGGGCAGCCACACAACAACAGTCTGCACTGTGTCACAATAGTAGGTCATGGGGAATGCAAGTCCTGGAGCTGAACAAGTGCACATGTACATCCCCCACACACCACATCATCTGAACCCTTATCTGTCCAGGTCATACTGATTGGACATATGGGTGACCTGTAACACAAGCCTCTGAACCTGAGTACCTCACAATCTGCTGTGAATGGGAAACAGCTGCATGGACTTCACATTCGAATACCCCAGTCTGCACGGTCAGGTGTTCAAACACCTATGTGTCACACAAGTATCGTCTCCTATGGTCACATCTCCGGTGGCATGCTGAGCCCCAACCGATAAACACCTCAGCAGTCCTGACATCGAAGCCACAGCACACTGACACAGAGGCTGACACCTGAGGGGACATATCACTGAGCACAACGTGTCAGCTGATACACGGGAGTGGGAGCACAGAGTGCATTGCATGGCCTGGAGTAGGCATGACTGTCCTGCCCCACATGAATGAGGGATGAACCCTGGACAGTAGGCACCTGGCTAAGTATGTGTGACACACGTAATATACACACTCCTGGGGCCCAAACATTGTTCCCACCCGCAGCTTGGGTGTGTGCCAGTTACCCCAGGCACATGTGGTGGATCAGCTCAGCAATTGGACCACATATCAAAGTAACACGCAGATTACATGTCAGAACACAGGCATTGTGTAAGCAATGGACCCACCCATGATGCCCACCACAGTTAGGGGAACAGATGCTGTCCCCCACCTTGAGTCAAGCAAACTGCAAGGACACAGTACCCAAGTGACACAATTCCCTGACTGCAAGGGCCACACCTGGGTATCAGATGAGGAGTGGGCAGTGCACAATCGAGGGACATGGGTCCTGGACCACATGACTGATGTGCTGTGGAAGTTTAACCAGGCCAGAGGAGGGCACATAGCATGGCAGACAAAGTTCACAATGCAGTCATGGACTCACCCCCTCCGTGCTGCTCCCTGGCCTTCAGCTGCCCATCCAGATCAGGGAAGACCACCGCCAGGATCCTGAGCATGTGGGGGGTCAGGGTCCGGTGTCCGCCCCTCCTGCGAGGAGGCGACAGCTTCAGCTGGACCCGTGCGATCCTCCGGGTCCAGCCCTGAAGGTCCTGCCACCTCTTCTGGCAGTTGCGGATCCGGCGCTTGTAGTCCCCCACGGATCTCACTGCCCGGACGATGGTCAGCCATATCTTCTGCTTCTGGTGGGCATCAACCTGTGAGGATGACAAAGTGAGAATGCTATTACTACACATGCAACATATGCGTGCATTACACAGTTGTGTATACATGTCTCAATCACAGGGGCACATGATGTACACAGGCAGTGCAACGATGGCCATGGACAGTATGCCAGCAGTTACTACATGGTATCATTGCCTGGGAAGTAAAACCTTGTTTAAATGCACTGTCACTGCACTATACCTGTCCAGTGCATGTAACTACACACTATGGGGGTGACAACTACTCAGTGAGCCTGCTAGCCAGTGGCGTGCAGACTGTTAGCCTTGCTAGTCAGACAACATGCACATTCAGGAAGGCAGTGGACAGAACACTCACCTGCTCCCCTGCTTTCCCATACAGCTTGCTGTACTGTGGAAGGAGGCTGTCCAGCAGGGCCTGGTTCTCCTCAGTGCTGAAGGCTGGGGCTCTCTCCACAGTACGTGCCATTGCAGGGTCCAGAGGGTGCAGATACAGCAGCAGTGGTGGTGGCAGATGTCGTCCTGGAGCATGTAGTGCAGGCAAGTGAGCTCTCAGGGGAACAGCCAGCATTATATGTGTGCTGCAGAGGCAGTTACTGTCCCATGTGTCCAAAGTGATAGGTCCAAGTCGTTAGCATCTTCTGAATCTGGCCAATCCATGGAATTGCACCACTTACACACGCCCACAGCATCCTTCAAAAGTTCAACTTCATGACACCCATGAATTTGCAACATTGTTTTGGGTGACCAACTGAATTTCCAGCATCAGACTCGTTCAAGATTTGAAAACGCGTCCGTTGCCAGGCCAGGCCATAGCCAATGGGTGCGCACCGATCGGTCCATTGCTGTCCAACGCGTACCTAGGATACAACGCGTACCCGCACACATTGAATGCAATGGGCCGGCCGGGCACACCGATCGGCCCATTGCTGTTCAACGCGTACCTAGGATACAACGCGTACCCGCACACATTGAATGCAATGGGCCGGCCGGGCACACCGATCGGTCCATTGCTGTTCAACGCTGTTGGAACCGGGGTTACCGAGTCCGACACGGTAGCATGGCGTGGAGCGGGAAAGGCACGCGAAGGCTATGTGTAAGGCAGTTGTGCAGCACACTCTCACTTTGACTCACAAATGCGAACGCAATAACATGACACCACACCAGGCTTTTGTATTTAAAATCAAGATCTTTTATAAATAAATTAAGTTGGCATCAGATAAGGCAGGTTAATTTAGATCTACATTCAAACTCATTAAATTATTCAACTGGTGCACATTTTAAATAAAGCTGCATAGCTCATCAACATTGTAGGCCACTAAGAGGCCGCAGGAATTATCTCCTACACGTAGCACTTAATAATGATCTCAAGGTACGTTAATAAAACATAGGCCTAAACATACAGTTTACTTTAGCATATTCAATTATTTAAAAGAAGGCTTTTCACGTTACATTTAAATAGACCTGCATTAATCCAGGCGCACCCACATTCAGTACAGTGGGCGTCGCAACTCCAGTACACCTGTAACATAAAATACTTCAACTCTTGGCGGTGTACACTTCAGCTCCACTCCATTAAACACTTTCTCCTTGTGGAAAAGACTTAACAGTTAAAACCATGGCCTAGGCAGTAATTATAATAGGCAATGGCATAAATCATTACATACTGTGGGCATCATCAATACATGAATGAACTATGTGGGGAATCCCTCAACATGTCCTGTATTCTGGGGCTTCTAGGTTCCTTAGGGGTTAATTCAGGCCAGGCCCACTCCTCTCTGGGACCTCGCCTCGTAGGACTACAATAGTAAGGGTTAATAGTGGCCCCCGGCCCCCAGTGGCGTCTTATGGGCCCTAGGGGCCTCCAGGGCTCACCTGTGGTGTGGTCGTTGGTCGCGCTTCAGGGCGACTGGCGATCATCCGGGCCGGCCCGTGTTCCGTTGGGCGGGGCCCGGACGGGGTGTCTCGGCCTTCTGGCCGGTGTTGCGAGGTCGTTGCGGGGGCCGGTATGCCTTACTCCGGCCCCCGGGATCAGGGGGATAACTGCGGCTCGTTGCGGGGACCGGGATCACCCTCCTCCGGCCCCCGTGCTCAGGGTAAGTGTAGGTGGGCTCAGGGCTGCTGGGGAAGGGAGCGGGAGCCGGCAGTCCTCTCCGGCCGGCTCCCCGTCTCCCTCTGCACTGCCGGGGCTCTTCCCGGGCTTCCTTCGGCGCTGGGCGGGCCCGGGAGCCGGCGCCCAATCGGTGCGCGGCCTTCCCGGGTCACGCCGGCGACCCCTGGTTGCTCGGCAACGGCGTCTGCGGGGCCGGGAGGCCTCGCTGCAGATCGCAGGAGCGATTTCTTGGGCCGCTTCGGCGGCGGTGGCAATCTCTTGGGCCGCTAAGGCGGCGGCGACGATTCTTCGGCCGCTTTGGCGGTGGGGGCAATTCTTTGGCCGCGACGGTGGCGGGACCAATTCTTGGGCCGCGGCGGGACCACTTCTTGGGCCGCGGCGGGACCACTTCTTGGGCCGCTACGGCGGCGGGACCACTTCTTGGGCCGCGACGGCGGCGGGACCACTTCTTGGGCCGCGACGGCGGCGGGACCACTTCTTGGGCCGCGACGGCGGCGATGAGGGCCCCGGGCCCCTGGAGGCTTTGGTGAGGGCGCGAACGGCGCTCCTCACCTCACACACCTGAGGGGCTTCCTCCACCTCAGCGCTTCCCTCGATGAGGGCGCGACGGCGCACCTCACCACACGGTGTCTCCTCTCAGGCGGCGGCGGCAATCTTCATCATAAGGTCAGTGACCTGAGGGACAACAGCACACAGGGTGCACCAGCAGCCTGTGGGCAGGGCTGACTGGCAAAGTACTTGGGGGCAGCCCAGCAACAGGCAAAGGTGGATAGGGGTGAAGGTTTAGCGCTTCAGGGTGCGGCGCTTTACCTGGTGATCCCCAGTTGGGCAGTTTTAGGCTTTAGGCCTTGCTGGACGGACAGGCCTCCTCAAGTTAAGGGGTCTTGCGACTGCTCCAGCTTGGTTGCTTCTTAGGCGCTTCTAGTTGTAAGTTTCTTGTCAGAAGTTCCTTGTTATAAGTTCCTTGTCAAAGTTTCCTGTCAGAAGTTTCTTCTTATGAGGGGGGGGGATGAGTTGGTGGTCTGGGAGTGCTTGATGTTCCTCCCCGCACGCTGAAGGTGGTTCCCTGGGTCCCCTCACACTGGGCAAGGTCAGTGGGTGGTGGGCGTGCCTCAGCTATCTTACTACAGCAGGGCCTCAACCCTGTCAGCAGCAGTAGTGTAGGTCTCCCCCCTAGGCCCTAAAGCCTATACTCCGGCGGAGGCTCTCCCAGGTTCAGTGGTGCCTCATCAACTGACTAGAAAGTTTTCCCTCCAAGCCTTTTATACCCCAGGTCAGGTGACTCTCCCAAAGGCGGCAAAACATAACTCCTCCCACAGCCCGGAAGGTTCTGGAACCTTCTACATGCCTGGCTATGTGGCCCAGAGGCGGGGATGGAATGGATACTGTATCCCTATACCCCAGCCTGACCCTGGCTACTAGTGTGTATGCGTGTCAGGCCCCTCTGCAGTAGCAGGGGCCTGTGGCAGCCATCTTGAGTGAGAGAGAGCACCTGCACCTCAGCACTGGCTAGCAGTGGCAAGGTGCCCAGAGACCTAGGTCCAGTAAAAATATGGTGGCAAAAAGGAGGCGAAAAAGGAAAAAAAATAGGGAAAGACCACCCTAGGGCTGACAGGTCTAACACGCGTCCCCCAGCCGAAAGAGGGAGAGCTTCCCAACCTCTAGGGAGTTCTCTTCGCTAAGGCGGAAAAACCGGGAGAGACCGTCAGCGTTGGCGTGGTCTACACCGGGTCGATGTTCCACCCGAAAGTCCATCCCCTGGAGGGAAATGGACCACCTCAACAATTTGGGGTTTTCGCCTCTCATCTGCATGAGCAAGCGAAGGGGTCTGTGGTCGGTCTGGATCAGGAAGTGACAACCAAAAAGGTATGGCCTCAACTTCTTGACAGCCCAAACCACAGCAAAGGCTTCTCGTTCGATGGTACTCCACCGCTGTTCCCGGGGAGTAGTCTTCGGGAAATGAAGGCCACTGGCTGGTCTTGGCCATCGTCATTCAGCTGCGAGAGCACAGCTCCTATGCCATGCTCAGAAGCGTCTGTCTGTACAATAAATTCCCGTCCAAAGTCTGGAGTCCTGAGCACTGGTGCGGTGCACATTGCACGTTTGAGGGTCTCAAAGGCTTCCTGGCAGGCAGCCGTCCAGATGACTCTGCGTGGCTGCTTCTTTGAAGTCAATTCCGTCAATGGGCCCACGATGGTTCCATACCCCTTGACGAACCGGCGGTAATACCCCGTGAGGCCGAGAAAAGCTCGGACCTCTGTTTGGGTCTTGGGGGGCTCCCAGGCCAAGATGGTCTCAATCTTGGCTTGGAGGGGTTGCACCTTACCTCCGCCCACCAGATGTCCCAGGTACACGACAGATCCCTGTCCAATCTGGCACTTACTAGCCTTGATGGTTAGACCAGCCCGTTGCAAAGCCTGTAGCACCTCCTGGAGATGCTCCAGATGGTCCTCCCAGCTGCTACTGAAGACAGCTATGTCATCCAGGTAGGCAGCAGAGAAGGCCTCTAGGCCAGACAGCACCTGGTTCACCAACCGCTGGAAAGTGGCTGGAGCATTTTTCAACCCGAAGGGCATCACCCGAAATTGAAAGTGGCCCTCGAGGGTGGAGAACGCAGTCTTCTCCCTTGCTCCTTCCGCCATGGCTATCTGCCAATAGCCTGACGTCAAATCAATGGTACTCAAATACCGGGCTGCTCCCAGCCGGTCAATGAGCTCATCCGCCCGCGGGATTGGGTGAGCGTCGGTCTTAGTGACTGAGTTGAGTCCATGGTAATCCACACAGAACCGAAGTTCTGGTGTGGTGCCCGGTGGGGCCGCTTTCGGCACCAACACCACCGGACTAGCCCAAGGGCTACTGGAAGGCTCAATCACTCCCAGTTCTAGCATCTTGGTAACCTCACCCTGGATACTAGCCTTGACTTTATCGGACAGCCGGTAAGACTTGGTTTTTACTGGCGGACTGTCCCCTGTGTCCACATCATGTGTACACATGTGCGTGATTCCAGGCGTGAGGGAGAACAACGAGGCGTACTGCCCCAAGACCTGGCGGCAGTCCCTCTGTTGCTCTGGGGTCAAGGATGGGGCGAGGACCACTCCCTCTACCGAACCATCCTTCTCATGGGCCGCCAGAAGGTCTGGAAGAGGCTCACTCTCCTCCTCCTCACTTCCATCTGTTATCATTAGGAGAGTGAGTTCTGAACGCTCCTGGTGGGGCTTCAGGCGGTTGACGTGGAACACCCGGTGGGGTTGACGGGGGTCTTCACATCGACGACATACGTGGTCTGGCCTTTCCTTTCCAGGATCTCAAACGGTCCAGTCCACCGGTCCTGGAGGGCGGTAAGCTCTCCTGGCTCCATGACCCACACCTTCTGTCCAGCGTCTAACTCTACCGTCCGCGCGTTCCGGTCATACCATTTCTTCATGACGGCTTGACTTGCCTCTAGATTGTCCGAGGCCTCTTTCCACAGCTTGGCCACCTGGCTGCGGAATGCCAGCATATAGCTGACCACATCACGGGGAAGCTTCGAGGAAGACTTCTCCCACCCCTCCTTGACAAGACTGAGGGGCCCCCGAACGGGGTGGCCATAGAGCAGCTCAAAGGGGCTGAAACCGACCCCCTTCTGCGGCACCTCTCGGTAGGAGAAGAGCAGACAGGGTAAGAGGACGTCCCACTTTCTTCTCAAGTCCTCGGGTAGGCTCCTGATCATCCCCTTCAAGGTTTTGTTAAAGCGCTCCACGAGTCCGTTCGTCTGGGGGTGGTAAGGAGTGGAGAACCGGTAGGTCACTCCACACTCCTTCCACATGGCCTGCATGTAGGCCGACATGAAAGTCGTGCCCCTATCTGACACCACGACCTTGGGGAATCCCACTCGGGTAAAAATCCCCATCAGGGCCCGCGCCACCACCGGTGCAGTGATGGTCCTCAGAGGGATTGCCTCTGGGTACCGGGTGGCGTGGTCTACCAGCACCAAAATGAACCTATGTCCTGCAGAAGTCGGCGGGTCCAATGGCCCGACAATGTCAATTCCTACCCGCTCAAAAGGGGTATCGACAACTAGGAGAGGTTCTAGAGGGACCTTCACTTTCGTCCCCGTCTTGCCGCTCGCTTGGCAAGTGGTGCAAGTCTTGCAAAAAGTGTCAGAAGTGACGCGCATCCTGGGCCAATAAAAATGTGGGACCAGACGCGCAAACGTCTTGTCTTGGCCCAGGTGTCCTGCTAGTGGTATTTCATGTGCCAACTCTAGCAGAAAGGCTCGGTAGCATTGGGGGACCACCACGGCTCGGGCGGACCCATGCACCGGAGCCTTAGGCTCACTGTAGAGGAGACCATCCTCCCAGTAGACATGGTAGTTACCAGTCTCTGTTCCAGCTGCTTGGGCTTCGGCCTGTTGCTGCATGCCTTCAAGCGTAGGGCACTCTTTCTGCGCCCGGCAAAATTCCTCCCGGGTAGGCCCTCCTTCCACCTGCCACTCTGCAGGGGTCGGCAGGTCCCCCACAGGAACACCAACCACCTCAGCGGACTCCGGGGTCACCTCCACGGGCTCCCCATCCATCTCACCGGGTGTCTCCTCCTGGACATCTCCTCGTCCAGCAGTGGGCTGGGCCATTATTCCAGGCTCCAACCCCAGCTGAGTTCCTTGTCGGGCAGCCATGGACCGCGGACAACGCAAGTCCATCCTGGTAATCCCAACATCTCAGCATGGGCATTGAACTCTACCTCCCTCCAGGCAGTATGTTCCAAGTCGTTGCCCAGCAGACAGTCAACTGGCATGGCAGGGCTCACCGCAACCTTCAACAGACCTGATACTCCTCCCCACTCAAAGGGAACTTGGGCCACGGGGTAATGACCCAGGCTATTATCAGCCATAACAACCGGGTGGAATTCCTCAGGAATCACCTGCTCTGGGGACACCAGCTGACGTCTCACCATCGTCATGCTGGCCCCTGTGTCCCTCAGAGCCTCCACCTCCTCCCCGTTCACCAGGACCCTCTGCCGATACTTGACAGTGTTCGCGGGTACCTGAACCCGTGGGATGATCTCTCTATCCCCCAGGGAAACTAAGGTCAAGCCTGTTCACTCACCTCCCCTACCTAGGGACAACTCCTCCCCTAGCGCTACACTGGCCACCCCGGGGCTCTTACCTCCTGTGGGGGCTGGGGTTCTCTTGCGACACTTGGGATCCCCCTTATAATGTCCAACCTCCCCGCACTCGTAGCACCGGACAGTTCTGGGCTGCTGACTCCTGTCAGGATAAGTGGGTTTCTGGAATCCAGATTGGGATGGGGAACCTACCCCTCTCCCAGGCGGTTTATTTTGGGGACCTTTAAAGAACTCCCTCTTTTATCTCCCCTCTTTCTTCTGGGGAGCCCCTGTCCACCTTTCGGGTGGTCCGCCCTGGCTCCCTTGTGGGACACCCGAGTGCTGACCCACTTGTCTGCCTCCTCCGCAAGCTCCCTAGGATTGGTCAGCTTGCGGTCCACCAAGTACTGGCGCAGCTCCGGAAAACATTTCTCTAGGAGGTGCTCTCTCAAGAACAGGTCGTACAGCCCTTTGTAATTGTCAACGTTGCTGCCACGCACCCAACCCTCCAATGCCTTCCAGGCATAGTCAAAAAAGTCCACCCAGTTTTGTGTGTGAAGCTTGTGGCTGTTGCAGAACTTTTGGCGGTACTTCTCTGGGGTGAGGCCAAACTTCCTGAGCAGGGCCTCCTTCATGATAGGGTAGTTAGTCTGCTCCCCCTTATCTAAAGTTAAGAGTGTGTCCCTTACTAGTGGAGGTATGTACCTATAAAGACCTCCTCCCCAGTAGCTCTCAGGAACTCTATGGGCCACCAGAGCCACCTCGTAGGCCGCCAACCACTTGTCGATGTCATCACCTACACTAAAACTGGCCATCACTGTAATATGATGCTCAGCCATTATGAAGGTATTTTAGAATGTTGGTATTTAGAATGTTAGAATGAAAGCTGGAGTCAGTTGCTGAAAGGGCTGAGCACCGCACTGGCTGCTCCTGGTGGGGCTTCCTTTCCTTATTACCTAATACTTAAATAAACCTACCTTAAAACCACCTCATCCGGACTATCCATCTTATTATTACATTGGCGACGATTGGAAGAACCTGCGTATGCTACTGCCACCTAATTCAGCTACTTCAAGATAAACTACCTTCAAGACAAAGGAAACTCCCCGAAAAGCAGATTAAGCTTACTGGCACCGAGAGCCCCACCAGTGACCTCCTACCGGTCGCCCTCAACACCAGCGTGCCAGTCCCTGCTTCGTTTCCTTGTCCACTGCCTGCCTCAGCTGCCGTTGAAGATACCTCTCGCCTGCCACCCTGACGTCTTCTTCATATTACAGGCTTGTGAGTACCCGGCTACATTTTTCAGGCATTTCATCTAATTGCCCTGCGAACTTTACAAGCAGTTCCGACTGACTTGCACCGACGACAGCGTGAGCACACACGCTGCCACCTACGTGCCAATCTCTGCTTCAATTCTCGTTATCTGCTTCCTGTAACCTGCCTGTGAGTGTTCCGCCGTTTGCGTGCATGGAACATAGGCTGTGGCTGACTTCATGTCACCAATTGTGAGTACTTTGGGGGTTGTACATATCTCCCTCTGTGTGCTCCCGTAACGACGGTTAAACCGCTGCCATACATTTTTAAACGGCACGAGCCGCTTACTGCGAAGATCAACACAGCACATGCAGCGTTACCTGTGTCCCGTGCTCTTGTGACGCCTCCTGCCTTCATGTCTTTGTGACGATTCTTCTCTGCGTCACTACAGCTGTTGGGAAATATTCGGAGCCTGCTTCTGCCGTGAGCCACCCTGCTCTACGTCCTTCAACGTGCCGCCATCTTGGGTTTGCTCCGCAACTCTGCACTGGAGCCACACTGTCTTCTGAAGTTCACCCTTCGCCACGTCTTATGCCAACCACGTCTTCTACTGTTCTTCGTTAGAACAAATTTGGTTCCCTCAATAAAGTTTTGTGAGGGTGAAGAATTTGCTGCCTGCACGCCACTGGAACAAGTAATTACAGGTACCAGCGTTCTCCCGTGTCCATGGAGTTGCCATGGAGTCATTAACTTTACGGACAAGCATCAAGCCGATCATCACGTTTTACTTCAGGTACTTCCATTTCATTGATCTTCTATGCCAAACTATATTTGGCATCACGAGGTTTGGCTGTTTATTTAGCAATCCAAACATTCCAAACATTACTTTGTCTGTTTATCTCTTAACGGAACCTTGCATTAATGTATCTGAATCTCCTGCATTCTTAAACCGCCTTATATTTGGCGTATTCAAAGCATTGGACTTTTATTTTCACGGTGCCACCAAGTTCATTGACTTTGCCTGCTGTTCTACTTGGAGTTATTTCAGCCTCATCTGCAATCTACGTTAACTTTTGCTTTCAAGAATTCATTCATGTTTTGCCTGACATTGCCATTCTTTTCAATGTGTTGTAGACCATCACTTTTCAAGCAAGCGTTGTTATTCTGCGCAATTTACATTCACATGTTTTTATTGATATTGCTCTTACTTGCTGAGCTGTCATTTAGTTCCTATAGAGCTTTTCTTTACCTGTTTTGTGGGAGTACAAAACATGCATGCTCAGTTGTGTACGTTCTGCCGTGTAATTAATTGTCACACCTTTACCTCCAGCTTGGTGTTGGGGTAGTTCTATTGTTGTTACATTATACTGTGAGGCATTATACGCCACACCTAAATATACACTTATTGTTTTTACTCAGTACTGGTTTCTATGCATTGCATTTTACAGTGTGGTAGCTTCTTCGCCACACCTATTTCTCTTTGAAATTTACATTTTGTCATGTGGCTTGCACCCACATCTATTATTTACATTTTCACATTGTTCCGTGTGCTGTGTTCACACCTTCATGTGGTATCACCACATCTAATGCCCATGTTGCATTTTTACATTTTCACATTGTTCCGTGTGCTGTGGTCACACTTCCATGTGGTACTACCACATCTAATGCCTATGTTGCATTTTTACATTTTTTTACATTGTTTAGTGTGCTGTGTTCACACTTCCATGTGGTATCACCACATCTAATGCCCATGTTGCATTTTTACATTTTCACATTGTTCCGTGTGCTGTGGTCACACTTCCATGTGGTACTACCACATCTAATGCCTATGTTGCATTTTTACATTTTTTTACATTGTTTAGTGTGCTGTGTACACACTTCCATGTGGTATCACCACATCTAATGCCCATGTTGCATTTTTACATTTTGACATTGTGCTGTGTGCCTTGTTCGCACACCTTTCACCTCAACCTGCTTTGAGGGAAATTTTACTGCTTCATGTGGTCTTCCTCCACTTCCGTTCCACAGTTTCATGTTGTACACTGTGCCGTGTGCCGTTTCTGCACACTTTTCACCTCAACTTGCTTTGGGGGAAAACTCTGTTCTAGCTCACCGCTTCCTCTCCCACTCATGTGAGCTCAGTACGTCCTAATGCTCTAGCTCACCTCTTTCTTTGCCACCCCTGTGAGCTCAATACGTCTTCATTCGCTGTGTTCCCATTCTTCTGCTTTGTTTATTTACAGCCACCTTCTCCTTCTCTGTCTGCGGCTGTCTCTCACCCTTTCTCTGTACTTCGTTGTTTGTTTCACTCATCACTTCCTTCCTGCACCTTTTACTCTCCTTGTGTCAGCCTGGCCAGCTTTCATGATCTGTGTATTTAGGTTGTTTTGTTGTTTGTGTGAGGGAGTGTGTGTTTGCTCTTGTGTGAGATAGATGGACGGTGCATGAGTATGTTGTCTTTTGTGCCTTCTGTCTTCCCCGTCATTCATTTTCACTACTTTCTCTTTGTCTCTTGGCGTCTTCTCATTCTTCCATTTTCATTCTTCCTTTTCAGGTTTCAAAGTTAATTTTTCATGTTACATTTTGACGATGTTTTCCCTAGATTCTTTCCGTGTCATTTTCCTCATGCCTCTTGTAACTTTCTCCCTCTTCATTGTAAAGGAGGGAGATGTTGTAATATGATGCTCAGCCATTATGAAGGTATTTTAGAATGTTGGTATTTAGAATGTTAGAATGAAAGCTGGAGTCAGTTGCTGAAAGGGCTGAGCACCGCACTGGCTGCTCCTGGTGGGGCTTCCTTTCCTTATTACCTAATACTTAAATAAACCTACCTTAAAACCACCTCATCCGGACTATCCATCTTATTATTACAATCACCTCTCTGGGTAAATAGAATTTGGGCTCCTGTGGAACCCCAGCAGGTACGCTGCCACCATTCATTTTGCCTTCCATTTCCATCTGCAAGGTCCGGAGCTCTAGCTCCTTCAGGCTAAGCTCATGTACAAGCTTCCTTTCCTCCATGGCTTTTTCCATCCTAGCAAGTTCTAATGTCAATTGCCTCTGCTCCCTTCTGTCTTCCAATTCCTCTTGTGACAAACTTCCCCCTGACGCACTACTGCCTGCCCTGGAACGTCTTCCTGGCAACACATTCTCTCTAACATCAATGCTCAGTAGGTCCAGTTCTCCTGGGTTGTCTGTCTCCCCCTGCTCCTCATCCCCTCTTCCCTCCGGGTGGGCCATTACCCATGCCCTCAAAGCTTTCTGAAGCACCTCCTTCCTGGCGCCTCGCTTGACGGCCACCCCCTCTCTAGGCAGAACTCCTTGAGCTGTGTCACCGTATACCTTTCTAGGTTGGCTAACTCAAACTCCATCCTCCTAGGTGGGGTCCCAGACAATTCAAGGAAGGGGTTCTAAACTGTAGGTAACAGGTCCAACACAGGAATGTACACAGTCGGCAATTACCATAGAATTCCTAGCACTCTCATTAATATAGGTGTCTAATTGCGGCGCACATTGAGTCACTATAGGGTGCTGCACAAACACCAGTCCTTATCCAACCGCTGAACACCAAATGTTGGAACCGGGGTTACCGAGTCCGACATGGTAGCATGGCGTGGAGCGGGAAAGGCACGCGAAGGCAATGTGTAAGGCAGTTGTGCAGCACACTCTCACTTTGACTCACAAATGCGAACGCAATAACATGACACCACACCAGGCTTTTGTATTTAAAATCAAGATCTTTTATAAATAAATTAAGTTGGCATCAGATAAGGCAGGTTAATTTAGATCTACATTCAAACTCATTAAATTATTCAACTGGTGCACATTTTAAATAAAGCTGCATAGCTCATCAACATTGTAGGCCACTAAGAGGCCGCAGGAATTATCTCCTACACGTAGCACTTAATAATGATCCCAAGGTACGTTAATAAAACATAGGCCTAAACATACAGTTTACTTTAGCATATTCAATTATTTAAAAGAAGGCTTTTCACGTTACATTTAAATAGGCCTGCATTAATCCAGGCGCACCCACATTCAGTACAGTGGGCGTCACAACTCCAGTACACCTGTAACATAAAATACTTCAACTCTTGGCGGTGTACACTTCAGCTCCACTCCATTAAACACTTTCCCCTTGTGGAAAAGACTTAACAGTTAAAACCATGGCCTAGGCAGTAATTATAATAGGCAATGGCATAAATCATTACATACTGTGGGCATCATCAATACATGAATGAACTATGTGGGGAATCCCTCAACATGTCCTGTATTCTGGGGCTTCTAGGTTCCTTAGGGGTTAATTCAGGCCAGGCCCACTCCTCTCTGGGACCTCGCCTCGTAGGACTACAATAGTAAGGGTTAATAGTGGCCCCCGGCCCCCAGTGGCGTCTTATGGGCCCTAGGGGCCTCCAGGGCTCACCTGTGGTGTGGTCGTTGGTCGCGCTTCAGGGCGACTGGCGATCATCCGGGCCGGCCCGTGTTCCGTTGGGCGGGGCCCGGCCGGGGTGTCTCGGCCTTCTGGCCGGTGTTGTAGGTCGTTGCGGGGGCCGTTATGCCTTACTCTGGCCCCCGGGATCAGGGGGGATAACTGCGGCTCGTTGCGGGGACCGGGATCACCCTCCTCCGGCCCCCGTGCTCAGGGTAAATGTAGGTGGGCTCAGGGCTGCTGGGGGAAGGGAGCGGGAGCCGGCAGTCCTCTCCGGCCGGCTCCCCGTCTCCCTCTGCACTGCCGGGGCTCTTCCCGGGCTTCCTTCGGCGCTGGGCGGGCCGGGAGCCGGCGCCCAGTCGGTGCGCGGCCTTCCCGGGGTCACGCCGAGCGACCTCTGGTTGCTCGGCAACGGCGTCTGCGGGGCCGGGAGGCCTCGCTGCAGATCGCAGGAGCGATTTCTTGGGCCGCTTCGGCGGCGGTGGCAATCTCTTGGGCCGCTAAGGCGGCGGCGACGATTCTTTGGCCGCTTCGGCGGTGGGGGCAATTCTTTGGCCGCGACGGCGGCGGGACCAATTCTTGGGCCGCGACGGCGGCGGGACCACTTCTTGGGCCGCGATGGCGGCGGGACCACTTCTTGGGCCGCTACGGCGGCGGGACCACTTCTTGGGCCGCGACGGCGGCGGGACCACTTCTTGGGCCGCGACGGCGGCGATGAGGGCCCCGGGCCCCTGGAGGCTTCGGTGAGGGCGCGGACGGCGCTCCTCACCTCACACACCTGAGGGGCTTCCTCCACCTCAGCGCTTCCCTCGATGAGGGCGCGACGGCGCACCTCACCACACGGTGTCTCCTCTCAGGCGGCGGCGGCAATCTTCATCATAAGGTCAGTGACCTGAGGGACAACAGCACACAGGGTGCACCAGCAGCCTGTGGGCAGGGCTGACTGGCAAAGTACTTGGGGGCAGCCCAGCAACAGGCAAAGGTGGATAGGGGGTGAAGGTTTAGCGCTTCCAGGGTACGGCGCTTTACCTGGTGATCCCCAGTTGGGCAGTTTTAGGCTTTAGGCCTTGCTGGACGGACAGGCCTCCTCAAGTTAAGGGGTCTTGCGACTGCTCCAGCTTGGTTGCTTCTTAGGCGCTTCTAGTTGTAAGTTTCTTGTCAGAAGTTCCTTGTTATAAGTTCCTTGTCAAAGTTTCCTGTCAGAAGTTTCTTCTTATGAGGGGGGATGAGTTGGTGGTCTGGGAGTGCTTGATGTTCCTCCCCGCACGCTGAAGGTGGTTCCCTGGGTCCCCTCACACTGGGCAAGGTCAGTGGGTGGTGGGCGTTCCTCAGCTATCTTACTACAGCAGGGCCTCAACCCTGTCAGCAGCAGTAGTGTAGGTCTCCCCCCTAGGCCCTAAAGCCTATACTCCGGCAGAGGCTCTCCCAGGTTCAGTGGTGCCTCATCAACTGACTAGAAAGTTTTCCCTCCAAGCCTTTTATACCCCCAGGTCAGGTGACTCTCCCAAAGGCGGCAAAACATAACTCCTCCCACAGCCCGGAAGGTTCTGGAACCTTCTACATGCCTGGCTATGTGGTCCAGAGGCGGGGATGGAATGGATACTGTATCCCTATACCCCAGCCTGACCCTGGCTACTAGTGTGTATGCGTGTCAGGCCCCTCTGCAGTAGCAGGGGCCTGTGGCAGCCATCTTGAGTGAGAGAGAGCACCTGCACCTCAGCACTGGCTAGCAGTGGCAAGGTGCCCAGAGACCTAGGTCCAGTAAAAATATGGTGGCAAAAAGGAGGCGAAAAAGGAAAAAAAAATAGGGAAAGACCACCCTAGGGCTGACAGGTCTAACAAACGCGTACCTAGGATACAACGCGTACCCGCACACATTGAATGCAATGGGCCGGCCGGGCACACTGATCGGTCCATTGCTGTTCAACGCGTACCTAGGATACAACGCGTACCCGCACACATTGAATGCAATGGGCCGGCCGGGCACACCGATCGGTCCATTGCTGTCCAACGCGTACCTAGGATACAACGCGTACCCGCACACATTGAATGCAATGGGCCGGCCGGGCACACCGATCGGTCCATTGCTGTTCAACGCGTACCTAGGGTACAACGCGTACCCGCACACATTGAATGCAATGGGCCGGCCGGGCACACCGATCGGTCCTTTGCTGTCCAACGCATACCTAGGATACAACGCATACCCGCACACATTGAATGCAATGGGCCGGCCGGGCACACCGATCGGTCCAATGCTGTTCAACGCGTACCTAGGATACAACGCGTACCCGCAAACATTGAATGCAATGGGCCGGCCGGGCACACCGATCGGTCCATTGCTGTTCAACGCGTATCTAGGATACAACGCGTACCCGCACACATTGAATGCAATGGGCCGGCCGGGCACACCGATCGGTCCATTGCTGTTCAACGTGTACCTAGGATACAACGCGTACCCGCACACATTGAATGCAATGGCCAATGTGTGCGCACCGATCGGTCCATTGCTGTCCAACGCGTATTGCGAATACAACGCGTACCAGCACACATTGAATGCAATGGCCAATGTGTGCGCACCGATCGGTCCATTGCTGTCCAACGCGTCCCTGTACATGTCACTGGCATATGTCACCATGCCTGTCACAGGTGAACATATGCCAGCCACATATTCTTCCCAGGGAGTGAGGGGCACACCTACAACACCACAGCCTGTCCAAACTGTATCCTAAGGCATGTAAGGCTGCATTACCTATTACGTGTATGGGGGTGAACATGTTGTTCTGTGGGTGTCACTTGGGGCAGCCACCCCCAGGCTGTACACGTGTTCATGGGGACAGTATCCTTGGTGTTTCGTGTACATGACCACTGTGATGTGCAACTGTTCATATCTGAGCATGTGGCATGGTCACATTTCACGGTGGTGTATGTGTATGTCATGTCACATGCCCCCTGAGTCCCATGTGGGACGGTATGTTTAACCCAGGGTGACCCATTGGCACAATAGTGATGGTCCTCCACAGTCTGTGTGCATGTTGTGTTTACAATGTCTCGGATTTCATGTGCACAATGGGAGACAGTCTCCACACCCACGTTGTTTGTGCATGGACTTTGATGTTGTGCGTGTGTGTGTCACAGACGTCCATGTCTGTCCTGCCGAGGCAACAGGGACCACTACCTGTGGGGGTCATGGTTGTTTTGCTGTGGTGTATACATGATACGCCATGTCATGCCAGTGTCCATGTGGCAATACAGGGTCCCTGGGAATCTACCTGTCGTTGAGCTGTGATGCCTGGGGCACATCTGTCCTCACATGTCACTGTGGGGTGTGTTTGTAACGTGGCAGCAGGAGATGGGAACTGTGACACGGCCTCATGATATCCAATGGCACAACCTGGGACTTATTGATGCCACTTGTTGAACTGTGATGTTAGATGTTGGCCATGTATGTGCCATACATGTCCTTACGGAACTGCACACATCATGTACTTGTGCCTCATAATGATGTATCATGTGATATTGAGTGTGTTCAATGCCACATATGTGGGGTGACTGACAATCTTTCTTTCTTCACCTATGCACTGCAGGGCACCAGCTGTCCATAGACCATTCCCTGACCTGGCAACGATGGTGGAACGTGACAGCATCCGACGGTACCGCTTCACCAGGCAGCTGATTGAGGATTTGGCAGTGCGCTTGGCACCACATTTGCAACCTGGCCGGCCGTACCCTACAGCGCTGACCCCCAAGGTGAAGGTGATGGCAGCCCTACACTTCTTTGCCACCGGTACCTTTCAACACACTGTGGCGACTGCTGGTGGGATGCACAGACCATGTTCAGCCGTGTGCTCCGCGATGTTTTGGAGGCTATGTTGATATACCTGAACCAGTACATCTATTTCCCTAGACTCCAACAACTCACTGACGTGAAGAGTGACTTCTATGCCCTGGGGAGGATGCCGCATGTCATTGGCTCCATTGTGGGACACATGTGGCTTTGGTACCACCACAGGCCCAAGAGCAGGCATACAGGAACCGCAAACACTACCACTCGGTCAATGCACTGGTGGTCTGTCTTGCAGATATGAGCATCTCACACGTGTGTGCCCGTTTCCCCAGTTCTGCACAAGATGCCTCTGTGATGAGGAGTAGTCGCATCCCGAGGATGATGTCACAGATGCGGAACCAACGTGCCTGGCTTGTTGGTGTGTACTGACTTTGTTCCATTGTGTGTGTTCTGCAATGTAGTGTTCCACCCTCTTTTCCAACTCAGCTAATGTGCAATTGTCTGTATGTAGGTGACTCCGGATACCCCAACATGCCGTGGTTGCTGACGCCCCTCAGGAACCCTGTGACACCAGCCCAGATGCGCTACAATGAGGCACATGGTCGGACGAGGAGAGTGATTGAGCGGACATTTGGTCTCCTGAAGAGCCACTTCCGCTGCCTGGACAAGACAGGAGGGGCCCTCCCATATGCCCCAGCAAAGGTGTGCAAGATTGTCATCGTCTGCTGCATGCTACACAACCTGGCAGCGCGGAAGGAGTTGCCTCTCATCCTGGATGACGATGACCAACATCCGCCACCTGTGGAGGATCCTGGCCTGGACCACGATGCCAGTGATGATGATGATGATGGTGATGGTGATGTCCGCACACAGCTCATCACCAACTTCTTCAGCTGAATGTGAGTATCCAGAGATGTCATGTCAATGATGTGAGTTTGCATGATATGTGTTGGTGGTGCTCTGGTGCTGTTTGAGTGTGTCCATGGGCTACATGACTGTATGCGTGTAGCGATGTGTCCTTACAGGTAGTCTGTACTCCCCAACAGTGTTCACATGCTAACTTGGTTCTGGGTGGGTATCTTGTGACATGTATTGGGCATGAGTATTGCAGTTCTGTCCTGTTCTTCAGTGCTTTTGACTGTGTGTCATTTCTGTCCTTCACAGGGTACTTTCAGAGTCGTTTGGTCAACTGTGATCCCCGACACCGTGATTCGACTTCCAGGGTGGTAGCTGTCGTGTCCCTACAGGTGATGTGCGCCACACCCATGGACTTCCTTCCTTCTACACTTGTTGACTGTGTGCCCGCTGCCAGGTGGGATTACCTTGCATCTGTAGTGGTTACAACATGTTGCAAATGTGTAATAAACCTGTGCTTCACTTTGTGATGTGCGTTGTCTGTGGTCACACATTTGACTGACATTTGCTTACTGCACCAGTGGGCTAGTTGACTAAGACTGTGAATAGGTGTTGTGTCTGTGCATTGCACCGGATTTCCTGGCAACATCAGTGTAGGCAATGAGTCAGATGGCCTAGGTGTGTATTTGTTGTGTAGCCCTGGTGGTGTGTCTCCCTTATATGTGTCACGTTGCCATGACTCACATGCCTGTGTTGTACTTGCTGTAGCAGTTAGCATGCACAGTGTAATTTCGCTGGTCATCATCTCCATGACAGAAACCACATTGGAATCACGACAGAGGCAGGTATGGTGTATTAGTGTGTTTATTGTCATACATGTGTGTGAATAGTGCACAGGTTGGTGAGTGCTGTACATTTTGATTGCAATCCAAAGTTCCTAGATGAATTGGAAGTCCTGGTAGCACAAATGTCCTGTATCAAGTCCACAGTCATCTGAGACATTGGTCCAACTTGTACTCCCCATGTCATGTGGGGGAGTTGTGTTGCAGTCAACAGGGTGAACAGTTTGCGCACAAAGGTGATTATCCAGAACAGGTGTTGGCTTCCTGGGGGTTGTGCATGGCCATCAGCCTCTCAGTTGTCCTTCCTCGGACGACCCCTCTTCTTTGGGGGGGGACCCTCAAGTGCAGGCTGCTGCGGTGCAGGGGACTCTCCGCCAGAGTCATCCTGCCTCCCTGTGGCAGTTGCAGTTGTTTCAGCAGCAGATGTTGTGGGCACACTGGGAGGTGTTGACTGGTTGCTGCTCATCTGGCGGAGGCATTGTAATATGTCCCTATGCACCGCCGTCATCTCTTGCAGTGTGTCCCACTTGGACTCCACGCGGGACATGTGTGAGTCCAAGCGGGCATGATGGGCAGCCTGCTGCTGTTTAATGTCCCTGAGGAGCCCCACTACCTGGCTGAGCTCTCCGGTGCTGGACTGGTACGCATCGGCTATGCGTGCCAGTTGTGGGTCATCATGCAGTCCAGACCCCTCTGCGAGCAGCGACCTATGTCTCCCACCCCTCCCACCACCCCTGGTGACACGTGCAGTACCTGAGGTGGCATGCACAGGTGACCCTGGGCCCCCTTGGGGGTTGTTGGTGGTGTTGGTGTCCATGGCCCCACGTTGGTCCAGGGTCCATGGGCCGGTGGTGGTGGTGCTCCTTGGTCTGTCCATGTCGGCAGGGGTGGTATGTGTGTTGACAGTCATTGGAGGGGTGGGTGCAGGGGGTGCAGCTGGTGGTCCTGCTGGTGCTGCATGATGACTTGCTCCGGAGGTGCCAGGTGGGTCTTCTTCATCCGAGGAGGGCAGAGGCTGTTCCACACCAGTGAGCTCCGTATCCTCTTGAGCCTGGGACAGGGACTCCTCAGCGTCTGCTGCTGTGTCCCCATCATCACCTGTTTCTGGGAGACACACACAATGTATGTTATGTTTCTGCAGGCATCAATGGTTGACACACCTGACAGTTGTGACTGTGCCTCTGGATGCGGGCCTATACATTGCATTGTCCTAAGTTGTCACAGTCAGGGGTTGATATTGGTGTAGCACATTGTCCTGCATTATTTGGGCATTTCTATGTGAATGTTGGGGTGTGTACATGGTCTGCATTGGTTGTATTTGGTTGACATCCGGCCCTCCTTCCCACCCAGCCAGATATTCCACCATGGAACGTGATTCCATTGCAGGGAGTGCAAGTTGTCTTTCAGGATGTCAGTCAGTGGTGTCCTGCTGTTGGTTGGTGCACAGTTGCCAGCAGGGCCTTGTGCTCCCCACAGCAGTAGCCAGTGTCAGCCATCTTGTGAGTTGTTTTCCAATCCCTGTGATGTGTGCATGGTTCAGGGTGGTGTTGATGGGACTGTTGTGGGGGTGACCAATATCTGTGACTACCACTCCCATCATGCTATTGCCTCCACCCCACTTCCCAGCATGCCCATACTTACTTGCTTTTGGGTGGACTTCACTGTGTGTGAGTGTGAGAGCAATGGCAAGATGGCTGACAGTGGTGTCCTACTGTTAGTTGGTGGCCAGTTCCCAGCATGGCCTTGTGCTCCCCACAACAGAGCAGTAGTGTCAGACATCTTTGATGGGGCTTTCTACTCTCTGTGGGGTGTGCATGCTTGAGTGTGAGCTTGCTGGGCCATGTGGGTGGGGGATGTTGAGCTGTGACTACCACTCCCATCATGCTATTGCCTCCACCCCACTTCCCAGCATGCCCATACTTACTTGCTTTTGGGTGGACTTCACTGTGTGTGTGAGTGTGAGAGCAATGGCAAGATGGCTGACAGTGGTGTCCTGCTGTTGGTTGGTGGCCAGTTCCCAGCATGGCCTTGTGCTCCCCACAACAGAGCAGCAGTGTCAGACATCTTTGATGGGGCTTTCCACTCTCTGTGGGGTGTGCATGCTTGAGTGTGAGCTTGCTAGGCCATGTGGGTGGGGGATGTTGAGCTGTGACTACCACTCCCATCATGCTATTGCCTCCACCCCACTTCCCAGCATGCCCATACTTACTTGCTTTTGGGTGGACTTCACTGTGTGTGAGTGTGAGAGCAATGGCAAGGTGGCTGACAGTGGTGTCCTGCTGTTGGTTGGTGGCCAGTTCCCAGCATGGCCTTGTGCTCCCCACAACAGAGCAGCAGTGTCAGACATCTTTGATGGGGCTTTCCACTCTCTGTGGGGTGTGCATGCTTGAGTGTGAGCTTGCTGGGCCATGTGGGTGGGGGATGTTGAGCTGTGACTACCACTCCCATCATGCTATTGCCTCCACCCCCTTCCCAGCATGCCCATGCTTCCTTCCCTTTGACTCTGCTTCCCTGTGGGGTTGTGTGCCTGTGCTGACAAGATGGCTGACAGTGTTATCCTGGGGTTAGTTTTGCTACAAGTCCCATGTGTGTCCCTGTGCTTCACTCAGCATGACCCAGGGTTGTGGTTCTTTGTGGGATATTTGATTGGAGTGTGAGGCAATGCATTCTCCCAGGTGAGTTATGTGGAGTTTGTGTTAGGGGTGTGTGTGAGAAACGCTGCTGGTAACTATGGTCAGGGCTGTGAGTCCTCCTTCCCACCCAGCCAGATATCCCACCATGGAACGTACTTCCATTGCAGGGAGTGCAAGTTGTCTTTCAAGATGTCAGTCAGTGGTGTCCTGCTGTTGGTTGGTGCACAGTTCCCAGCAGGGCCTTGTGCTCCCCACAGCAGTAGCCAGTGTCAGCCATCTTGTCAGTTGTTTTCCACTCCCTGTGATGTGGGCATGGTTCATGGTGGTGTTGATGTGCGCATTGTGAGGGTGAGCAATATCTGTGACTACCACTCCCATCATGCTATTGCCTCCACCCCCTTCCCAGCATGCCCATACTTCCTTCCTTTTGAGTGTACTTCACTGTGTGTGGGTGTGACAGCAATGGCAAGATGGCTGACAGTGGTGTCCTGCTGTTGGTTGTTGGCCAGTTCCCAGCATGGCCTTGTGCTCCCCACAACAGAGCACCAGTGTCAGACATCTTTGATGGGGCTTTCCACTCTCTGTGAGGTGTGCATGCTTCAGTGTGAGCTTGCTGGGCCATGTGGGGGGGGGATGTTGAGCTGTGACTACCACTCCCATCATGCTACTGCCTCCACCCCCTTCCCAGCATGCCCTTACTTCCTTCCTTTTGAGTGTACTTCACTGTGTGGGGGTGTGACAGCAATGGCAAGATGTCAGTCAGTGGTGTCCTGCTGTTGGTTGGTGCACAGTTCCCAGCAGGGCCTTGTGCTCCCCACAGCAGTAGCCAGTGTCAGCCATCTTGTCAGTTGTTTTCCACTCCCTGTGATGTGGGCATGGTTCATGGTGGTGTTGATGTGCGCATTGTGAGGGTGAGCAATATCTGTGACTACCACTCCCATCATGCTATTGCCTCCACCCCCTTCCCAGCATGCCCATACTTCCTTCCTTTTGAGTGTACTTCACTGTGTGTGGGTGTGACAGCAATGGCAAGATGTCTGACAGTGGTGTCCTGCTGTAGGTTGTTGGCCAGTTCCCAGCATGGCCTTGTGCTCCCCACAACAGAGCACCAGTGTCAGACATCTTTGATGGGGCTTTCCACTCTCTGTGAGGTGTGCATGCTTCAGTGGGAGCTTGCTGGGCCATGTGGGGGGGGGGTGTTGAGCTGTGACTACCACTCCCATCATTCTATTGCCTCCACCCACCTTCCCAGCATGCCCATACTTCCTTCCTTTTGAGTGTACTTCACTGTGTGTGGGTGTGACAGCAATGGCAAGATGGCTGACAGTGGTGTCCTGCTGTTGGTTGTTGGCCAGTTCCCAGCATGGCCTTGTGCTCCCCACAACAGAGCACCAGTGTCAGACATCTTTGAAGTGGCTTTTGACTCCCTGTGAGGTGTGCATGCTTGGGTGTGTTCTTGCTGGGCCATGTGGGTGGGGGATGTTGGGCTGTGACTACCACTCCCATCATGCTTTTGCCTCCACCCCCTTCCCAGCATGCCCATGCTTCCTTCCTTTTGACTCTGCTTCCCTGTGGGGTTGTGTGCCTGTGCTGACAAGATGGCTGACAGTGTTATCCTGGGGTTTGTTTTGCTACAAGTCCCATGTGTGTCCCTGTGCTTCACACTGCATGACCCAGGGTTGTGGTTCTTTGTGGGATATTTGATTGGTGTGTGAGGCAATGCTTTCTCCCAGGTGAGTTGTGTGTAGTTTGTGTTAGGGGTGTGTGGGTGGACCTGCTGGTGACTATGGTCAGTGCTGTGAGTCCTCCTTCCCACCCAGCCAGATATCCCACCATGGAACGTGCTTCCATTGCAGGGAGTGCAAGTTGTCTTTCAGGATGTCAGTCAGTGGTGTTCTGCTGTTGGTTGGTGCACAGTTGCCAGCAGGGCCTTGTGCTCCCCACAGCAGTAGCCAGTGTCAGCCATCTTGTGAGTTGTTTTCCACTCCCTGTGATGTGGGCATGGTTCATGGTGGTGTTGATGTGCGCATTGTGAGGGTGGGCAATTTCTGTGACTACGACTCCCATGATGCTATTGGCTACACTGACTTGCCCAGCATACACAGTATTCCTTCCTTTCAGTGAGCTTCCCTGTGAGGTGGTGATGTGGTGGTGGCTACATGTCTGACTGTGTTTGTTGGTTAGATTTGTGCCACTGCCTAGCACTATTTGTTGTTAGGTTTGTACATGTCATGACACAGTTACATTTCACTATGAGCTGGCATGTATTGTGTTTATCTGGCTGACATACACATTTTGGGATGATCTGTTTTGGTTGGTGTGTATTTGCTAAGGGTGCATGGTTTGACTCTCCCCTTGACAGTGATGTGTGTGTATTGTGGCACAATATTGTGTACATTTGTTGTGTACTCACCAGGCTCTGGGATGTTTTCTAGTCCATAGACGCTCACTGGTGGTAGGATGGCCCGCACCTTCTCCTCCCAGGGCCTGAGGTATACTGGTTTGGCAGGAGGGCCACTGCCGGTGTGTTGGCTCACGATGTAGTCCTTCTTCAACAGCTCCTTGACCCTCCTGCGCACGTCATACCACCTGTTCTGGATGTCTACCTTTGTGCGCAAATATGGTGATTGTGCGTTCACCCTGTCGACGATCCTCTCCCACATCTTGGTTTTCTGCGACATGGGTGTCTGTTGGACCAATGTACCAAACAGCTGTGGCTCTACCCTGAGGATCTCATCTACCAGGACTTCCAATTCACTATCTAGGAACTTGTGATTCCTCTTTGGGGGCATGGTGTTGGGTGGTGCTGGTGTGTGATGTGTGTGTTGGTGTGCAAGTGAGGGTGTGTGAGTGTGTGTTTTGCTGGGTGTATGTGAGGGTGCTATTTGTTGTGGTGCTGCTGGTGTGTGGCTTGTGTGATGGATGAGCTGTGAGTGTGTGTGTGGTTGCTGTCTGTTGGTGTTGAGTGCTGGCAGGTAATTTGAATTTGCAAAGGATCATGGTAGGGATTTGTGTCCTTTATATGGGTGGAGTTGTGGGTGTGTCTTTGTTCCCTGTTTCCCCACCCAGTATTTATTTGCTTTGTGATTGCTTGTTTGGCCTTTTTTTGTTTTTTTTTTTCCTTGGTTCTTTTTGTGCATGTAGGAGACATTCTTCTGACCGAGTCGGACCCTCCAGTTGTATCATGCGAGCCTCTCAGATTTGTTCATGCTGTGTTTGTGCTGTTTTCTGTGCTGCGTACGTGTCGGTCGCGGGGTTTTGGGTTGCTTCGGCTCGCAGTTTTGTATGCGTGTCGGTCGTGCGGCTTGGGCCCCGTGCGACTCGGTCGTGTTTTCCACGTGTTGCATCGTACTTGGCGGGTAGGAGTTCGCGGGTACGTTTCGTTCGGGATTCTTCCTGGTGCGTGTCGGTCGGTTTGTTTCACGTGGTTTTCCGGCCGGATGGCTGTTTTCCGCGCGGTTCGGTCGTTCGGCTTGTGTTCCGTACGCGTCAGTCGTATTTTACCCGCTTCTCATCGTACTTTGCGGGTCGGGCTGCACCGGTACGTGTCGGTCGGTATTTATTCCGGCTCCGAGTCGGTCGGTACGTTTTCTGGCCCGAATCGGAATCGGCCCCATAGTTTCGGTCCTGGGCACACAGACCTTCAGTAGCACCGGCCACGGGCTTCTGAACAAAACATTGGGCCCCGTCTCGTTTTCATTTACAAATAGGACACTTGGCACCTCTAGGAAACGTCTTCCACGCTGTGTGGGGGTAAATTAGCATCCAATGGACGTAAGATCGTTAGGATTCTGGCGAAGGTATTGAGCTGATAAATAACCCTGTCTCCCAGAAAGGCACTCCTGGGAGTTATGGGAAAAGGAGGGGAGACAAGATATCTGCATACTCTCATGGGACCAGGACTGATAGGAGCAAAACGAGATATAGCTCAGTGGCATAACACAAAATGGTGGACCCCTCTGCAGAATGTCATGAGGGGCCCCTGAATCTCCTATGTGTTAGAGCTATGCATTATTCTTTGGCTGAACAGGGAGACTCATGGAAGGGTCGAGGGCCCCCTAGAGGGTTGGGGTGCGGCAGGGCTTCAGGGACCGGTGTTATGCCCCTGATATTGCTAAAGAGTGGAGTGCTAAAACAGCGCCGCCAATACAGGATTGATTAGCAGGAATGGACAGATGCTCAGTGGCGGAATTCAGAGTATATATGGCAGGAGGATGTCCACAAAAACTTGATAAGAAATTGATAGGATAGCTAGACCATATTCAAATTCCAGCAGCAAGAGGTAATTTGGGAAGAGGAAAAAGTAATCACTATTGGAAACCCCCCTTGTAGCCACATGGATGTTGCATTACCTAATGGTAATATAAGTGAAATTGTAACTTGTTAAGCCCACATGTACTAACTAGACGAATTGATGATGTATTTGTGTTTTTATTCAAGGGAAGCCAAATAAAATGTATTAAAAAGCAATAACATTGCAATGAATAGTAGAAACATTATCATTCCACAATGAGTGATATAGCTCTGTAGATATGGTGCTTTGCTGCTCTTTCCCTTTCACGCAACGCAGTGAAAGTTTTGTCAATATGGGCCTTTATGTTATTGAGGCTGATGCTAAAACGGTGGTTAATGTATATGCTAAAATAACAGTTTGGAAAACATTGAGCACATTAAAAATTTAAGAAAAAAATCAAAATTGACCAGGGCTGGTGGACGATGACGAGATAATATTTATTTAAAGTCCTATAAAGATATTGATTAAACCGATGACTCGGGTCAAATGAGCCTATTTGTTGTTTAATCCATTTTAACATTTTTGGCATGTCCATCTTAAAAAAAAACAGAAGTTTTTGCCCATTATTCTTGACATTAGCATTTAAATTCAAATTAAACTAAATGTTTAGAACCTGGTATCTATTAGCTGAGTCTTGCAATATGTCTTTTCTTTTAAATCAGAGGCAAATCGGATGACAAAATGCTACCTCTGTGACATACAAGATGAACATCTATCTTGTAGCACAGATAAACATGCTCACTCCATCAATTAAATGCAGATTCATGGCACAGACTCATATTTCATTGTCAACTAAATTATGTCTTACATCAAAGACCACACCAATGAGTACTTAAAGAAATAGCAGAATGTCTCAGTGCTCCATAAATATGAGATAACTCATCTTTAGATCGTGTTTGTTACCACCGTCTTTCAGTTTTTTTATCTTTCAACTTTTTATTAAGGGGTCGATTCCGATTCGGGCCGGAAAAAGCACCGACCGACTCGGATCCGGAAAAAATACCGACCGACACGTACCAGTGGCGCCCGACACGCCAAGTACGATGCAAGCCGCGATAAATCCGACCGACACGTCAGGAAACCAAGCCGACCGACCGAGCCGCTCGGAAAATAGCAATCCGGCCGGAAAAACACGCGAATCCAACCGACCGACACGCACCCGGAACAAATCCGACCGAATCGTACCCGCCAACTCCAACCCGCAAAGTACGATGCAAGGCGCGAAAAACACGACCGAGTCGGACGGAGGACAAGCCGTACGACCGACACGCATACAAAACCGAGCCGAAGCAATACAATACACCGCGACCGACGCGTACGCAGCATACAAAACTGCACAAACACAGCGTGAACGAAACGGAAAACACCGTACGAGACCAATGCAGGGTCCGACTCGGTCACAAGAACGTTTCCAACATACACAAACAGCACAAAGGAAAAATCAACCAAAAAAAGGCCAAACAAGCAATTACCAAGCCAATAAATACTGGGGGGGTGGGGACAGAGAACAAAGACACACCCACAACTCCACCTATATAAAGGACACAAATCACTACCATGAGCCTTTGCAAATGCCATTTCACTGCCAGCACCCAAGAGAAAGCAACCACACACCCACAGCTCATCCCTCACACAAGCCACACACCATCAGCACACCAACAAATACCTACCTCACATACACCCAGCAAAACACACACTCACACACCCTCACCTGCACACCAACACACACATCACTCACCATCACCACCCATCACCATGCCCCCCAAGAAGAATCCCAAGTTCCTAGATTGTGAATTGGAAGTCCTGGTAGACGAGATCCTCAGGGTGGAGCCACAGCTGTTTGGCACTCTGGTCCAACAGACCCCCATGTCGCAGAAAACCAAGATGTGGGAGAGGATCATCAACAGGGTGAACGCACAATCATCATGTCGGCGCACAAAGACGGACATCCAGAACAGGTGGTATGACGTGCGCAGGAGGGTACGGGACCTGCTGAAGATAGACTACAGCAACAGCCAACAGACCGGCAGTGGCCCTCCTGCCAAGCCAATATACCTCAGGCCCTGGGAGGAGAAGGTGCGGGCCATCCTTCCGCCAGTGAGCGTATATGGACTAGAGAACATCCCAGAGCCTGGTGAGTACACAACAAATGTACACAATAAACTGCCACAAAACACACACATCACTGTCAAGGGGAGAGTCAAACCATGCACACATAGCAATTACACAGCAACTAGAACAGAATCATCCCAAAATGTGTATGTCAGTCAGATAAACACAACACATGCCATCAAAAAAGTCACATCCAACTGTGCCAACACATGTACAAACACAACCACAACTACAGCTAGGCAGTGGCACAAATAGAACTAACAAACACATCCACACATGTAGCCACCACAACAACACCAACACACAGTGAAGACCACTCAAAGGAAGGAATTCTGTGTATGCTGGCCAAGTCAGTGTAGCCAATAGCATCATGGGAGTCGCAGTCACACATATTGCCCCCCCACAACTGTCCCATCAACACCACCCTGAACCATGCCCACATCACAGGGAGTGGAGAAGGACTCACAAGATGGCTGACACTGGCTACTGCTGTGGGGAGCACAAGGCCCTGCTGCCAACTGTGCACCAACAAACAGCAGGACACCACTGACTGACATCCTGAGAGACAACTTACACTCCCTGCAATGCAAGCACGTTCCATGGTGGGATATCTGGCTGGCTGGGTGGGAAGGGGGACTTGCAGCACTGACTATAGTCACCAGCACCTCCCCTCACACCCCCCCAACACAAACTCCACAGTACCCACCTGGTAGAATGCAATGCCCTCCATCCTAACACAAGATCCCACAAAGCACCACCACCCTGGGTTATGTTGTGTGAAGCACAGGGACACTCTTGGGACTCTTAGCCAAACAACTGCCAGGACAACACTCCCAGCCATCCTGTCAGCACAGCCAGCCCACCCCACAGGGAAGCAGAGTCAAAAGGAAGGAAGCATGGGCATGCTGGGAAGGGGGTGGAGGCAATAGCATGATGGGAGACGTAGTCACAGACATAGCTCACCCCCACAACTGTCCCATCAACACCACCCTGAACCATGCTCACATCACAGGGAGTGGAGAAGGACTCACAAGATGGCTGACACTGGCTACTGCTGTGGGGAGCACAAGGCCCTGCTGCCAACTGTGCACCAACAAACAGCAGGACACCACTGACTGACATCCTGAGAGACAACTTACACTCCCTGCAATGCAAGCACGTTCCATGGTGGGCTATCTGGCTGGCTGGGTGGGAAGGGGGACTTGCAGCACTGACTATAGTCACCAGCACCTCCCCTCACACCCCCCAACACAAACTCCACAGTACCCACCTGGTAGAATGCAATGCCCTCCATCCTAACACAAGATCCCACAAAGCACCACCACCCTGGGTTATGTTGTGTGAAGCACAGGGACACTCTTGGGACTCTTAGCCAAACAACTGCCAGGACAACACTCCCAGCCATCCTGTCAGCACAGCCAGCCCACCCCACAGGGAAGCAGAGTCAAAAGGAAGGAAGCATGGGCATGCTGGGAAGGGGGTGGAGGCAATAGCATGATGGGAGACGTAGTCACAGACATAGCTCACCCCCACAACTGTCCCATCAACACCACCCTGAACCATGCTCACATCACAGGGAGTGGAGAAGGACTCACAAGATGGCTGACACTGGCTACTGCTGTGGGGAGCACAAGGCCCTGCTGCCAACTGTGCACCAACAAACAGCAGGACACCACTGACTGACATCCTGAGAGACAACTTACACTCCCTGCAATGCAAGCACGTTCCATGGTGGGATAACTGACTGGGTGGGTGGGTGGGTGGGTGGGAAGGAGGTCTGGCTGTCAACCAAACACAATCAATGCAGACCATGTTCACACCCCAGAGAATACATAGAAATGCCCAAATAATGCAGGACAATGTGCCACACCAATATCAACCCCTGACTGTGACAACTTAGGACAATACAATGTACAGGCCCGCACCCCGAGGCACAGTCACAACTGTCAGGTGTGTCAACCACTGATGCCTGCAGAAACATGACATACATTGTTTGTGTCTCCCAAAAACAGGTGATGATAGGGACACAGCAGCAGACGCTGAGGAGTCCCAGTCCCAGGCTCAAGAGGATGCCGAGCTCACTGGCGTCGTACAGCCTCTGTCCTCCTCGGACGATGAAGAACAACCTGGCACATCCGGTGCAAGTCAACATGCTGCACCAGCAGGACCACCAGCTGCAGCACCAGCAGGTCCACCAGCTGCACCCCCTGCACCCACCCCTCCAACGACTGTCACCACGAATACCATCCCTGCCGACATGGACAGAATAAGGAACAACACCAGCGCAGTGACCCTGGACCAACCTGGGGCCATGGACACCACCACCACCACCAACCCCCAAGGTGGACCAGGGTTATCTGTGCGTGCAACTGCACACACTGCACATGTCAGCAGGGGTGGTGGGAGGGGTGGGAGACAGAGGTCGCTGCTTGCAGACGTTGCTGGTGTGCATGAAGACCCACAACTGGTACGCATAGCTGATGCGTACCAGTCCAGCACCGGAGAGCTCAGCCAGGTAGTGGGGCTCCTCAGAGACATTAAACAGCAGCAGGCTGCCCATCATGCCCGCTTGGACTCCCACATGTCCCAAGTGGAGTCACACATGTCACGTGTGGACTCCCACATGTCACGTGTGGACTCCCACATGACCCGCGTGGAGTCCAAGTGGGATGTACTACATGAGATGACGGCGGTGCACAGGGACATTTTACAATGCCTCCGCCAGATGAACAGCAACCAGTCCACACCTCCCTGTGTGCCAACAACATCTGGTACCGAACAAACTGCAACTGCCACAGGGAGGGAGGAGGACTCTGGCGGAGAGTCCCCTGCACCGCAGCAGCCTGCACTTGAGGGCCCCCCCAAGAAGAGGGGTCGTCCGAGGAGGGGAAAGTGAGAGGCTGATGGCCAAGCGCAACTCCCAGGAAGCCTGAACCTGTTCTGGATTTTCGCCTTTGTGCACAGACTGTTCACCCTGTTGATGGCAACACTACTCCCACACATTGCATGGGGAGTATAAGTTGGAACAATGTGTCAGACAACAGTGGCCCCGATAATGGGGATCCTGTCTACCTGGACTTTCTATTCATCTAGGAACTTGGGATTGCAAGATTCATGTACAGCACAATCCATCCTATGCACTATTATCACAATAAACACACTAATACACCATACTTGCCTCTGTCGTGATTCCAACGTGGGTGCTGTTATGGGGATGATGAACTGCAAAATTACACAGTGTATGCGAACTGCAACAGCAAGGACAACACAGGCATGTGAGTACAGGCAACGTGACACATATGAGGGAGACACACCACCAGGGCTACACAACACATACACACCTAGGCCATCTGACTCATTGCCTACACTGATGTTGCCAGGGAAGACGGTGCAATGCACAGACACCACACCCATTCCCAGTTGTAGTCAAGTAGCCCACAGGTGCAGTAAGCAAATGGCAGTCAAATGTGTGACCACAGACAACGCACATCACTAAGTGAAGCACAGGTTTATTACACAGTAGCAACATGCCGTAACCACTACAGATGCAAGGTAACCCCACCTGGTAGCGGGCACACAGTCAACAACTGTAGACAGAAGGAAGTCCATGGGTGTGGCGCACATCACCTGTAGGGACACAACAGCTACCAGCCTGGATGTGCAATCACGTCGTCGGTGGACACAGTTCACCAAACGAATCTGAAAGTACCCTGTGAAGGACAGAAATGACACACAGTCAAAAGCAATGCAGTACAGGACAGAACAGCAAAACTCATGCACAATACATGTTACAAGATACCCACCCAGAACCAAGTTAGCATGTCAACACTGTTGGGGAGTACAGCCCACCTGTCACCACACATCGCAACACACATCCTGTCAAGTAGCCCATGGACACACTCCAACAGCACCAGAGCACCACCCACACATCATGCCAACTCACATCATTCACATGACACCTCAGGATACTCACATTCAGCTAAAGAAGTTGGTGATGAGCTGTGTGCGGACATCACCATCACCATCATCATCATCATCGTCACTGGCATCGTGGTCCAGGCCAGGATCCTCCACAGGTGGCGGATGTTGGTCATTGTCATCCTGGATGAGAGGCAACTCCTTCCGCACTGCCAGGTTGTGAAGCATGCAGCAGACGATGATAATCTTGCACACTTTCGCAGGGGCATATGGGAGGGACCCTCCGGTCTTGTCCAGGCAGCGGAAGCGGCTCTTCAGGAGACCAAAGGTCCGCTCAATCACTCTCCTGGTCCGACCATGTGCCTCATTGTAGCGCATCTGGGCAGGTGTCACAGGGTTCCTGAGGGGTGTCAGCAACCACGGCATGTTGGGGTATCCCGAGTCACCTACGGACAGACAAGTGCACATCAGCTGACTTGGAAAAGTGGGCGGAATACTACAGATCAGATCACACACAATGGCACAAAGTCAGTACACACCGACAAGCCAGGCACGCTGGTTCTGCATCTGTGCCATCAACCTGGGGATGCGACTACTCCTCATCACAAAGGCATCGTGTGCTGAACCAGGGAAACGGGCACACACGTGTGTGATGGTCATGTCTGCAAGACACACCACCAGTGCATTGACCGAGTGGTAGTGCTTGCGGTTCCTGTAGGCCTGCTCCTGGGCCTGTGGTGGTACCAAAGCCACATGTGTCCCATCAATGGAGCCAATGACATGCGGCATCCTCCCCAGGGCATAAAAGTCACTCTTCACGTCAGTGAGTCGTCGCAGTCTAGGGAAATAGATGTACCGGTTCAGGAAGAGCAACATTGCCGCCAAAACATCGCGGAGCACACGGCTGAACATGGTCTGTGACATCCCACCAGCAGACGCCACAGTATGTTGGAAGGTACCGGTGGCAAAGAAGTGTAGGGCTGCCATCACCTTCACCTTGGGGGTCAGCGCTGTAGGATACGGCCGGCCAGGCTGCAAATGTGGGGACAACTGCACTGCCAAATCCTCAATCAGCTGCCTGGTGAAGCGGTACCGTCGGATGCTGTCCCGTTCCACCATCGTTGCCAGGTCTGGGAATGGCCGATGGACAGCAGGAGCCCTGCAGTGCAGAGGAGAAGTAAGCAAGATCGTCAGTCACCCCACATATGCGGCATTGAACACACTCAAGATCCCAACATACATCATCATGAGGCACAACTACATGAAGTGTGCAGTACCGGAACGACATTTATGGTACATACATGGCCAACATCTGTCAACACGGTCCTACAGGTGGCATCAATTTGTCCCAGGTTGGCCCATTGGATATCATGATGCTGTGTCACAGTCACCCCCCAGTGACATGTGAGGACAGATGTGCCCCAGGCACCACAGCTCAACGACAGGCACATTCCCAGGGACCCTGTAATGCCACATGGACACTGGCATCACCTGGAGTATCATGTGTACACCACAACAAAACAAACATGACCCCCACAGGTAGTGGCCACACTTGCCATGGCAGGAGAGCCATGGACGTCTGTGACACACACGCACAACATCAGAGTCCATGCACACACAACGTGGATGTGGAGACTGTCTCCCATTGTGCACATGAAATCAGAGACATTGTAAACACTACATGCACAAAGACTGTGGAGGGCCATCACTATTGTGCCACTGGGACACCCTGGCTCAAACATACCGTCCCACATGGGACTCACGGGGTATGTGACATGACATACACAAACACCACTGTGAAATGTGACCATGGCACATGCACAGATATGAACAGTTGCACATCACAGTGGTCACGTACACGTAACACCCAGGATCCTGTCCCCATTAACACGTGCACAGCCTGGGGGTGGCTGCCCACAGGTGACACCCACAGGACAACATGTACACCAACATACACACAATAGGAAATGCAGCCTTACATGCCTTATGATAAGGTTTGGACAGGCTGTCGTGATGTAGGTGTGCCCCTCACTCCCTGGGAGCTATCTGTGGCTGGCATATGTCCATCTGAGACAGGCATGCTGACATATGCCAGTCACATGTACAGTGATGCGTTGAACAGCAATGGACCGATCGGTGCCTCCGGCCGGCCCATTGCATTCAATGTGTGCGGGTACGCGTTGTACCCCTGTGCGCGTTGAACAGCAATGGACCGATCGGTGCCTCCGGCCGGCCCATTGCATTCAATGTGTGCGGGTACGCGTTGTACCCCTGTGCGCGTTGAACAGCAATGGACCGATCGGTGCCTCCGGCCGGCCCATTGCATTCAATGTGTGCGGGTACGCGTTGTACCCCTGTGCGCGTTGAACAGCAATGGACCGATCGGTGCGCACCCATTGACAATGGGCTTGCCTGGCAACGGACGCGTTTTTGAATATTCGAACGAGTCGGTTGCTGGAAATTCAGTTGGTCACCCACAACAATGTTGCAAAATAATGTATGTCATGAAGTTGAAGATTTGAAGGATGCTGTGGGCGTGTTTTGGTGCTGCTATTCCATGGATTGGCCAGATTCAGAAGATGCAAACGACTTGGACCTATCACTTTGGACACAAGGGACAGTATCTGCCTCTCCAGCACATATATATTGCTGCATGTTCCCCTGAGAGCCCACTTGCCTGCACTACATGCTCCAGGACGACATCTGCCACTGCACTGCTGCTGTCTCTGCCCCTCTGGACCCTGCAATGGCACATACTGTGGAGAGAGCCCCAGCCTTCAGCCTTGAAGAGAACCAGGCCCTGCTGGACAGCCTACTTCCACAGTACAGCAAGCTGTATGGGACACCAGGGGAGCAGGTGAGTGTTCTGTGCACTGCCTTTCTGAATGTGCATTTTGTCTGACTAGCAAGGCTGAGAGTCAGCACACCACTGGCTAGCAGGCTCACTGAGTAGTTGTCACCCCCCATAGTGTGTAGTGACTTGCACTGGACAGGTATGGTGCAGTGACAGTGCTTCTGAACAGGGTTTTACTCCCCATGCTATGATACCATGTAGTGACTTCTGAAAACTGTCCATGGGCAGCCGTGCACTGCCTGGGTACACCATGTGCCCCTGTGATTGCGACATGTATATGCAACTGTGTCATGCACGGATATGTTGCATGTGTAGTAATGTCCTTATCACTTTGTCATCCTGACAGGCTTCTGCCCATCGGAAGCATGAGATCTGGAAGGACATCGTCCGGGCTGTCCGGTCCGTGGGGGTCTACCAGCGCCGGATCCGCAACTGCCAAAAGAGGTGGCAGGACCTTCGGGGCTGGACCCGGAGGATTGCACGGGTCCAGCTGAAGCTGTCGCCTCCTCGCAGGAGGGGCGGAACACGGACCCTGACCCCCACATGCTCAGGATCCTGGCGGTGGTCTTTCCAGACCTGGATGGGCAGCTGAAGGCCAGAGAGCAGCAAGGAGGGGGTGAGTCAAAGACTGCACTGTGTACTCTGTCTAACATGTTATGTGCCCTCCTCGGGCCAGGTTGAACTGCCACAGTACAGCAGTCATGTTGTCCAGGAGCCATGTCCCTCTATTGTGCACTGCCCACTCCTCATCTGATACCCAGGTGTGGCCCTTACATGCAGGGAATTCTGTCACTTAGGACTGTGTCCTTGCAGTTTGCTTGACTCAAGGTGGGAGACAGCATCTGTTTCCCTGACTCTGTGGTGGGCATCATGGGTGGGTCCATTGCTTACACAATGCCTGTATTCTGACATGTAGGGTAGTGTCACAGGTCTCCCATATGTCCAATAGGTATGACCTGGACAGATGAGGGTTAAGAGGATGTGTTGTGGGGGGATGTACATGTGCACTTGTGCAGCTCCAGGACTTGCATTCCCCATGACCTACTATTGTGACACAGTGCAGAGTGTTGTTGTCTGGCTGCAAAGTCATACATCACTGAGACAGTGATGTATGACTTTGCAGTCATGCCTCCGCCATGGCATGTGTCTACTGATTGGTGATCCTGCAGGGGAGTGACATGTGCTACATGCACACCATAGTGGCGCTGGCTATCAGGACATGGGTGCATCATGGTGTCTGTCGCTGGTATGCATCACATGCATTTCCTATTTGACTCTGGGCATCCCTTACATCCGTAAACCTGTACTGACTCAGTGGCAAGAGCTGTGATGTGTCCACACCGTGTCCTCTGCACTGTCCAACTACTGTGTACTTGGTGCATGTGTCAACACTGGGGTGTTGCAATCCAACAGACACCAGACAGATGGGTGCAAGGCCATGTGGGATGTGAGTGCCATGCTTGGCATCAGACTGACAATTGACTTCTCCTGTTCAATTAGTGCACTTTTAGCAATGTACAACTAATGATGCCAGGGCTTGCTCTGTGATGTGCTGTGCTCACAGTGGTGTGTGCGTTATGTGCAGGTGACTGATGTCTGTCTGTTTCCCCATTGTTTGCAGATACATCCACGGCCACGGAAGGGGACAGCTCCACGGACCAGGAGGAGCCGGAGAGCCAGACTGGGTCAGCAGCCGAGGAGTGGTCGGAGGGACCCAGTGGCACGGAGGGCGAGGGGAGCCACACCGAGGAGTCCTCAGCAGCATCCACCTCAGCTGAGGACCAGAGCAACTCGGAGGATGACTCCCTTGTGGAGGCGGGTGTCAGCAGCCACCACACCCCAGCTAGTGTTGCTGTCCCCGCCACCACCAGCACCACCACCGCCCTCCCATCGGCTCCCATTCCCCAGGTCCGTGGAGGCTCCCATGTCCGGGAGCGTGTCTCCTTTGGGCCAGGCACCGCACCCCCTGCCCCTGTGTCCCCTGCTGCCCTGAGTGAGGAGTCTGTGTACCTCCTTCGCCAGCTCCATGTAGGGCAGACAGCCATGCTGAGTGTCCTCCATGCGCACACCGCGCTGTTGACTCAGCTGGTGTCGTTCATGGAGGGCATCTCATCGGGCATGTCTGACCTACAGAGGGGCAATAGGTCCATGGACTCCTCCCTGACGGCAGCAGTGTCCCTCCTCAAACGGTCCCTCACCCCTCCTGCCTCTGCTCCATCCACACTCCCCAGCACCTTACCCATCCCAGGCACACACACACTGGCACACACCAGCACACACACATCCAGCACACTGACACACACGCCAATGACAAAACGCACACGCAAGCACATTCAGGGGACTGAAGCCAGACTCACAGGGGATGGGGCCCTGGAACACACACACGCATCCACATGCACTGCACAGTCCTCAGTTCCCTCTCCCTCCAAAGCACCCTCCCTTGCCTCACCTGCAACCCCAAAGTCACAGCAGCTCTTCCTCTGTGACCTCGGCCTCTTCCCCACCGATGAAGCTGCTCCAGCATCCCGGGGAAGAGGAAGCCCACCCACACGGAGCAGAGTGCCCCTCGCCCCCGGACACCCTCCCCCAGGCGCAGACGGACTGAGGCCCCCACCCGCAAGTCCCCCGGAGTGCTAAGAGCAAGACCCCGCCACCGCCCTGCAGCTCAGGCACAAGGTCTCCGTCCTCCATCCCTCAGGCCCCCACTGCACAGGTGCCCCCACCACACCCTGCCCCAGGTTCCCCCACCCACAGATATACCATCCCCAAGATGCTCCGGCCTTCTCCCCCTGCCACTTGCTCTCCCAGCACCACACCCCCGCTGCGCTTGTCTGTGCCACTGATGTGGTGAGGGTGTCCTCCCCCTCTGTCCAACCCACCTTGCCTGTTCCCCATTCTCCTCCCCTGGAGGTAGGCACTGCAGTGGAGTCCACTACCGCCCTGTCTGACTTGGGCACTGCAGTGGCGGACCTGTCCACCCCATCTGCAGGGTCCACTGCAGTTGTGCCGGCACCCACGACATCTGTGTCATGCCCCCCAGTTGTGCCGGCACACACCATGTCAGACACCTCCACTGCAGTTGTCAGTGGCTCTCCAGCACCCACCACCCCTTCCCTGACTCCCCCTGGTGAGCCCTGATCCTGTCCCTGCGGTGCCTGGCCTGCCCCCCGGTTGCCCCTCCTAGTGGATTGTCCCTGGTATTGTGCAGGCATGCGTAGGGTGACATCTGCCAGTGTCACCCTGTTTGAACTTTGACAATGGACTGGCCATTGGCCTTTGCTCTTTTTCAGGACTTCGTTTGGCCTCAACACATATGCTGAATAAAGCAACTTTCTTTTCTCTAGTGCTCATGCTTCAGATGTACATGTTGTTGGTGCAGCTAACCATGCCCTTGCTGCAGTGATGGTGATATCTGGTCTCATGATTATGAAGTGTTACTGTGCAGGAACCCATGTGGTCCAGGGGGAATGTGTCCTATCATGTGGTGTATCCATGTCATCAATAGCAGCATCTGAGGGTGTCATGTGTTCAGTATTTGGCAATGGGTTTCCTACTTACATTGGCAATTTCACATCTGTGGCTTCCACCCCTGCACATCTGTTGTGCCTGCCATCGTTGCTTTTGTCTACTTCCCTGACCGTGTTGCCATCTCCAGTGGACATGCAGGTTTGGGCATCAATGGGGAGGGACTCATCCGTGTAGTCAGTGCAACATTGCTATACAAGTGTGTTGGATCTGTGCTGATGATTCCGTTGGCACATCCATGACCAGGCTGATGTGATGGGAGCCCTCATTTGGTGCTAATTGTTGATTGTGTGACCAAGTGCTCAGCTGACATGATGGGGCCCTACTGAGGCAACATATGGCACAGCTTTCCTCACACAGGAGTGGAGTCCCCTCATGGCAGTGTGTACACGTGTGACATTGCCTGCGCCCAAGGTGTGTGTTGTATGTGCATGTCTGTGTGTTCACTTCCATTCATCTGCGCATGCTGTGATCCCTAGTGTTGTACCTGTTTGTGATGCTTGCTGACTTGAGCTATGTTCCCCCAAAGTCTTCTCCCTGTGTTCTCTGTGATGTGGGTGCATGGCACATTACTGGTCATCAGGGTGTCACCCATAGGTGTGTTTGCTGTCAGGGCAGAGTTTGTGTGCTGACGCAGATGGGTCACAGTCAGGTTTCCCTTTGGCACTTGTTGTTTGCCCCTGTCATGTGATTTCCAGTTTGTGTTATCTTTCAGTGATTGTGACACGTTGTGTGTGTGACTGCTGGCACTCCTTAGGGTCCGGGCTGCAATGTTGGTTGTTGTCTATGTGTGTTCTTTGTGGGTGACCTTGGCTTCTTCATTGGTGTGTGACTGTGGCTGGGATCCCATTGGTCGGTGTGGTATTGCCGTCATGTCCATGTACAGCGTAGTGTGCAGTGTGTCAGACATTCAGGAGTCTTGTTGAGTGTCCATGTGTGATGTGTTTCTACACCTTGGTTCCCACCCACCACCCTGGAATAGTAATGGGTGCATGTGCAATGTCACCAGTGCATGTGTACTTCACTGCTGCACATTGTTGGAGGTCGAGGGTGTGGTGTTGAGTGTGTGCAGATTAGAGTTGTTGCCCGGCTAGTCCCCTGCATCCATGTTGGCCTTGGCTTACTGGCCATGCTGATTGATTTGTGCTTGTGTAGGTGTGATGGTAGTTAGTTGCTCAGGACACCTGACTGTGGTTCACAGTGTGAACGACATTTAGCTTTGTCATCACAGTGGTATTTTTCTTCAGCCCAGGGTCACCACATTGTGGGGGCCCTGGGGGTGGTGCTGTGGTGTGTCTGTGACTTGCTGTGTCAGTTGTTGTTCCTACGTGCCTGTGTGACATGTGTGTTTTGTGCTCCCTCTCACCTGTCAATGCCTGCTTGCCCACATAGGGGATTTGGATCCATGAGTTACCTTAGTGTGGCAGTGTATGCACATCTGTATGATTGGTATTCAGCTCTCCTCATGTGTTGTGTTGTTGCCTGGGGACACTGGCACCCCCACCCCTCACCTGCTGTGTATGATGACAGTGTTGGTCTGCCTGTTAGTGTTTGTGCATCTGCACCACTGCATTGGCATATCTTGGGTGTGCCATTGGCTGTATGTTGTTTGGTGTGTTTCCCCTGCTGTCCCTGGGACTCCTAGGTCATCGGTCAGCACAGTGATCATGGTTTGTGTGTCCCATTGCTGCCATGGTATGGTATCTGTTCACCTCACATCTGCTGTCTCCACAGGGTATCTGCATTTGTGTGCCCATTGGTGCAAATATGTGGTTCTGCATTCTGATGGTCACTTCTGTCATTGTGTCATTGATGACTGTTGACGGTCTCAGCCACCATGGGTGTTGTTTGTCTGCACATGGCCAAAGGAATGTTTCATTTGCACTGCAGTATTTGGCTCCCCCAATTTATGTTGCAATGGGACACATACACTACTTTGCCACAGATGAGTTTTTGGTTCTGTGACCAGGAATGATCCATGCAGTTTGGCAGTTGCAGCTCTTTCTTTGTCAACAATTACCTTTTGGTCACTGTGATGATGAGGGTGTAGACCCCATTGCCACAATGGTCAAAATGTGCTTCAGCTATGGACCCCACACTTGCCTTTTGGTCACTGTGATGATGGGGGTTTAGACCCCATTGCCACAATGGTCAAACTGTGCTTCAGCTATGGACCCCACACTTACCTTTTGGTCACTGTGATGATGGGGGTTTAGACCCCATTGCCACAATGGTCAAAATGTGCTTCAGCTATGGACCCCACACTTACCTTTTGGTCACTGTGATGATGGGGGTTTAGGCCCCATTGCCACAATGGTCAAAATGTGCTTCAGCTATGGACCCCACACTTGCCTTTTGGTCACTGTGATGATGGGGGTTTAGGCCCCATTGCCACAATGGTCATGGGCTGCTTGCATTGTGGGTGCCACACACATATATGTGTGGCACATGTGCTAGGGGGTCACATTGTATGTTCAATGTCATGTTCGGTGTTGTAGGCATTTGACACAGCCTGCTCACACGCTTGTCATGGTGGTGGGGGGATGTCTTAATCTTGCATTCCCTAGGTTGTGGTGTGCTTGTTGTGTCATGCATTGTCCATCCTATGAGTGGGGGTGGTAGTAGTGGTAGGCATCCAGCCCCCCTGGCTAAGGGTGGTAGTAGTGGTGGGCATCCTGCCCCCTGGCTAAGGGTGGTGGTAGGCATCCAGCCCCCCTGGCTAAGGGTGGTGGTAGGCATCCAGCCCACCCTGGCTAAGGGTGGTAGTAGTGGTGGGCATCCTGCCCCCTGGCTAAGGGTGGTAGTGGTGGGCATCTGGCACCCCCTGGCTAAGGGTGGTAGTAGTGGTGGGCATCCAGCCCCCCTGGCTAAGGGTGGTGGTAGGCATCCAGCCCCCCTGGCTAAGGGTGGTAGTAGTGGTGGGCATCCTGCCCCCTGGGTGAGGGTGGTAGTAGTGGTAGGCATCCTGCCCCCCTGGTTGAGGGTGGTAGTAGTGGTAGGCATCCAGCCCCCCTGGCTAAGGGTGGTGGTAGGCATCCAGCCCCCCTGGCTAAGGGTGGTGGTAGGCATCCAGCCCCCTGGCTAAGGGTGGTAGTAGTGGTGGGCATCCTGCCCCCTGGCTAAGGGTGGTAGTAGTGGTAGGCATCCTGCCCCCCTGGTTGAGGGTGGTAGTAGTGGTAGGCATCCAGCCCCCTGGCTAAGGGTGGTAGTAGTGGTGGGCATCCTGCCCCCCTGGTTGAGGGTGGTAGTAGTGGTAGGCATCCAGCCCCCTGGCTAAGGGTGGTAGTAGTGGTGGGCATCCAGCCCCCTGGCTAAGGGTGGTGGTAGGCATCCAGCCCCCTGGCTAAGGGTGGTAGTAGTGGTGGGCATCCTGCCCCCCTGGGTGAGGGTGGTAGTAGTGGTAGGCATCCTGCCCCCCTGGTTGAGGGTGGTAGTAGTGGTAGGCATCCAGCCCCCTGGCTAAGGGTGGTAGTAGTGGTGGGCATCCTGCCCCCTGGCTAAGGGTGGTAGTGGTGGGCATCTGGCACCCCCTGGCTAAGGGTGGTAGTAGTGGTGGGCATCCAGCCCCCCTGGCTAAGGGTGGTGGTAGGCATCCAGCCCCCTGGCTGAGGGTGGTAGTAGTGGTGGGCATCCTGCCCCCCTGGGTGAGGGTGGTAGTAGTGGTGGGCATCCTGCCCCCTGGCTAAGGGTGGTAGTGGTGGGCATCCTGCCCCCCTGGGTGAGGGTGGTAGTAGTGGTAGGCATCCTGCCCCCCTGGTTGAGGGTGGTAGTAGTGGTAGGCATCCAGCCCCCTGGCTAAGGGTGGTAGTAGTGGTGGGCATCCTGCCCCCTGGCTAAGGGTGGTAGTGGTGGGCATCTGGCACCCCCTGGCTAAGGGTGGTAGTAGTGGTGGGCATCCAGCCCCCCTGGCTAAGGGTGGTGGTAGGCATCCAGCCCCCCTGGCTGAGGGTGGTAGTAGTGGTGGGCATCCTGCCCCCCTGGGTGAGGGTGGTAGTAGTGGTGGGCATCCTGCCCCCTGGCTAAGGGTGGTAGTGGTGGGCATCTGGCACCCCCTGGCTAAGGGTGGTAGTAGTGGTGGGCATCCAGCCCCCTGGCTAAGGGTGGTGGTAGGCATCCAGCCCCCCTGGCTAAGGGTGGTAGTAGTGGTGGGCATCCTGCCCCCTGGCTAAGGGTGGTAGTAGTGGTAGGCATCCTGCCCCCCTGGTTGAGGGTGGTAGTAGTGGTAGG